>JAPMOR010124037.1:560109-573220 GCA_026543865.1 Argiope aurantia | reverse complement strand
TTTATATGTTATTACTTTTACACGCATACAAAAATACAACCCGACAGATGGCCAACCCACAGAAAGATTTTTGATTTGGCTCAAAATTTAATAAGAATGAATCTATATTTTAGATGATATAAGGGTATACCCAATTTTAGTTTCATAGTTCTTTGTTATTTGGAGTTATCGAGTTCACTTATAATCGAGCATCCAGGCGGAAAGATTAATGTGAGTGGATTTTGTTCAAACCTTGATACACATCTACAAATTCGAGTGTGAATGCTCGAAGTGTTTTTGAATTATCTTGTTCAAAAACAGATAGACAGACAAATTCCAAAAATGTGGCTTTCAGACTCATGGAGATTTAGAAAGTGGAGATTCGTCAAAATCTCGTATTTTTTTTAAGATTGCACGAGAAATTGAATTGTACACAAGAAAGTAAAAATGTTACGAGTTAGATGTGTTTCCGGCAAAGTATGAAATATTAATAACATAAGCATTGTATATAGAACCGAACCTTTTTAGGTAAAGTATGAAATATAAGAATTACTACATACTTCCCCTAGGCATTGTATATAATACTTAGGCATTTTATAGAATGACAAATAGTGTTTTGGCAAAGTATGAAGAAAGGTCATGATAAGTTTATTATATAAATGACGTACATTCTTTAAATATACAAATGTTATTCTGAAAAAATAATGCGAGTACCATTAAAAAATATATTCAAAATACGTAACGAAAAATGAAAGTTGTGCAAAATAAAATTTAAGCCTTTCTCATTAAGGGACACAAAATTTTCATATAAAATATAAGATATTCAAATTAGCCACTTGGTGCAATATGGTAGGCTTGAGTGACATTTTGAATTACATTTCATTAAATTTTTCACGCAAAGATGTTTCATATTTTGGCACTTTGTTTTGCTTATACGTTTGACGAATCCTTGGCCACTTTTCCACTTCCACTGAGCAACTGCAACTGACCGGAGAGGAATTTCGTGGTAAGGAATATCTTCAATTCTAAGCAAGTTCTTAAGGCATAGAGTGAATTGTGATCTCGCATATATTTGTTTTAAGATTCCATCAGAAGTTCCAAGTTGGTTGAAACCATCATCTGTTACACTCATTACAACTGCCAATATATTGCGCGAATCACCACGCCCCTTGTGACGTCAGGAATAAGAACGCACACAGTCGTTCTCAAAGAAGCGGTGGGATTTTTTTTCCCCCAAATTCATTTTTTTTGGCTTGTATTTCCAGGTTGATTTTAGAATATTTTTTACCTTCAACTGTATTTTGAGTTTTGAAGCAAAGGGTGCACAGTCCCGGTATTAATACCGGTATTAGAAATTTTAGAAAAAGAAAGAAAACACAGGTGTTTCTTTGTTTTATTTGCCAGTTTTATTAGAAAGGGTAAATATCACAAAAAATAATTTGCATCTTATAAATTATAACAGTATATAAAGAATCACAAAAAAAGTAAAGGAACAACTTATTTATTTAAATCACAAAAAATTGTAAATATCACTATTCAGTCTGTGGTACTAAGACAAATTTTTGAAGTGTGATCTTAAAAAACATAATGCATTAATTGTACTGTCATTAAGCCTGAAAAGTAATCTTGTGCAAAAATTACCAGCTGTCGAAAACGCTCTTTCGGCATCTACGATAGTTAGTGGTACTGTTAGCAATGCGCGATATACTTTTTCCAAGTATTTACCTCTAAATCCTTCATCTTCAAATAAATCGATTTCTTATCGGATGGTTTTTGATATAGCTGATTTCTGTATTGTATTTTGGTTCGTTGAAATGTTCTTATTTATCGCTAATTCTAATTTTTTTTCAAGAGACAATTCCTTTTCACTATCGACATTAGTGTCATCATAATCTTCGATAAATGAACCGAATTCTTTTGAATGTGGATAGGTTTGTAGTAAAAGATTTTAAGAAAATTTACTATAAACGTAATCAGAATTGAATTGGTTATTTTCTTTCCTTCTTTTTCATTTTCATTTTTAAAATCATTATAATTATGTAAATACCATAAGACATTTTCTATTTCGATATGCCTTTCTTCTGTGCGATTTTTCAATGTAATATAGAATCTTCAGATAGTAATATGTGCTGTTAGGAGTAAACGGTTCCAACGTGTTTTAAAATCTAATATTAACATATATTCTGTTTTATTTTCAGTTAGTATGTATTTTAGTAATATGTTACTTTTTATAGGGGAAGTGTATAATTTGTTTCCTTTAAACACACAAAAGTATCTAAGACGAAAATTTCATGCATGTTTTTTAAAACAGGCTCTTTTCCTTGTATAATCTGATTAGTTTCACCTTTTCACATTGTTTGAATACTTTCTATTGTCTTTTAAAACATTATTTTTTATTGTATTTAATACTTTGCCGGTTTCTCATTTTGCATTCTATAGAATGCCTAGGAAATGTGTGAAATATGAATCATTTCATACATTGCCGACTACCTAGACATTTTATAGAAGGCCAGATTTCATATTTTACCTGTTACAGATACATGAGATTTATTGTTCCAAAATAATACTCGCTTATATTCGCTATACGGTGAAGTTGAATACTAAACACGTTATTTCGCTGAAGTATAAATGGGAAATGTTTGAGAAAGACATTCTAGCTGATTTCTTAATTCGATTATTGTTACATTTTTTCACAATAATGTGGGCCTATATACTCGCATTGAATTTATATTCTCTGTCTAACACTAGTGTGCGTTATAACCATTTAAATAGTCATATGTAATTCACCTTCGGTCATGATTCTAGTCTAAAGTACTGGTCTAAGGAATTCTCGAAAAGAATCTCACGTAGGTGAGATATAAGCTTTCAAGAAAATTGAATTACTCTCACCTAAAACTCTTGTAATCGAAGATTGCCTATTAAATAGGCTCGTTACTAGTTAATATACTAATGTAGTGTAGGAAGTAGTGCTTTTGTTTTGTTTATTTGCCAACGTTGTACTAAATTTGGTTTTTAAAAAGTTAATCAACATAAAAGTCAAATAATATCAGTACTTATTTCTTTTTAGAAAAATGTTCAAGAAATAATTTTTTTATTAAAAAAGAAATTTTAACTGGCATAAAGAGAATTTAATCATACTGCAACCCTTGGGATTGTGCATTATTAGGTCCTTCTTTTAATGACGTGATCCATTTAGTTATACATTTTAGCATATCATTAAAATAAACACCATATTAATTATTTTTAATTTATATTTTTTTTATTTGGGTAAATCTATGGAAATATGCTTTTATTCATTGCTATTCGTCTTTTACGATCAGCTGGTTGAAGGAAATATTGGTTATACATGATTTTATTTGAATTGCTTAGATATAATTTCATGTCCATGATTCCTCCAAATTGACAAACATCAAAGCTGTGTTATTTTAATTGTCTTACTTAAGTTTTATTTGTTGTGTAAATGAATATTTCTAATATGGACTAGTACATGACATCATAGCTCTATTATAAACTTAAATGCCCGGCTTATCTATCTTCTAACTTCCGTGGTATTGCAACTTCACTTTTTTATTTGTCATATAAACTGCTCGGATATTGGGGAGATACCTTCTTCCTTGATTTCCAACAACGAAAGAAAATAATACAATTAAATATTTGCTAAAAAAATGAAAATAGTTTTAATTTAGGATATTAGTGTAATCTATTAGAAATTAGACAAAAAAAAAAATATTTTCTTCTAAAAATTGCCAAAATTTAGGAAAAATTTTTTCACGTTTATTAATTTAATATTATTAAAAGAATAATTTTTAGTTTCAGAACAAGGTTAAATTCATTTTCCTGCTGTTACATTTTCGAAAGTTATTGCGGAAAAAACGTTAAATTCACCTAATTTCTTTATTGATTAAAATTCTAAATAATTTTTTTAAATATGGCACCTCCCTATCCTCCAGGTTATATATGTGACAAATTTTCTAGCTATAGGCCAAACGATCTGGCTTGTAGAGCGGCAACCACAAGCACACAGGCACATTTTCATTATTTAAAAAAAAAAGAGATGATTCATTCACGGCATCTGAGTTTGGTCATTGTTATATTTATGCAGGCATTTGCCGATTATAAATGCTATAATAACTAAGTGGAGTTAATGAAACAGATAGAAACCTTGCCAACTGTAATTGACAAAGTGTTAATATCATCGTAATATTTTACTATTCATAGAATCTGAATTTTTTACAAATTTGTTTATTTGATAACTAGGCAACAATATTTTTAAGTGACCTGCATACAACCTTTTCTCTTCAGTCCAACGGCTTAGTTTATCTAGTCGGATATCCCTCATTGCTTATATAATAATTATTTTACAAAACCATATGGCTTCTATTGTTTTCACTATGTGAAAAAAAAGGCCCAAAAATTTGTAGTTTGGAATTATTTTGCTTTACAAAAATTTTTTCATCACGATGAAACATATATTCTTTCTTGAATTTAAATGTTTAAACCCTTCTACGTGCAAAAGTGGTCATGAGAAAAATTAATTACAGTTTCCAAGCTTTTTTCCCATCCCACCTGTTCTTTCTCATGACGTTTTGATCTATAAGTAATCCGCTGGGGATAAAAACAAAGCAGCCACGTTATCTTGTCTCTTTCCACCTGTTAAGCTTCACTGGTGAGTATATTCACTTTTGCTCTCTAAAAAGGTAGTTAAAACGTATGAAATAGAATAACTTGTTTTTGCTCTCTGTATATATTCCTAAATTTTATCTGGAATTTTTTGAATGCAAAATAGCTATTAAATAAGTGAATTTTTTAAAATAAAAACTTATATAAAAATGTGTTCTATAATAGACATATAATAGAGTTTTATTAATTATATATTTTTTATACTAACGTTTAAAAGATCTTTTTAAAAATATCAATAATTCTTTTTTTTTCTGGGTATTCAATTTACCAGGCTTTGAGATTCACTTTTAGAGTATAATTAAAATAAATCTTACTCATTTTTTATATCATTGACAAAAACAATGATATAAAAACAATGACAAAAACAATGATTTTTTCCTTTTTTAAAAAACTCTTCATTATATAAAACAAATGAAGGAACAATTCCTTCGTTATATGAAACAAACATATACTTTATGCCTTTTTATTTAAAAAAATTAATCAATTTTTCGAAATTAAAGGAAGTGTCAAATGTGTAAAATCGTTTCAGACTACTTCAGTTTTCAACGAATCTCAGAGAAAAAAATCTTATTGTTACATCTGGCATAATATATTACAACCATAAATTGTTTTTCATTTTTTTATTTCATAAAAACACTCTACATTATTTCCTACATTACAATTCTGAAGAACTCTTATGTTTTTATGAAAAAGTATTGTATGAAGAAGTTTTCTTTTATTAAAAACCTCACATTATCTGACAGTTCAAAAAGTTTTTGAGAGTCTTTAAATTTCTCTCCCAAATCAAGGAAGTTATTTTTCTTATTTACTTAATAATTATCTATCCAAATCATCTATAGTTACAGGTTACTCTGTTATTTTCTTCATATATTGAAAATCATTGCCAAGATTTTTAAGACAGAAATCAAATAATCTTCCATTTTCTATTAATCATTCTATTTTTAATATTTGTATTTAATTTCATCTTAATTCTACTGAGCAAATACAAGATTTTCGCACATAGTGGAATTCCATATGCCTACGATCGTGACAAACATGATTGTAATTATAAAGTAAGAAAAATTTCAGCCTGAAATATTTATTGAACTATTACGTGACGGATTTCCAGTTTATAACTGTACTTTATACTTAATCATGTGGAGCTAGCTATAAAAGATTGAATCAAATCCAAACTGTTATTCAACAGCAGTTATTGCACAATAATTACTCAGAGTGTAATAATATTTTATTATTTTTTTTGAAAATTCATTTTTTTTTTCTTTTTTTTTTTTTTTTTCTTCTTTTTTTTTTTTTTTTTTTTTTACTAAAATAGCGTTTTCCCAAAATATGTATTCGGAGATGATTATCGATTGCCTAATGGTATACAATTCCGCATTCCTTCACTTTATCCTATCTCATCCAATTTTTTCGCACTTGATAAGAGATCGTATGACAATAGTTATTTCTCATAAAGAATCTTCTAAAATATCAGGAATTTTAAAGTCCGGTGATCCAAATTTTAAGTCAGCCAGTTAAAACTTGAATGAATTAAATTTTAAAGTCAATTAAAACTTTCTTTGTTCATGATAAAAATGTTCTATGTTAACTTCAAAATTTGGCATTCATGCATTTGCTTTTCAGGGTGGAAATGTGTACCTCGAAGCGATTTTTAAAAAAAATTCAATTAATTAAAAATTGAGTTAAATTTTGTTGATATCCGAGATAGTTTTCGAAGGTAAAATTGCGTAAAATAAATTTTACTACATTTCAAAAATTTAATAAATTATCCTTTTAACGATGCCAATTTAATAATTTCGCAAATTTCTATTGGGTTTTGGTAATAAAAAAATATTTTTTGCGTAATTTCCAACAATTGCAATCATGAAATTCAAACCGTTTTCATTATTTCTTCAAACATTTATTTAATAGTGGGACTTTTTACCATTTTTGAAAGCTAAAAGTGAAATATGTATATCTTTCGTCTTTTTGCAAATCTGTGTAGTTTACAAAATAGATAAAAAAAAGCGAAGTAACAATACCGTGGAATTTAAGAGATAGATGAAACGGATATGTTTTTAATATCGCAATTTAAGTTTTTAATAACGTTATTTACGTTTTTAATATCGTTATGTTATTGTGGAATTTGTCTCCGTTATAAATGCTCAAAATAACAACACAACAAATAGAATTTAAGTAAAACAATTAAAATAATAAAGCTTTATGCCTGATACTGCCTTTGGAAGAATCACGATATATTTAAGTTATATTTAATGACTTACCTGAAATGAAATATAACAAATTTCCCGGCAAACCAGTTGATTATCAGAAGCAACTAGTAAGTAATAATAAATTTTGACCATGAAATAATTTATTCAAACCAGTGTTGCTAATATATTTAACTTAAAGAGGCAATTTCATATGTATGATCCTATGCTAAACACCCTTGGTGACAAGCTTTTTCATCTACAGTCTTTGTCACGTTTAATTTTAGTCAAATTTCTTATCCATATGCCATGAGCTGTTCTTTAAGATTCCCAGCAAAATATTTTTAACCTACGAATTGTGATACCCATTTCGACTGTGATACTTAAGAAGTTTTATTCCTATCGTGTTCATTACGCTTATATACTTCTTTGGCAGTAGATCTGTGATTTCGTCTAAAATTTGAGGCTTAATTTAATTGAAAAACATTAAATTAAGTACTAGTAAAAGGGATATGTGGACAAAAATGATAAGAAAAATAAATAGAATTACTCAGAATCTTAATAGTGTGCGTATTAGACAATACGCACACTTCATATTTCATTTTATAATTTAGAGGAACTATACTAAAATGCTTAATAAAAATTTAATCAATAATGATAAGAAAAATTTCAAGAGAGCAGTGCCAATATGTTTTAATGTAAATAGTTTCAATAATAAGAGAAATTTTTGTTGAAAAATCTTTTCAAAATTCCTAATTTAAAAGAGAAATTGAGCGAAAAATAAATACGTATTATTGAAAAGAAAAAGTTCAGAATTTTAAAATAATATTGAAATTATTCTTGCACTATATAAATTCCAATATAATTTAATTTTAAATCAATTAAAAATTAGAAAAACATTCTATTGCACGAAACTGAAAAGAAAAATTACTTTGATATCGTCCCTCCAAAGCATATTTGTATAGAATTTCGAAGTCCTTAGCTTAATTATCTACCTGATAGATAACAGACAAATATATAGAACACAATTTTTTAATTGTAAATATTTTTATCAAATGGTAATAATACAATCTAACTCATTTGATTCAGATTTAAAATAGCTTATTAAAGTTTACTTCTTTAATCTATTCATCTTTCAGAAAACATGAAGGCAACTCTTTGCATCGTTGTTTGTTTTGATTTAGTTATGAGGTAAGTGATTAATTGAAGTAAGTTGCTATCTGTCATGGACCTTCAAATAGTTGAGAGTATTTATATATATTTATAACGCATTAGACAACATTCTGAATAATTTTATTAATAAGATATTAATAAATTAAACATTAAAGAATTGTTGCATTTTAGTGCATACCGATTTGATAACATGAAAATTAAATTTATAGCCTTTTTGAATATGTATTTCTGAAAGTAAATTGAGATACTTTTACTTGCATGTAAATATATACGAAGAGATAAAGCAAAAATTATAACTGACAAATAATTTCAAAGAGTTTAATTCAATTAAAATATTCAAAGATTAATATTATAAAACAAATAATTACAAAATACCGAATTTTCTGTATATAAAAGATTTATTTAAAGGACAGTCCATACCCTTTTTCGAAATAAAAATATAAATTATATTTATTATTACGCAAAGTGTTGTATTTTATGATGACCTTTTCGAAAAATGTTGAGCATTTGGTGAAATAAAATATAACTTTGTACATTTTTTATATGAAATGTGTCTGTTATACAAGTTTTCCTTTTTAAATGTGGCTCAATGGTTGATTTCTGAATGATTTAAAATATGGATATACTTTCAATCCAGTTTTTTAAAAAAGGCTTTAAATTATGTAAAGAATTATATTTTATATTCCTATAATCAATAAATATAGTGCTGGACAAAATTATGAAATTTAAAATTTTATAAATTCCACTTGCTTGTCACCTTTAGTACAATTTTCTTGACACATTAACATATTTCCACTCTACTGTAACTATAACTGACAAGGTTTGAATATCTCTACTTGAGACAATTTTTACCAAAGAACATCTTGAGAAAAATCTGTCAATCAACGGAGAGCGTTTGTTCAAGGTGAATGCAGATTTAGATAAAAATCCAAAATTTTAAATTCTGTTAATTCCAATGGCAGAAGAATGGAATTTTGTTTGTTTAAAATATTTGTACATCTTTACTAAATACGAATAATAAGACCAAGAAACTGTGTAAATATTTAGATTTCGTAATTCTTTCAACAGTGTATTAATTAGCTTGAATAACATAAATATAATTCCTTAAACCATTAAAAGAATTTCCCATCTAGAAGGATATGCCTATCTCTAACTATTCAAAAATTAAACATTTAGCCTTGATTAGAATAGATATACTGTATAGTAAGAATCAGCTACACTGAAATGATTCAAAATTAATTGAAACTATTCCAGAGGCAAGAAAGTAATCTGATTTGCCATATATTTTTAATTTAACTTTTATAACAGTTTGTTTAATGCATTCAAAATTATTTATATTTTATTTAAAAAATTATCATTATCAATCTGATATTATTATACGTTTCTAATAATAGACACATTAATGATTAACAATTTTTATCAATGCATATGCAAAATAAATAATACAATTAAGCTAAATTTCATTTGTGAGGAAAGGATATAAAAATCCCGATTTCGAAAGTAGAATTTAAAATTATTCCGTTGCTGTTGTGTTCATATTAGAAAGACCCAGCAAAAAATTTCAGACAAAATAAAATTTTGCTTTTAAATAAATATAACAAATAATAAGATTAAAAAAGGGCAAATGTATGAGAGTTTGTTCTATGGGTTCATATCGTATTACACGCTTTAGAGCAAATAATGATAGTAATAATAATAATTCTTTAAAATAACTTTCATTTTTAAATATAAAATTTTTCTAATGTAATATTGATATTTAATTCTCCTTAATATCAATTGTTTTTAAATGTAGGGTTAAGTAGAAGACCTTCTACGCTCCCCTCCCATTAACTTGAGAACGGTGACAACTGCTGTCACAAATTTGGTATCTAGATAAAGTGACACGAAGTTAGCCCTTACAACGCCACTAGGTACAAGCATCTGATTTAGAGTTCCTATCTTGAAAACAATCACGTTAAAAAAAAGAAGAAAATCAATTATAAAATTTTAGCGTCTTCGAGTAAGAACGAAAAGACACCTTTACCATGTCATTTGTTTAGTCGCAATTTGCAAAATTCTTACTCCAGAAAAGCCTTAGAAATAAAGCAGAATAATTAGTTACTAGTAGAATGCATTTATTCTCGGTGTTAGAAATGTTATCTGTCAGTTCTACCATTGGTCGACATTTATTGTTCAAAAGAAGATCTTTCCTGCTGTTGTCAGTACAATACGCATCAGATTTGGAAAAGCGAGATCAAACACGTTTTTTACTCTGCATTCACAAAAAGCAAAGGCTAAAGAATTTCATCTACCTGTTTATTATTTTTTTCTACTAAAGGATAGAATTTATTTATTTTATAAATCATATTATGATTTATAATTAATATCTTTGACAATATTTGGATTTTATATTGCCATCTTCAATAAAATAGTAATAAATTAATGTATGCAAATTATAATGACCAAGCATGTTTCAGCTCCTTGGCTCTTGACTGTCCAGATTGCGACATCAAAGCATGTAGAGATCCTGGTGTTTGCCGTCTGGGTAAGACCACCGACTTTTGCGGATGTTGCCCAGTATGCTACAAGGTAAGAGTTACGGTTAGAGCGAATTTTTGAAAGATCTTGCAATACTCCTTTATTTATTCTATTTTTTGTCATGTTTTACTCTTTAAAATAGAAGATTATTATGCCTTTATTCATTCCAGCGAGAAAATTTTTCGAAAGGTACATTGCTGTAGTCTGCAATAAAAAGTAATTTTAGAATACTTTTCAATGCACATCATAGAAAAATATATATTATATAATTAAGAGTGTATAACTGGACATGCAATGTATCTCTATATATACTCACATTGTAAGGAGATTTTTCAATTTCAAGAGAGTATAAATACAGTATACACTAATATTTATTCCTGTCTGCAATTAATAGATAACAAATAATATCGCTCAAGTTAAAAAGTCATTAATTTTTTTTCTTCTTGAAATTGGAATTTGATAATAAATATAATGGAAAAGAGAACCTTGTCAGCTCATGTGGAATAACAATTACACCCAAAAATTATTTAATATTAGCTCATTTTTTAAGAGCATTGGAAACTGGGAAAAATCTGTTGTATTTTAAAAAATTTTCTTGATAGTATTCTCAATAAATACAGTAATATCTCTCAACAATTTCTTCTTTTCTTCTTTTATATATTCTTTAAAAAATTAAAAAGTCTCTTCAAGTACCGTTCCTGTTACAGTATAAATTACCGTTTCACACCATCTTGATAATTGCAGATTAAGTGATTTACCTTATGAAAATGTACAATCATCTAAGAAATAAGTTTTCTTCCGCACTTTTTACAAATTAATATGTACCAAATCGTTAAAATTCAAAAGTTACTCCCTCCTCTCTCTTTCCTCCTTCCCTCTCTCCCTGCCTTTTTTGTTTTCATAGTCGCCATTTTGTTTTCAACTCCACTTCCTGATTGTTTACGTCGACTCCGAGTGCTTAGAATAGCTCATTCCGTTTTCAAATTCATTTTTACTTGTCATGACCTTAAGCAGAAGTGGTGATTGATTAAAAAAGTCTAATGAGTCTAATAAGTAATACATAATATTGCTGAGTTGTTTATCTGCGTGTTAATTTAAATATTAAAAACGTTACTGTTCAAGAGATCTTATTTTCACATTAACAAGCTCCCTGAAGGTAGAGTTTTTAAATAATCGGAATTAATTAGGAAATATGCAAAATGAAACAATTTTTCGCTATTTCATAGATTTGATTTGTTCAGAGACGAGAAAACTACTGCCAACGAACCACATACCAGCGAACCACGCTTGAAGATTTTTTATGGCTTGTGGGAAATTTTTACATAATTGTACAGAAATGTTATAGCTCTCAAAAATGTTATATTTATGGCAGAAAGTTATATTTATAACCGAATATGGTTACAGGAAATTTAATTACAATTCCACCTGTCGCATTGAGTAATTGAATTATTGAATTTTTATTAAAATTTGCAATGGACGATCTTTGCCAGTGTAATTTTTTCCCCTCCTTTTAAAGAAAAAACACTCTCATCCCAATCCTAATAAATGTAGATAGCTGGTTTCTGCAAATTACTTGATTAATGGATTACATGCCATGCATAATTTCTTCGTAAATCAGTTATTGAAAATCCTCCTAAACTGTGTCATGAATTAAATTCAATAATGTTCAAGAATTTTGGGATTGTGTTGTAACGCCTTATTGCAATTGTGATACATATATATTGTAACAAAAATATCAAGTGTTGTGACGCTCGGGGATATAAATGCTCCAGGCGCCATGCAGACAAACGAGAGTGGCATACTCAAAAACTTTATCACACATATTCTCAATTAAATGTATTTTATGTTACTGACCACATGACCAATGCCAAATAATAGTTACGAAATACCCTATTGTCGTGAGTTCTTAGACGAGTTTTTTTTTCGTTTATTGCTGGAGTACAGTTATTGCACAAGGCACTTGAGCATCCATTGTGTTATTTTGGATTTCTTTTTTCCCACCGACTGAACCAAAATTTGACACAAAATTATAACTATAGTTACGCGTCCACATATCAAATTTCATTTATTTAAGTCATTGCATTTTCGAGTCACTGTGTTTGTATGCTTGCTAAAGTGCAGACGGAAAGACGATATAATTTCGAATTTGGTTGCATATCTACATTTCAGATGTTAAATTTGTTCACTAAATTTATCTATATTGCACATTTTACTTTGTAATTATCGTGTTAATTTATATTCGACGAACCAAATAGAGAGATTTCTTCTAAAAGGATTTCGTTCAAATGTGATGGAAATTAAGTTAGGCGTAAAGATCTATACCAAATTTCATCCGCCTTTTCCAAAGCACTTTTGATTTAGTATGTTCGTAGACAGACGGATAGACATAATTCCAAAAGTATATTTTCTAACTCAAAGCATTTTTGAGATATCGAGTTCATATACAAGCAGACATGCAGACATAGTTCCGAAAGTGTGTTTTTCTGAATAAATTGAATCAAAAATATAGATATCCATCAACATTTCGAGTTCAAGTATTTTTGACGATTACAATACTTCCTTCATACTTCATATATATA
>JAPMOR010124037.1:531655-560009 GCA_026543865.1 Argiope aurantia | reverse complement strand
ATTATGTCACTTTTAAAGTTACATAGAATGAAAACGTGATATCACGCTCCGAGTGTCATTTATATTTGTTATACTAATGATAACAGTTTGGAGCGTAATAATCAAATTATGAACCGAGCGTCATTTACTTTCGCTACGTCACTGGATTCGGGTAATGCCTGTTTTATATTATTAAACATACATAATCAAATGCGTTTAGAAGAAACATCTTGACTTAAAACGTGCTATGAAAGCGTTTTAAATAATGTTTTAAGTTGAAATTTTTATATCCTCATTAATTAGTGCTTGATTTTTCGTATTTGTCTCAAATTTTAAAGTTGCAATAGTCTGTTCTTTTTAGACAAAAATGAGGATCCAAACTCCTTTATTCATTTGAAAATATGTTGTGGCTCCAGACAAGTTTAAGAAACCCTTACATATTATATTGTATTAATATATATTTATGCCGTTATCCTTTTACTTGCTGAATTTTTATTGGAATTTTTTACAGGGCATAGGCGAAGAATGTGGTGGACCTTGGAATGTTTTCGGTATATGTGCTCACCATCTGAGTTGCGTCCGTCTCCCTGGACCTAAAGGACGACGAGATCCTATCACAGAGTTCAACAACAAAGGAAAATGCCTGGCCTTGCCTTAATATTAGTAGAAAAAAATATCGTCTTGAGCAATAAAATTGATTTTCTTCATTAAAATATTATTAAAAGCATATTTTATTTTTGTTATTCACAACTCAGTACAGAATAGGAACTATACAGAAAAATAAATTAAAAAGTAATATCTTTATTAAATAAGCGTTCAAATTTAGTACTTTTTTTCTAAATAAGGTTCTGAACTGCATGTTGTCCTATTATTCAAGAGTTATATATCGTAAGTTAATCAAAAAAGTAGTCTCAATGCTTGCTTAAAAATAGCTAATTTGAATCTATTGTGAAAATATCATATACTTTCTTTTAAAAATCTAAAATGCAAAAAAAAAAAAAAAAAATCGCCATTATTATAATTTTTTTCGACATTACTATTTTAAATTTTAAGATTATTGACTGTTAATTCATCAAAACGCATGCGTACTGAGATACATAGAAGCTGTTTGAAATAATTACTCATGAACTAACTGAATCAAAATCATTTACTGGATTAAAATGCAAACATTACTTTTGGTGTGCACTGAAGACATTTTTCAATGTTTAATTTTTAAACGCTAAAATTAGAGTCATAAAAATGGTGCCTTAAGCAGGGTAAAATGGCTATGCGCTATTAAATAAAGCCCCTTTTTGTAGAGAAGGCTGAAATTTTTGTTGCTATCTTAAAAACTACATGAGTTATAGGAAAATACGCAATTGCAAAATAGGAGAGGCGTATCGAATTAATACGAAAAATAATCTTAAGAGCAAAAATGCGTGTAATTTTTTTTCTTTATTCACGATTTCTAATACATTTGCATCACAAAACACATCATATATTAGAAATCAGTTGCCACTGGTTAACAGTCGTTTAATCTGCTTTCCTCAAGTCACATTTAGATTTAGACTGAAATTCAAATTTCGCATTTTGCAGCATTTCTGGTTGCACGCTGGCATAAGTATCAGCTAAATTAGTTTTGAAATGTCTAGATCTTATACATGCTATTTAAAATAGCTTCATAGGCAGGGGAGTAAGGTCTAGTGTACATGGTGGTCATCCGTTTAGCATTTGGAATAAATGGTCAGCAGAAGAAACCCCTGCAGTTTGTTAAAAAAAAGGGGGGGGGGGTGCAGTTTCCATTCTGGTACGTTTCTTGATAAAACAGACATGGGAATCAAGAATAAAGAAACAATCATTACTGTTTTTAGTATTCATATTCAAGTGTTATTCCTTCGTATTAAACCGATTTGATATTTTGTCAATAGTATTCATTTTTTAAATTCTATAATACTTAGTTCCTGTATTTCATGTAGTTTTTCAGATAGGTACAGTAATTCCTAGTTTTGCTGGAAGTGCTATAATCTCTTTGCTATATTTAGACACCGATTTCTTTTTTTACTTAAATGTCGACGTTCATTTGTTAGGCGTAATAACGAAGAATTTAATTGAATCGCTTGTATACCATTTAAAAATGCTGCTATAAAAATAATTAAAAACAGATTTATACTTACATAAAAAAAATTATTTACTTAAAAGTAAAATAAAAATTAAAGGCTCTACATAACTCCTTCAAATGAGAAAAAAAATCTTATAAACTGGTTGTATTCTCTGCTTTAAGCAAGGCTGCAGATGTGAGTATCTTATATTTCATCAACATAAGTTGATAGTTGTGGAACAAATTCCTGCGGTTTGATATCGTCTCAAAGGAGGAAAAACTATAAACTATACTCATACACACATACCTGCAGCCTTTCAAAGTTTCACATGCTGTAAAATTACACATAAATGTAGTGAATTTAAACTTTCAACTGCAATTTTTTTATATCCGATAAATAACAAGGTTTTCTTTTAGGTACATTCCTATAGGAAGATTTCCTATTGCAATGGTTCTGATGACAAGATTTCGGGAAAATGTTTCGTAAATGGCTCATCTAGCTCAAAGAGGGTGGAGAGGTAGAGGGGGGGGGTTGAAACTTCCATACCGCTATAACTTTCTTAATATTAAAAAAAGAAAAATAAATCCAGTCAACCAAATTAACGCCTCATTAAGATGAACAACTTTTGCTTTTAAATTTTTTCGATAATTGCAATATCTTAAGGGAAGTTAGGAGCTGAAAGTGATTTTCAAGCCCTAATTTTAACTGGTTCTAAGATATGCCGTAATTTTTACAAAGGATAAGAGCTGTAATTTGTAAAAAGGGCGCGAAAAGCGGAATACTCATACTAGAACACAAAAGTAATGTGACAGAAATTTTTCTTTTGAGTGATTTTATTGTGAGATTTTCAGAGCAATTTCTTTGAGAAGTGCCGTCTTATTAAAGGGAATTTTAGATATTTTTGAAAGGAATGCGTGGGTTTAAAGGATTTTTATCTTTCTCTCCAACCGTAAGAAAATGTAAGTCATCAATCATCTGGAGTGCTTGTTAGGAATAATTAAATAAAAAACACGGTATTTGGATCAGAAAATAAGATATAATTTTAGTATAAAGTAGCTTCGGTAAATTTAATGTAAGAATTGGGAAATTAATTGAGTTTTAATATTATACTATTACATATATGTACCACATTTGGTAGTTAGGTCAAATGATCTGGCCCATAGTGAGCTAACAAACACACAGAAACACGCACACACACTTAAATATAGACACGCACGCACTCACATAGAAACATACACACACACACGCATTACATTCATCTTTAGCAATAGTAAAAAAGAAATAATTTTTTTTTCCATTATTAAAAATTAAGGAAGAAAGATCTTTCGCCTGAAAGAAGAAAGAAGTTTTCTCCTAAGTTTATAATAACGTGCAGTTCGCGGGAAGAATAAGAAAGGGAAGCGCCGTAAAAATTAGAAGATAAATTATCTGGCCAATTACGTTTTTAATAACTCTATAATGCTATTAATTGGTCCGAGAAGATTTCATCAGAACTGCTCATATACGAAATGAACAGAGCAAGAGTAAGGCTTCCTAAATATAAAGGCTATTATGGATGTCACCATTTAGTAATTACTTCCCCGGGGAAATCTTGAACATTAAGTTATATATAAAGTATTTAATTGGAAATAAACCCAACTAATGGTATCATATCTACAGAACTATGAATTTTAGTTTTAGTGAGCCATTTCAATAAGACACACTAAAACTTGAAGTGTTTTGTTGTCATGAAGGAAATATAATCAGATTTATCCTGCTACACCTTAATTTGAAGTCAGAAACTTAGAAAAAAAGTAGACACATTTGTACATATAAAACCCATTTTCTTTAAGCAAAAATTTCTTCAAATAAAGAGAGTTGTCGAAAAAACGTTATGATATCCTCGCCTTTTGAAAGATAAATTTCCGGTCTTATCTCGCGAACTTTGCTTTGCCTGGCGCACCTAGAATCGCGCGTCGTCAGTTGACATCAAGCACTAAGATAACAATTCCATCTCAACAACTAAGCTAACTATTTAAAACTTTTCCTAAAGTAACAATGAATAAGGTAAGTAATGTTTTCTTTTCTTTTGTAAATTAATTGATATTATTTCTAGTTACAATGTTTGGAATTTTTTAATAAGAAATTAATTCTTTTGTGTTTTTTAAAATTTGTATGTGTATTTTTTATATTTGGATACTTTTATTGTATTATAATCATAGAGACAGTTGCATCAATTTTGCAATAAACATTGAGAATTTGAATTCCCTTCAATATCTTTAGCAGAAGTAGTATGAATTAATAAAAATCAAAACTAACAAATTATTCTTGAGAATTGATTTTCAGTTTGATCTTTAATGTGCTATCTTTTCACAGATTAAATTTTCAACTGAATGAATCATATTTTTCAGATTTGTGGCATTATTGATTTTGAACTATTCTAAAAGCCTTAGTACATTGTATAATAATTATAGAATAATTTATTTTTGTTATTGATTTTTAACTATACGTACAGCAGAAATATATTGTATAATAATTACAAAATGGTATATTATTGTATAATATCTGGCATTATTCTTATTTCACTTGAATTAAGAAAAGTTAATGGATAGTATATTATTTTTATGTTCCATTTTTAAGTTTATTATGTAATTATTATTGCAACTGTAAATTCCTGAATTAAGTTTACACCTAAAAACTTTATAAATACAAATGATGTATTTTCCATGTTTACAAAGATAAAAGATAATCAATGTATTTAAATTTCAGAAATCAATGATTACATGCAGCTTTATTTCTTTTTAGTTGCAACAAAAAATAATACAAACAAATAAAAGAAAATTGAGGTCATCAAAATTTTAGAAGCTAACATTTTCATCTAAACGGATTTTTTGAATAAATTTGAAAAAAAAAAGTAACATTTAAAAAAAATATTTCACAGGCAAGAACATTTACTATGTCTTCTAAAAAATGCTGTCATTGAATTCTGACAAGAACATAAATAATTGGTATAAAATAGAAATATTTTTAAAGCTGTAATTAATTTTGAAACTTTCACTGAATTTACTAATTGACTTGTGATCAATTTTGAATTGTTTATGGCTAAACAACTTAAGATCTTCATAAAATAAGTATTTATTCTTGAATATTTTTCAAATTATAGATAAATTTAAATTTTAATATTTAATTAATAATTTTCAAATTTTAATAAGATTTCTTTAATACCATAATTGTTGCAAATTCATTTTTTATTTCATAATTTTGATTTTAATTTCGGATAAATTCTGTAATTTTTTCTTTTTACTATATGAATAGTTTTCAATAAAATAGAAAACTCATGTAGTGACAGAACAAAATCTTAAAAATATATTTATCCCTTTAATAAAAAGCCTAATTTGATTTTGTTAATATTTTCTTTAATATCGTTATGATAACAAGCATAAAATATATTTAAGAATTTAACATGAAAATTTAATATCACTACATGTATCAGAATTATTTTAATCTTATCTTTAAAAAAAATTTTAAGTTTTTATACATTCTTTGAAAATATAAAAAATTCTTCCATAATAATGACATAAAAGTACATAGTTTCTGGAAATTAGTTTTTTTAATAAAAGAAGTGAAAAAAAGCATATTAAAGATATTTATATTGAAGCAGATTTTGAGTACAAAACTTTGACCGCTAATAATTATATTCCTTATCTTTCTTCCCTCTTTAATTTGAATTTGTGCTTTACGAAATTAATATAGTAACTTGAATCATCGTTTGAAATTTAAATTCAAATAGGTTCTACATTTAGAAAGATTTTTAATGAATATGATATATTTCCATTACTTGAAATAATTAATTTATGTATTTCCAAAAAAAATCAATATCGCATGGCTGCAAATCCATACAGACTATTTTTTCAATAAAAAAATTTGCGAAAATACTTTAGTATAGAACAGATAATTTAATAATAAGGATAAACCATCCACTTTTTCGATTATCGATAATCGCTAAGGTTTCAGTCGGTCTTCAGTATTTATTCTAATTGTTATTTTCATTGAATAGTGTTAGCTCTGCGTATGATTGCAACTGCCTTATATTTAAATGTAAGGCATTTTACACTTTTATACAGCTATAGGGATAATAATAATAAATACTTCTCCGGAAGAGGGAAAAAATTGTAATTATTCACAAGTTATAATAATTCATTTCAAATTGTAGATTCTACTTATTTTACAAAAGTTTTGATGTTTTATAAATCATATAATTTGTTTTTTAACTTTTTTTCAATTATAAATAAACAAAGGAAAGTTAGTAATTAACTTAATTACAGAAAATTACTGTAAAATGAACCAGTACATATGAGCCTCGTAAAATATTTTAAATTTTTTTAAATAAATTTATAAAATGCTACTATGTTTCAACTATAAACCACGCTATTAAGAAATAATATCACTAAATGAAACTCCGTTGAAAACCACATAAATTTATTATTACTTTTACTAGGTGCAATTTGCTGTCGATAATTACTTTGCTCAGTATATATTTCACATAAAAAGGCATTTTTTTATAATAATATTATTTATATCTTGCAGAAAAAGCTTGGCATTTCTTTGCTAGAAGCACTCATCTTTGGATTAAGTATCACTCATTTAGCCTACAGTCAAGATGGTTCTGAAGCAACTCCTGCACCGATTGTCACAGCAGATGTCTGTAATATGTCCCTCATAACATCGATTGAAGGAAATGTTGAAACCATCCTGAAAAAATGCGCATGCAATGCCTTGGATAAAGATGTCAATTGCAATGAATTGGGCATTACAGAGTTGCCAAATCTGATATCTTTTCCCAAAGGTATACACACGGCAAGCTTCGAAGGAAATAAGATATCAAGTCTTAATGCTCAGACCTTCTATAATGGAAGGGATATTTTTGAATTGGATTTGAGTTTTAATCGCATTGATTTTGTGAGCGTCAAGGCCTTCGAGGCTTTTAAGAGTCTTAAAAGATTAGATCTCAGCCACAATCGTCTCTGGAATCTTCCATCAAATGCTTTCCAAGGTCTTGCTAATTTAAGACGTCTGGATTTGAGCTCTAATGACTTGCTTACCGTCTTCCCTGAACTATTTGCACATTTGACAGAACTCAGGGAGCTGAACCTCAAGTCGAATCCACTTCAAGAATTGGATTCCAAGCAATTTGCGGAGCTACAGAAGTTGGAAGTTTTAAATTTAGAATCCACATTGTTGAAGTTCATCCCAGATCACATCTTTTTCTTCATGCCAAGGTTGAAATCCCTAAATCTGGCAAATAATCATTTGACTTATGTTCCAACTGACGCCTTACATGTTTTAGACCATGTCAAATCTTTGGATTTGAGTGGAAATCCTATCGTAATAATTCCACCAGAAGCATTCAGAGGAATGACAGGACTTGTAAATTTATATATGGATAGAATGCAGAATCTAAAGAAAATTGAAAAGTATGCTTTTGGGGATATGATCCACTTGCAGGAGCTCCATTGCAGCTACAATTTTCAACTAGATGAAATCAGCGAACTAGCTTTTGTCAGAAAAGTAAATAATGAAAAGGTTGCTCTCTCTCAATTGTTCCTTAGGCAAAACGATTTAAAAACAATACCAAAATCCCTATTGAAATGGAATGAAGATTTGGAACTACATATTAGAGAAAACCCATTATACTGCGATTGCAACATGGAATGGATGGTCAATATCAAATTAAAAAATAACTTCCAAATTCATGCAAGGTTAGTTCCTATTTAATTTATTTTCGCAATGTTGAGGTTTTTATATATTAATTTCTGAATTTTTAAACTGAAATAAGTCTAAGTATTCGATAGATAATCCCTATAAAAAATAAATGAAGTCAAATGCTGCAACTAATTTGATGTTGAAATGTATTTAAGTGTGTAAATAATTCTCAAATTTTTACTCATGCGTAGTGATTATTTATTTAACATTCTAAAACATTTTTATTTCTAATTTTTATATTAATTGGAAGCATGTATTAATTAGAATATTTCCATTAAAAAACTTTCAAGATATAAAATAATTAATTACATGATAAGAAATCCAGTAAGTTTTCTATTCTCTTTTTATAAATTAAACTAATATTGTTTTCGTTTTGTAAGCACATTCAATTTATTTTAATGTGACGCATCTCAAATGTGCTACTTCATTTTAGTTTTGAATTCATTGCGCATCTGGTATGAAGAAAAAAAATTTCTCCAGAAGATAACGGAATTATATGACATGCGCAACTTTACTTGTCTGAAGACTGTGATGTCAATTGATTTTGACAGATGATGTTGCGTTGTTATTTCTTTGTTACACTAAATATTGTATTTTGACAATTCAAAACTTACATTGGGTGTTCAAATAAAAAGGTACGAAACAACACTGTGGGTATAAATGAAGATTTTATTCAAAGTATACACCACAACAATCCCATTGATTAACGAGCCGAAGGATTCCTTGTTCCCAGAATTTCTGTGGCCGTGACGAGACCAGTCCTTCTCAACATTCTTGAGTTCGCCGTCCGAGTTGAATCGCTTCCCTTTCAGATGTTTTTTCGGAACCATTAACTCCGATGTATACTGTGAGACACTTTGAAGACTCCACAGATCCATCAAGAGCAAAAGACCGGGGCTACTTACGGAGGGTGTGGTTCTGCTCCATGATAACGCGCGTCCACACGTCTTCAGGGTCACACGTGCGGAACTGGCCAAGTTCAAGTGGGAGCAGCTAGAACCATCCACCCTACAGCCCGGACATGTCGCCCTACGTTTTGCATGTGTTTGGTCCCCTGAAAAACATCTGAAAGGAAAGCGCTTCAACTCGGAAGCTGTGAAAGACTGGATTTCGTCACTGCAACAGGAATTCTGGGAGCAAGGAATCCTTCGTCTCGTTATTCAATGGGATCGTTGTGCTCAGGCCTATGATGTAACTTTGAATAAAGCCCTTATTTATACCCACAGTGTCCCTTCGTACCTTTTCGTTTGCACACCCCATGTACAACATATTAAACAGAACAGTGTAAGGTATTTTATGATTTTATACAGCAGCATTTACCACAAGATTGTGATGCCACTCCATTTACACAGATTATAATGCGTTTGATATTTTATAATGAATTCTATACACTAAATTTTGTATTTTGAAAATTAAATATGCATATTGTATATGCAAATTAAAGTGTAAGCCATTGCCGTTAGATAGAATGCGCTGTGACGCCACTTGATTTCATTAGATTTTGAAGCGCTTGATGTTGCTTAATATGATCATTACATTAAATTTCATATTGTGAAAATTACAGTCGCAACATTAAAACATTACAGATAGATTAGATACTCAATTATGTTTGCTCAGAAGATTGAAATGCCAAAATAAAAAAACATGATTGAAAATCATTGATTTAATGTTAGATTATGATGCGTCGCATAATTCATAATACAATATCCTAAATTTCGTATTTAGCGAATTACAAAATGAATTACTTGGCTCAAAAATATATTAATTTATAAACACTTCATTAATTTCTATTGATTTTTTGCTTCAAATTTCATACAAAATTTTCTGTTGTTGAAATCCATTTTTTTCAATAATTTGATCTAAAATGACTTTAAAAGAACGCGTTGAATCTAAATTTCAACAAAAATATATACGATGTTGGTTCGCGAGATTTTACAATCACATGATAAATGTATCTGCACATGTGAATTGTAAGTGGGTGTATAGTGGATTGCAAAATAAATTGTGAACTGCACTTTAACATGTAATATAAATGTAATAGATGTTAATTTTAAATACCAAACTTTATCCAACTCTTTTCGTTCTTGTGCTAATTTATATTCAAACAATCAGATGGATAGACTTCCTCTGAATGGATTTCACTCAAAATTTAATAGAGATCTAGAAATGTGGTGCAAGTATGATATACCAAATTTCATTAATTAAAATTTTAAAAAAATATAAAGTCTGCAAAATTTGTTTCCAATAACCCTAAATGACCGTACTTTAAAGTGACGAAACTGTCAATAAGTCGTCGAAAATTGGCCAAATCGTTCCAGGTGTTCAGGCTGACAGCTTAGTCAAAAAGTCCTTGCCCCCCCCCCCAATATCTCTGGAAAAAGGAGAAAAGAAGTAAATGGCTATTCATGATGTATTGAAGGAGTCATGAGCCTTCATATGAAATAAAACTCATTGAAATCTGTCAAATGATTGGACTGGTAATTACTGTAGTGATATTTTTCCATAGAAAACGTTTATATAGTTTTTTTTCTCTCGACAATGATGGGAGGAGGAGAACTGGAGACTCTTGATGACATATATGGTGGTTATAAGTTTTTATATGAAGCAAAAGTGGCAAAATCGGATCAGTGATTGGATATGGGCAACTGGTTCATTCGGTTTCCATATTATTTAAAACATATTAGTATAATTTAGTATGTTTCATAATTTTTTTTATAAAAAAATGTTGATTTGCTATTAAAAATGCTATTTTTTAATTAACATTTACTGATCCAGAATTTTCGTTACACTGACAGATCTTTGGTCTAATATCTGTCGGATTATTGATAGTTTACTAAATGAATTTCTTCAAAAAATATTGAAATTTTATAAACACACTTCGAATACATTTTGAAACATTTGGAATTAATTACTTTGAAAGAACAACTAAATCTATTATTCAAAATTGGTTTCTGGGCTAAAAAGATTAAAATGAATATAAAAAATTTATAAAAAACAGAATTTAGGCAAAATCTGACAAATACAATAACTCAACTGTTATTGTGGTTAAAGATACTTTAATAAAATGAAGAAATGAAGAATTGGCGGAGAATAAAAGAACAAGCAAATAAAATAACCAATAAAAACAAAGCAGAATTAAAAGAACATACATTTGACAGATATTTTATCTAGGGCGCGTACATTTCAGGTTGGATAAGCAAGTTTTATGCAAGAAGTCCATTCGCTGTTTTGTTTTATGTCCCTAATATATAGATACTGGTTTATTGTTCTCTATTTCTTGATCTAAAATATGAAGAGTTATGTGATAAAGAATGGCATAAATTGGAATCATACTTGGAAAGAGTTGGTTTTTAAAGATCAATATATCTGTTTATACTGAGTTATAGAATATAAATAATGAAGAGTTCTCCTTTCTTCATTTCTCGTACATTTCCTTACAAAGACATCTTTTAGGGCAAGAAAAATATGGTGGAAATAAGCGAAGTGAAAGTATGATTATAATAAAAAAAATATGAACTTCAGATTTTGATGATCTACAAGTTTTATATCTCTTTAAATCAAAAACAGTCATATTCTATGAATTTAAAATAATTTTAAAAAGAAATTTTGAATATATATATATTTAAAAAAATGACTTCAACTACTGATCCGATTTCACCACTTAATATTTCATATAAAAACATATGATCTCCAGAATGTCATCAATGGTTATCTGCCTCCCTTCCCTACCAATCTCTATTTTCATAAGAAATTTCAAAAAGACATCTTCACTGTAAAATTTTCTATGAAAAAAATAAAAACATATCAGAGTTTTCAACTTCAACTACTATGTCAATTTCAATAATTTTTAAATAAATATATGAAATCTATGATGAAATATCATAATCCCTAGATATGTCATTAATGGAGCCTACCCCCATTTTCCTGAATTTTTGAGAGATACCTCAAAATAAACTTTGGTAAAACTCCCAATCACATCTACTGCAGAGATTCTGTCAATTTTTTTATCAATAATATAACTGTTTTGCAAGTATAGCAAATCAATCACAATGCTCTAAATTCTTTTTTGCAAAAGTTTATTTCATTCTAAAACGGCCATTTCGTTTGTTTTTATAATTTTCACTATTAATATTGTAGGTTAATAGTTCGTCGTTGAAGTCGGCTAGTAATAATAATTTTTACAAGTACACTATTTGCGTACATAATAACACAAAAATAGAACGAGAGCGATAAATAAAATTTGATATGAGATTATGTCTCAAATTTTGGCAACATTCATCTGACGGAAAGTTTGTCTCTCCGTCTATATGTGTTCAAACAGAATAATTCAAAAATACAGATAATTAGATAAGACAAAAAAATCAAGTAGATAGAGTAGATAGCAGTATTAAATGCTCTAGATTTGTATTTAATTTTAGACCAAAGGTATTAAAAGGTCAATGTATGTGACCAAGGTTTGAAATTGTAAAGTTGATCACAAAACAGCCTTCAAGTTGCTCTGAAACAAAATGCTAATATTGAATAATTAAACTAAATTGCAGATTTTGTTCTTGTTTCATATGTTATTTAATTATCTATTTAATTATTTAAATATTAATTATTTAAAATTTACATATCTATGGATTTTATTAATTATTTTTTAACAGGTGTGCTGGTCCTTCAGATTTCGAAGGCATGTACCTGACCGACCTGAAAGATAATGAATTAACATGTGGTTTGCACCTCTCCGATGTTGTCCTGATTGTGTGCGCCATTGCCACAGCAGTCCTGATTCTGGTGCTGATCGTGGCTTTCCTGTTGTGGAGGCGGAGCTATGCTGGATACAGGAAACCCTACTTCTATGCTATTCCCAAAAATAAGCACATAAATGACATAGATTACACAGGAGGAGATGATGGGATATAAGTAATGAGCAATCCATGAGTTTTTTTTCTTCCACTGTCCATCAACTATCATTCTTCAAGACAACATAATGCACGTCGTTCAATGATAACTTCACGTTCATTTTTACAAATAAACATTTTTTTTTTTTAGTTTCTAGAAACTTGTTTCTCTTTATTTCCAATTATTTTATTTAAAAATGGTTCGACTATCGTTTTTTTATAAGTGTCCCCCCAACCTCCGAAATTGAAAATATAGACATTCTTGAAACCCAGAAATGAAATTTATTTTCATATTTTACACAGTTCATTATCGCATGTTCTTTTATTTTATAAAAATTCGAAACGTATACAAACGTAATTTTAGATTAAAATAAGCATTATTCTGTGTTAAATTAGCCATCAACAACAGCTATCTTATGTTAGAAAAATTATCCAATAAACTTCACAATTTTTGCTTGATTGCTTGTTAAACCCTTTTTTATTGTTAATATTTTTCTTTTCTATATATTATGATTATCATATGAAAACTTTTTTGTTTAAAATTTTGTCTAGATGTGACCTAAA
This sequence comes from Argiope aurantia, assembly GCA_026543865.1. Lineage (NCBI taxonomy): Eukaryota > Metazoa > Arthropoda > Arachnida > Araneae > Araneidae > Argiope > Argiope aurantia. Next base: position 546,763 of record JAPMOR010124037.1, on the reverse strand, counting down.
GATAGCAAGTTAAATGAAAAAAATTGGAATAAAGAAATTGAATTATAAATTGAGGAAATCTGTGCTATATCCTATTATACCTAATATAAAAAGACACAATTGCCTAAGGAAGCATATATTCTTGAATAATACATGAAATTCAGTTTGATAAATTAAAAATTAAAGATGAACCATTCTTTTTCCCTCTTTTTACTCGAGTAAAATTCGAAATGAATATTTTCAAAAAGTCTGATTTTAAAAAGTATATAGAAGTTTTTCTTTTGTTTATTTAAGATAACTTGTGATTGTAGACCATTATTTTAACTTAGGCGATACTTTGTCAATGGGGATCAAACTTTAAATTCCTTTTTGGAAGTACTGAGGAACATTTAAAATCTTTTTTCGATTTTCATGACCAGAGGAACTTCGGAATATGCCAAGTTTAATTTTTTTATATCCATAGATTTCGTAGACTTCATTAAAATCCACCCCTCTTTTTCCGAATCTTTTTAATGCTTCGTTTGGCAATTTACAAAAGAATAATTAATTAAATAAGAAACGTGAATCCTAATTTTTACATATTGAGTTAGAGATGGTTTCCGTTTCTAATTCTGTCTAAAAGAAATTGGCAGATGAAAGTGATTGCTTTTATAAATAACCGAGAAACCGTTACTTTGAGTGAGTATAAGAAAATCAGATAAATTTTAGCCCCTAAAACATTGCCTAAAGAGATTTGGCGATTTTTGAATCGGAGGGTAGAGGCAAGTAGAAGATAAGAAGGTAGCGAAGCAAGTAGCATCTGTATTTTAAAAAGCTGAGCTATGATTTTATATTGAAAGGGCCTTTTAATCATTTAAAAAAAGATCCCATTCCAATACTAGGCTATGAAATGTCTAATTAAGTGATCCTATAAATACTATTTGATTCACATTCATCATTCATTGACATTTTTAGCCATTTATGAGAAACAACTAAAAAGAAATTCCATTTTATTTCATTTGAAAGTTTTCATATGAAAGATATTTCTTTTATTTTGAGGCGTTTTAAAAAATGAAACTGATCAAAATTCTAATTGATTTCTGTTTGTAATTAATGTCCAAAAATACTTAACGGTGTAAAAAAAAACTTATTTGGAGTTTCAAAGGCCTTTTGTTTTGTCATTTATGATGTATTCAAATGAAATTAAATGTTCCGATTAATAAAAAAAAATCATATTGTTTTAGATTTTTGTTTAGTTTTGTTTCCACTTGCTTTTGAGACAATTCTATGTAAAATATTAAATAGATTTTTTTTTATAGATGCGTCAAATAAACTTTGTTTGATTACTATGATTCCTTTCTTTTTTATCAAGTTAATACCTTAGAGACATATTTTTCAAGATACATAAAGAAAAATAAAGGAATAATAAAAGGAACTCTGAAAGATATTAAACATTCTAAATGTTTTATTATCTCTTTACCGAAGCTCTTTTACATTTTAAGAATTTTTTTTTTTTTTGAGTTTACATGAACTTTCAACAGAAAAGTTATATTTTTAAGCTTTATATAAAATATTAAAATTTATTTCCCAAATTATCAATAAAGCATTAAAATGAAGACTTATTCAAAGCTGGACTCAATAATGCCATCATCCATGACTCAATAATAATTTTCAGAACCAACTAAAAGATATTCATTCATTTTGAGACTACTTTTTTCGAAAGACCTAACATTCTGCTCTTCGATTTTTGCAAAAAAATTTATAGCATTGTAATTAGATTATTACACGTTCAGATTCAGATATATCATTTTTTTAAATAAATTTTGTTCAATAATGTAACAAAATCCACGAAGTCGAGGTCAGTTCTTTCTTGCATAACTGCATTCAATTAATGATAAAATGTCCTCGAAACGTGATTGGATCAAATATGGAATGATGTAACATAGGTAGCTAAGTCAGGTAGTTAATCAAATTATTTTCAAAAAAGCAAAAAGGCACATTTGAAAATTTTTACTGATTTTTTTTTCTCGTGTGACTATTTCAAGCCAAATTTTGGCGCAATAGCTTCTGAGGGTAAAGACCCCTGAGCACCCGAGGGCAGAAGTCTGACTTCTAGCTCAAATGCAGATAGCACACACACACTCGCTTGCACAACCCCTTTTTACAGGCGGGCTCATTCACGCACCTCACAGAGAGAACAACCATGCCCGAACCAGGACTCGAACCTGGAACTTCTAGATCACGGGAGGACGCGCTAGCCCTAGGCCAGGAAGCCGACCGTTAAAGCGTTTTCTTGTTTTTTAAAAAATATATAGATTAAAACAATCTCAATTTCCAAAGATAATTTTAATCGAAAGAATGTTATTCCATTAGTTTATATTTAAAGATTATAAAGTCAACATAAATATTAATATTAGGATTATAATTATTGGAAATAGAAAGAATAATTATTTAGTTCTGTCTAAAAATACGTCTGCTCTTGATGGACAACCATTACTTGAAAAAATCTTGATTACTTTAAAAGAAAAAAAATAAAGACTTTTTAAATAATGAGAAAATTGTACATGTTATATAATAAGATTAATTTTATCTCAAGTTTTCTTTGACGATCAAACAGTCACCAGTTATATATTGATTGTCTTTAATTTCAATTAAAATACTCACATATAATTTGATGTTTAAGATCTTCTCATCAAAGATTTTTGTGATAAACATTAAAATAATGCTATTTTAATAGTTTCACATTATTCTGTCTGCCTTTTTGTACCTCTTCTTTTCACTGGAACTTTAATCACATAATCGGAACTGCTTTGTTACTGTTAACTGACTGAAACTTCCTCTGGGAACAGGGGATAACAACCATTGTTGCTATAAATCCCAATCTCCTACTTCTTTCAAGTTTCCCTTATTCTGTGGTACTTTTCCGTTTGCCGGGCGCAAATGTCGCCAATTGTGAACCAAACGCGAATTTGGCGCAAAACATTTGGTGGAATTCTACATTATTTGGCGATTTTTCGCTTGTGCCCGGCTAACGGATTGTGAATCAAACGCGAATTTGGCGTAAGAAGTTTGGCGGAATTTTACATTATTTGGCGATTTTTCGCTTGCGCCCGACTAACGGAAAAGTACCTATTTGTTAATTGAGTAAACGAATCTTCCGAATAGATTCAAGTCTCATGCCAACATAGTGCCATTATGAACTTAACTATCAAGGTAATCAATCTATTTTAAAATTCACGTTATCTTTGGCAATTCTATAATTTCCTTCTCTTACTCCTCACGTGTACTTAATTCCTCAGCTAACAGAGAGAATAGTTCTTAGATTTCAACGACATTTTTATTTGACACCATGATGAAACTTTCAAACTTTCATGATGAAACTTTGAAAATGGCTTGAGTTTCATTGAAACATTGGGGAATATTATAATAAAATTGTTAAAATTCAGGTAAAGTTAGCTAAATTTGTATAATAAAAGTTAAAATTTTAATAATTAGTATCTTTAAAAAAGACGAATTTTGAATTTTTAATTGGAGAAAAAGTCATTTTTGCTCAATATGTTTATAGAATTTTGAGAAATTACGCCAACATATCGCAAAATCAATAATTAATTAAACTTTAAGAACTCCTCAAGTCCTTAAAGTATATTTGTGTGAAAATCACTGGCTCTATCGAAACGATCTATTCTGTAGAGTGTCAACAAATATCAACACACTGCTCTTTATTAGTAGTAGAGACATAAAATAAGCATTTAAGGTATCTTTTAATTTTAATACAATTTACGTATATCAAGGGCGTGGCATCTGAAGAATCTACAAACATTGACAGTGAATAAAGTCCGTGAAATCGGGCATATGCATTCAGCGTAATTACCTTTATATCATACAAATGGACACGGCATGAATATTGAATAAATTTATTTGGTATGGAAAAATGTCTTTGAATGAAGAGAAAGAATGAACAAAATGAGGGAATTTTCTAGAAGCAAATTCTTATGACAAATCAAACATTACTTTCCAAACATTTTCGTTTCGTTATCTTAAATCCTAAGAATTTAATATAATCGGTGTGTTTGTGTGGGCAAATAAATAAATTCTTTGACTTATTTGCCTTTAAATTGTAAATGTTAAAAGACCGCATTTACAAGAGGGTTCATTTCTAACATGGACGATTTGATTTGATTAACCATTTGATAGTTCATTTTCTTCTGACATCTGATTAAATTATACATCTATTTAAAAAGATTCTATAGAGTACTTAAGAAATTTATTGGTTTTGCGTAATTTTTGTATCAAATTAGCATATACGAATAATTTAATTTTATTTTATAAGTTTAGAAATAATGTAATTTGATATATGTGTGGAAACAGAACAAATGAAACAGAAACAAATCAATTCACTGATTAAGAATCTATTCTGTAGGCATATTGGGATTTGGCATTGGGAACGTTGGGCATAAAACCGCCCAGACCTTCAGAAAATATTTAAGTTCTTTTAGGCACTTGAATCAGCGAATCTTCTGCTGAATCGGGAATCGATCTTGCGATCTTCTGACCCGGAAATCGCCAGCATGGAAGCCCTTTCCTAATGTGAAAGATCAAAAACGTAGTTACATAATACCTTGCCACAAAGAACGCATTTTAGCATTTTAACTTAGACCGAACAATTTAATAAGTCTACAGTAAAACGGAACAAACAATAGATAAAACAACCGATTATTTTTTTCGGAACTGATATGTAGCTCTCAATACAGCTAGAAGGAATTCAAATTGTGCAAGGTTGACTTATCAGTTCAATTTGATGATAAAAACGAACATCTGCCGCAACTGAAATAGACAAAGATAAAATGGTGAGTTCTTCACAAAGAATTTATCTGAGTAATCTGCAAGTAAGCCAGTTTCAAGAAATGAAATTGAAGCAGTGGTTACGGTTGCGTGTGTTGTTTGAAATTTTTTATGATGTGCAACTTCTATTTTCACTTCTAGACTGCAAATAAAAGAATTCATTAATTGTTTTAAAGGTAATTTAATGGTAAATTGAAACCAAGAGAAGAAACTGCAAAATGTGTAACTACAATATGAACTATAAAACTTTCTAATAATAGTATATGTATAAAAGTCATAAGAAACAATAGAAAAGATTGTTGTTGTTGTCTTTTAATCTTTGCTTGTTCTAAATTGATATCCAAGAATTAATAAGCATTTTATCCCTGAAAAGGTTTGCTCAAAATGTAAATGATTCAGGCACAGAGTATGGGTGTTGGATCATTCAGTAATTACAGATAAATTTACTGAATGATCCAACACAATAAGGATATAGATACCTGTTTAGTAGGATATTTAGATACCTGTTTAGTTGCATGGTTCCTGCTTATTAATTCTTAGATATAATATATGAATAAATTCATATCGTTATTATTAAATTAATATTTTAGATATTAATATATTTTGTTACCTGCTTAGTTATCCTGCAGGTTGATTTCCTAGCTTAACACTTCACAAACGACATTTGCAAAAAAAAAACAAAAAAAAAAAACAGTAGCAATATTCAGTGGCATTTTTTTTCTTTCTTTCTTATACGAAGTATAGAAAAATATTGCAACTGTCAAAAAATTCGAACTCGAGATTTTGACGAATATCCACGTTTTGGATATTTTTTAGTTAAAAAAATATACATTTTTGATCTTATGTATATCCTTCTATCTGTCAACAACACTTTGAGCTGATAAAAGAAATTTGGTACATAGACTTTAGAGTAAATTTGTAGATTTTTAATCAATTTGGAACGAAATTCATTCAGAGGGGATCTGTCTGGCTATTGAAGTATAAGTAAGCACGCTAACTAAAAAGCGTACAGATAAATTAAGGTATAAAAGATTAGAATCAATTTTATTCAAATTTTGAACCACATTTCTCAAAGAATTGACCTCGATTGGTCTGTATTTTCATTGGCATATAAACCCAATGACACATAAACGCAATGGCTTACATCAATGAAATCTGGTATACGATTTTGTGATTACAAATGTAGTTTTATGACAAATTTCGGTTTTAATTTTGGTTTTAGTAAAAATAGAATGCAAATTAAGTATTCATACGATAGATTCATAACATGCTAATTTCATGCCAAATATCTGTATTTCGTTATTATTGTTCGCCAGTATCACGCAAGGCTTCGTGGTCATCCGAATGCGTCCAAAATAAACATTCAGGAGATAATATACATTCGGCTATACAAGAAAATTTCAGGGAGTTTGTCTAGTTATGCTTAAAGTAATTTCTGTCGTGACTATAATATCATATGAGTTGATTCTTTGACATAGCAATTTATAAATGATTTATAAAACAACAATGTGCAACAATATTGAGTAGCATATTTATAATAAATATGCTACAATAACAGCGCATGAGTTTACTCCCTTATTTAGCATTTTATTAATGGCCTATATAAAAAAATCACGTGAAGAAATATTTAAATGATATACTTTGAAACATTTTTGATCTGATTATAGCACTTCATGTTCTGATTTTCTTGCTTATCACTTTGTAAATGATACATGAAAACAATCAAGTGTAACTGAATATTTCATTCAAAATCAAAACAGAATTGTATCAAATATCCTCTTTGTTTATCAAATTTTATTTGTACAATAGTAATAAATATTGATATTTGACATGAATATAAAATTTTTACTAAATCCATCGTAAGATTACATATTTTGGATGCCTTATTTCATACCTATTGAAAACAAACTTCACCCAGAACTGCAATTGTAGTCACATACTTTGATTTCATATATTTAAGTTATTGTATTTTTAAACAGATGTCTTTACATGCTTATGCACCAAAAGAGATCAATCCCTAATAGATATGGTTTAAAATTTGATAAAAATAAGAAACGTGATTCAAAATTTTAATAAGAATATATATACAAATCTACCTAGTTCTTTACGTTTTTTATTGCAACAAGCAGACTGACAAACTTCCTCTAAATAAATTAAACAATAAGTAGTCAAAAATCGAAGTTGTAAGATGCGCTGTTTTCTGTCGATTTTAGTCAAAATTTGACAGAAATACAGCTGTAATCATACATGTATTTCATACATTTAAGTCAATACGTTTTTGAGTTATTACAGTTATGTGCTTGTGAAAGTACAGACAGATAGGTGGTCAACCCCTGCCCAGTTTTTGTTCCTATTGAGATAAATATCTATATTTAAGACTTTTAAACTATGTACCAAATTTTATTTATCTAGCTCTCTTCGTTTTATACTTATCGAGTCAATTTATATTTGGACAGCCAGACATTTTCGACACTTTACCCCCCCCCCGAACTCGGAACCCCCTCCGATGTATGACAGACAAATTTTCTATGAAATTCATTCTATTCATTCATAATGTAGTAGAAATATACGAATTTAAAGTGAAACTATGATAGACATCTAGAAAAAAGCATTTTTGAACTATCGCGATTACAATTAGGTAGAAAAACATAATATCAGAGGTGTGTTTTTCGATTCGGTAGGTGTAAATTCGTCAAAAGCTCGAATTCGAATTTTTTAGAGATAAAAGTACTTTCTCTTCGTGTACATTGTATATGAGAAAATAAAAAACGTTTAACCATATTTAATTTCCTTAAAATTAGCTTTTGAAATACACTTTCTTATTTCTTATACTTACACATAATATGAGCAATAAGAACAATCTACCTGTAATTAAAAATCAGTCTAACCAGTAAAATATATCATTTATTTTCGTTGTCTCTTCACGCTTATTAACAACTTTTTTGAAATTTCATAATAATATTAGCAATTGCATGTTTTTGAATTTTTTTGTCACTATTCTGCTCCTTTTCTATAGATGTTATTCGCGGATTTTGTGGCCGCGGTGGCTTGGTGGTAAAGTCTCGACTTCGGAACCGGAGGGTTTCATGTTCGAGACCCGATTCCACCGAAGAACCGTCTTGTAAGAGGGTCTGTTGCACGTTAAATCTGTCCTGACCAAACGTCCTCCCGCTAGTGTGGTGTGGAGAGGGGGTGCCAGCTCAGGTGTAGTCCTCGTCATCTGACCGCGGTTCAAAATTACGAGGTCCGTCCCAAAGTATCCCAAGTGTTGCTTCAAACGGGACGTTAATATAACTAAAACCAAACCAAAAAACCTAGATTTTGAATATCCCAGGTTAAATTAGAGACAGTTTAGTCGGTTATATAAGAATGCGAAGAAGGAAACCGAGGATACTTCTTAGATCTGAGAAACAACAACAAGCTTATTCGAATTTCCTTTTCCTCTCTAAAGATCAAGAACAACGTTCAGCATTAATGAACCTTCCTTATCAATTCTTAGTCACAACTCTTGTAAATATTTTCCGCTGCGTAAAATTGCTATTGCTGTAAAGAAGATCCTTCATTGCGTCATTAGATTTCAAGAATTTTTACTCAAAAAAAGAGTGATACATTCCGAATCGTATTTGATTTATTTCTCAATATTTAAGTCTAAGTGAGCAACGTAGAAGCTTTCCTAAAGAAGGATTCAATCTCAGGTATTTTTTTAAACTCTCGATATCAGTGGCACCATGACAACGCGATGGTCTTGTACCTTGGAATCAGATTATGTAGCGAATTCTGATTACTGATAGAGCAGTTTCTTTTAACAGAAAATAAGGTACGTAGTTTGTTTTGTCATAAGACTTATATATAGTGTGCCACTTTATTCTATACTAAAAATAAATAATGGAATTGAATTAAAATAACAATTTTAATTAGTATTCTTTCATTTTTAAATTCAATACTATTGGAATAGTTGTTTAAATATTTGAAATAAATTTTTTTCAAATGATGGCTAAGAGTAGTTCAAATTTAAGCATTTTTTTATTGTCTTGCTACTAAAAGAAATGTTCTGGAATATCACAAGTTATATTTGATTCCAGTTTTTTTTTCTGAATAATTTTAAAGTTTTTAAATTCTTATTTCTCTTTCATTTTAAAATCTTCATTTTGGTGCATTTTTGCAACATATTCTATTAAATAAATGTTTATGCAGAATTTTTTTTAAAAATTGTAAGTCTTTTTTTTGTAAGTTGATTTTTATTTTAAAATAAGAAAATTACATAAAATTCTTAGATATAAAAAAATATAAATTTATGATATAAATAATTTAGATATAAATAAAAAAAACGTGAACATTTTTTTGCAAATAATGCATTAAATTAAAATTAGTACATTAAATTACGGAAAAAAATTTACAGAATAAAATATTATGTTAAAACATTTAAAATAAGCTACTTAATCGATTTATTCTTCGATCAAATATAAAATAATATCTGATAAAATGATTATTGTGCATTTTATATTTTTTTCTTCTTTCGTATAAAATAATATGAATTTTTTTTTTATAATCTGTTACAAAATTTGATGCAATTTTATGCTTTGCTTTTAGATTACCATAATTGTTTATTTAATAAAATTATAAAATATTGCGCTTTGATTGTTTATTTAAATGATAACTGCCATCCTTGCTTTATGGTTGACGGAAACAGTGTCATTTTTCTTAATATGAATGTTAAAAATATTATTATTAAGCTCAAATTTATATCTCTCATTATCTAGTTTATTAATATTATTTTATTATCATTGTCTAGCACAAATTTATATGATATTTCCAGAAAAAGAATAAACAAAATATTTTTCTAAATACTATATTTTTTTCCATAATTCTCATTAAAAAATAATAATTAGAGTGTAAATATTCCTATTCAAAAAGTATGTTGGAGTTAATTTGTATATTATTATCCTTTAATTTTCTGAGTTAATTTTTGATGCATATACATTAGAACGATTTTGAAAAGCTCAAAAGTAGTGATGCCATTAAATATTCTTTAACTATTTATAGAAGCATCACTAAATAATAAAATACTTAAGACATTTTGAAAATTTTTGAAGCTAATTGATTTTTTTTTCTTAACACAAAAACTCGAAAGAATAAATCTGCGAATTTATGTTTAATAATTTGTTAAAGCTAAGTGATTGCCAAGAAAATAGCATTTTTTAAACGAAATAATTATTTTCGAATGAATAAAAAAATACACTTTCTTTATGCTTATTCATAATGAATAAATAATCTGTTTTTATCTATTTTTGTTGAAATAATTTTTCATTCCAATAATATTTTCGAAATTTTAGACATACTTTTAACGAAGATGGCTTTGAAGTTTCTGAGCAAAACCATGACCACAACTTCAATCATACTACTAGTACTTTTGCACATCAGTCTAACGAATGCAGTTAATCCTCTGTGCGCAGCTGTGTGCGTATGCGAAAATTTTGAAGAAGAAGGATTTTACAAAGTCGATTGTTCAAGAGTGTATCTTTCTATAGTGCCTCCAGTAGATGATTGGCCTAAAAATATAACTCACATGGATCTCAGTGCTAACAACATAACAGCACTCGATTTCGAACTTTCCCATGACTCAGTCCAAGTCTTGGACTTAAGTCATAACCATATTTCATCAGTAGTCCAGTACGCTTTTGGTGGACTGAGCAAGTTAACATACCTTAACTTGGCAAATAATAAAATTAAGAGGCTTGATGACAATGGATTTTATGGCTTGGATCATTTAAAATCTTTGAATTTGAGTGGAAATGGCATGGATTTCATGCCAGATGGATTGTTCTACAACTTTATTGGATTGCAGGAGCTGTCACTGGCCGATAATCCACTTGTTCATATAGATCCAATACACTTCAACAGAATGATCAACTTGAGATGGTTGGACTTGTCAAATGTGGATGTGTACATCTTGCCTCCAAATCTCTTCCACACCACAGGGCAGTTGGAATTCCTAGATCTCTCTGCCAATGAGTTTTATGAAGTACCGACAGATGCCTTAAGAAGTGCTAAAAGCCTCAAGCATTTAAGGCTGAATGAAAATGCTCTAGAATTTCTGGCTAAAAATTCGTTCAAAAAGTTACAGACATTGGAGGTACTTGACTTGAATAATATGGATCATCTGAAGGAAGTTCGTGAAGGTGCATTTTCGGACTTAATTAATCTTCGAACTCTAGAGATGAAATTCAATCGCCATTTGACAACAATACATCCAAAAGCATTTGAAGGACTTTTCAATCAATCCAGACCAACTTTACAAGAATTAGATTTGGAAGGGAACCATTTACGTTCATTGGATAAAGATATGATACCTTGTGCTCGAATCGCAAAATTTAATGTGCAGAGAAATCCATGGAAATGTGATTGTACCATGAAGTGGATAACGAATTGTGAGCTACAAAGACTCTATGCAGCTGATTTGAGGTAGATAACTTTTCAAATAGTTGTCAAATACTTATTACTACCTGTTCTTCAATACTTGTCAAAAGTTTGTTATTCTAATCGAAATTTTTTGCAGTTAAAATTCTCATTAATTATTGCATATTTATTCATAAAAATATTTTATTGTCATTCATATATCGTAAAAGAAAACTAAATATTTTTAATTCAAAAAATTCGAATCGAATTAGTCAGTTTTTATAAAGTTAAAATATTTTATTTATAAAATATTAAAAATTTTAAATTTTAAATTTTTAAAAATTAAAAATATTAATTTTATATTTTAAAAAATTACAAATATTTATTTTATTTTAAAAAATATTTTATTTATGAAATTTTTTATAAATAATCTTTGCATATTTATCTATAAAAATATTTTATTTTCAGCTACATTTTATAAAATCATACGTTTATATCCAAAATATTTTTGATTCAAAAAATTTCCAGCTGTTTCTTTTCTATAGATCCTGAATACAGAGTGCTTATAGTGGTTTGAAGTAACACTTTTTAAATAATTGGCGTTAATAAAAATACTGCAAGCTATTATCATATTTAAGAACACAAAAAACTGAAAGGGATATTTAATAAATTATCTATATCTTTCAAAATAATTTAATTATATTAAATTGTATAGTTATTATTAATTAAAATTTGACGTGTTTCTTTTGTTTTGTCGGTCTTTGTACATATTTATTTGCATGTAATGTAAAATTGCGCCAGGAAAACGATTCAAAATGTTTCTCAAAATGCAATTCAAAATGTTTTTTTTTAATGATACGAAATCGATAGTGAAAAATAAATTAACTAAAAATTTTCCGATGCAGTTATAGGATGTCAAAAAATAATTATATTTATTTTATTCGTTTCTAGTGCTTATTGAATTACATTTCCTATGTTAATATATCAGCAATTCTCTTCAATAAAGGTAACTGAGACACAAAAATTGTATGGTGAAAAATAACCAATTTTTATCTGCGTTTTTTTTATACATAGGCAAATTTCTATTAAATGGAAAACAGAAATATTTTTATTCCCGACAGAGAGAAACTTGTTCGTTCCTTAAAATAAACAAGTTTATGGATTTTAATATTTAAATTTTTTTTAATTGATAGAAAGTTTTAGATAAATAAACATCATAAATCATTTAATACAACTAAAAAAAATATGTTTACTAAAATGGCGTGCAGTTGTACGTATTAAAATAATACATTTCCACATTAAAGTTTATTTTTCATAGTTATGTTTTTTTTTTTCCATAATTAACATCTATCCAGAAAATTGGTTCCGCACCAGGAATCATTTTAGTTATTATTTAACTAAAAAATTGAATGATAATTCCACTCTAATTACTGTATAATATACTACTACATCGTTACTTTTCAATATGAAATAAATCCTTATAAACGTAGTTCTTTGATTGTAACATCATGCACTTTGTGTTCTCGAAAAAAATTAAGACTTTAGTTTTTTTTTATTTTACGTTTAAAATAGGAATAAATGCTTGCTTAATACTTGAAAATTTTGTTAAAATAAACAGATGTTTACGATGTATTTCCAAAATAATTTGAAACTCCTAGTTACTAAATTTTAAAGAAATTTTGGAGCACTTTACCATTTTATAAAGAAAATGAATAATTTCACTGAAATTTTTAAATTTCAACTGTCCAGAAATTTAATAAAATGTCTGTTTATTTTAATTTATATATTTAATCAAATTTAATGCTTGATTATTTGAAAAAAATAGGCATCTAAAAATCTAAAATTTGCTATAAATGAATATAATTTTTCTTCATATTCAGAAGAAGTCAAGTGTTTTTGTGAAATATTTTGATTTATTTTCAAACAAAATAGGTTTCTAAGTATAAAATGTACAAAAAAGAATTTTAATATTGATTTAAATCTGAAAGTCAAAGTTTATCTAAAAATAATCATATGATATTTTCCCAAAAAGTTATTAAAAATGTAATATTTCTTTTTACAATAGTTTCAAAAGTTTTTCTTTTAAATATTTTTAACCTTATTTGACTTCATTCAACTGAAAAGTATTTTGATAATTGAATGACTTTTCTTCCAAATTCTTCCTCTATAAACCCTTCTCAACCCTTTATAATGATATTTATCTTTACTTCAAACTTAATTTTCCAACATGTTTTCACTAAAAATTATGATTATGTCAAATTTAGGAAAATTATAATCAAAAACTACCGCCAGGTTACCAGATTATCGTTTTATTTTTTGCCAATTTACATCCAACATTTAACATTTTGAATTAAGCAAATTGGATACTTAATTGGATTTTGAACCCAAAAGCCATTCAATTGTTATCAAAACATCTGGATATTATTTTTTCTATTTCTTCTAAACTTTAAAGAACTGCCTTTCTTCAGATTAAATTGAGTATGACTGATCATTCATTAATCTTTAAAGAAATTTTAGGAAATATTTTCTATTTTCGTAACACAGTAATGAAGAATAGTAAATATAAAATAATAGATGGTGCAAAGGTTAAATAATAAATAAGCTCTTTTCTCATGACAACAAATGTTGATAGTACTTGTGATTTCAAAAGTATTTGCGAACAAGCACGCATAATTTATAGCTGCTGCGTAAAGAAAATAAAAAAAAGTAGTTTTATAGAGATTTTAGAATCGAAAGAAAAGAAATTTCATACATAAAAACCATACAATATATCATCTACAGTCTATATTTTTGCAGCAAAAAAATTCATTAAATTAATTAATATATAATGAATTAATTAAAATATATGTAAGTATACAATTGCAATTTAACTATTTATAAAACGAATCGGGCTCCACTCTAAGAATCAAATTGCTCATCAACCGTTATTATAATATAAATCATTTACTTTTTCTTTTAAAATAGTTAAAACTTTTTAAAGTAACAAAATGATAATAAATAAATCAAGTAGCAATGATCAAATAATTGCACTTATTTTAAATTCATAAAATATGTAATAAAAAGGAGCATTGCATATTAAATACAGCTCCCTTCCCCCCAAAAATAAGGTTCTACAATTATATTTTAAATACTTTTTGAAATGCTTACCATTATTTTTTATATTTATCTGTTCTGCAGGCTGTTATTAGTTCTGTTTTAATTATTATTCTTTCAGATCAATTTTTTCATTTTATTTATATTTGTGAATGACTTTTTTGTTGAATATATTATTACTGAAAGCGTATTGCAAATATTCTTAACTGGAACTTTAAAAAAAAGTAATAAATGTATTTAAATATAGTAAAAAAAATTTTTTTTTAACTGATATTTTTTACCGAATGGAAAATCTTTATATTTAAGAATTTTCTACTTCATATTCTTGACTTTTAATATATATATATATATTTTCAAAATATGAACAAAAGTCCCAGCTTCAAAGAATTAAACGAGCACACTCTGCTGGAAATATTTTATTTGAATAAATGGTATTTAAATTAATAATTTTTCTTCATTATTTTAATAGATGTGCGGAGCCTGCCGAATTCCGCAATGCTTTAATATACAATATGGAAGAAAGTCAATTTGAATGCAATTACTATAAGAGTGAAATCTCGAAAAGTGAGATCCACCATGCGCACGTGGTCAAGACCATATCTGTGGGATTAGCCGCTGGTCTCTTGGTCATTCTGGCATTCGGCTTGGCTGTTATTTTCAAGTGGAAGAGTATCAAGACTTGGTACAAAGGTAGTCGGAGGGGTCCAGGAGCTGTCTACTACGTGCGGGCTCGTGCTAACCCCAGAGAAATATAATTCTCTTTCATTTTGACGATCTTGATTTCATTTCATTTCTGTTGTTAACATTATTTTTGAAACT
>JAPMOR010124037.1:476863-512891 GCA_026543865.1 Argiope aurantia | reverse complement strand
TACTTAAAATATTTAATTGAAAATTGTAGCGAGCGGTAATACTGGCGAACCGGCTGGTCGCCAAAGGCGGCTAGTTCTAAATAAAGAATTGCTCGTTTTTTTATGGACACTCCTTTTTTTTTTTTTTTTTTTTCTTTCCTCGCTATCTAAGATGGAAGTCTTTTGTTGAGGGTTTCATAAAATCGGCAACAAAGTTTTAATATAATTCTATTTGGAACAAATATATAATCATGACATTTTAATCAGTTTTGAAGATATATGTTCAGAATTTTGAGAATTATCTTTCGGATTATTTAATTTTTATTGAATTTACTAGGAAAAGTATGTTTATGATGAACATATTTAATAAATGTATTAGGAATTTTGACATGTTCGATTTATTAGGAAAAAGATTAATGCATTCCTAAATAGATATGCATTAAATGAACCGATTACATGATGATGAAAATGACATCAAGAAATATTTTCATCAAATTTAGCAGTTCTAATCCTGTTCTGTATTGCAAGTAAGCAATCTTCATTGCTTTGATTAAATCGATAGGTAATTTGTTAAATGAATTTTTATTCATGAGAAATTTGGATCAAAGAATGAAAAGCTCTCAAATAATTATTCAATATTCTTAAACAGAATAAGAACCGAAAATAATAATGGTGTGCACTATTGGGTTAAAGTATTCCATCAAAAAGGAGTTACAAAAATGAGTTACTATTTTTGACAAAACTTGTTAAATGTGTTACTTTCTTTCATGGAAATATTTGTGAAAATCGATTTAATTATTTGAATAATATTATGATAAATGATGAATATTTTTGAGAATGGAAAGTCTATGTGCTGTGCAGACAGTAAAATATTATATATTTTCTCTAAACATCTAAACAAAAATGCATGTTAAATTTTGGGGTTCATGTTCATGTTTTTTAAATTTCAACAAAGCTCTAGTAACAAATATTTTATTTAAAATAAATTAAATCCTCCATCCATGACTATAATTCCTTACTTTCCATGAGCCTTTATTTTCTCAGTTTCAATTCCTCTCAAATGCCTGTTAATATAGATACTTTAACAAGCATTATAGATTCTAATGGGTTTTCAATAATGTACAGTACATTACAGAATGCTAACTTTTTAATAAATACTCCAGAATTATCTGACTTTATAATTGATATTGAACCAGTTTAAAAATCTTTTAAAAAATATTCAGTTAGCATGTATCTACTTATTAAAAAATAACAAAATCCTTTTAAATAGCATTTATTTCCCTTTTCTCTTTTAATTAGTATAATATTTGTTTGGTTTTTTTTAAAGTTCTTCATTTTTTTCTGTATCTTTGAATTACATTTAACAAACTCTCATTGATAATTAATTTCATAGAAAATGGTTTTGTTGTGTGCTTGTTTTAAGACATTGTCGTTATGTTCAAAAGGATATTAGTTTTAAGTTTTCCAAAAAATTTTGATTAAATTCAGTCTAGGAAAACAGAATTGAATACTTAAATATAAATAATATTAATGCAGATGGTAATGTAAACAATTTTCATAGTAAATTTACAATTGATTCATAGAAAAAGTCAAAATCTAATGCCTTTACATACTGAGTATATTCACATATTTTTATACATATATCGATGTCTTTTAATTAATGTTTAAAATACAAAGGATTTTTTTACATGGTCGATCTGATATCCTTTTTTAAAGGCTGTATAGGGATTTCTATGATAAAAGTGTTTTTCCCAAAATTTCGATGGGCTTCAGATATCTATTCCACTACTTTCTAAAAAAGTTGTAAAGTGTTTGTTCTAAAAATCGTTCGTTTCAATAAACAAAAAGCATAATATTCCACAGATGAAGTAGGGACGTCGCCAAAAAAAAAGTCGCCAATTTGAAACATTAGTGACAAGTTCCTACAAAATTTATTGTCTCCAGAAAATTTAACAATTCATTTCTCATTATAATTTTTTTCGAGAAAAGTTGTTAAGAAACCCATTTTAAAATAAATTATTTGAAAAAAAATTATTAAATAATTTATTGAAATTGAATTTTATTTATTTATCATCGAATCGATTATTTCTTTTTATCCAACAGTCAATCATAATGCAATTTTTAATGAATGAAAGGTGGATAGGGTAAAATATTCTATATATCCAGAAAACAGCAATGAAAGTGAAAGAATAATAAAATATCAGAACTCTCTAAAATAGATAAAACCGGCCTAAATAGCTACATTATATAAATAAATGAAATTAGACCTGATTTCAAATTAATCTACACAATTCATTTATTGATATACAAAGTTTAAAAACCCGACTTTCAATGTAGAGAAAGATGAAGATGTCACTGATGAAATGTAGATGAAAAGAAGCTCTTCTTTTCGACCTTTAATTCGTACCCAATTACCTCCACATTTCTCACGACACGTGTATTTGCAGATACAGAACAGTTCCAAAATTTTGGGTCAAAGTTATATTTCTCATTGACAGTTTAAGTGCAACAAAAATAAAAATTGCATTCCCTTTGATAACGTTTACGAAACATCCTTACTAATAAATTTCATCCCAAAGAGATAAAAAAAAAATAAACAAAAAAATTCAATATATATATCAAAATTGCATCGTTTTATCCAAAAGTGCTCCGGAAATGGCACTTACAGACCAAAAACCAACTCGGATGGGAGCACTTTAAGTGATTATTTCTATCAAAATGGTAGAAACGTGATCCACAAATGCGTTTGGTGAATTCGCGGAGAGTTCAATTGAGTCCTAACATATCTCCAGCAATAATTGAAAGATAAACTTTCAAAACCGACCCGGCAGACGTCACTGCTCGATACATACTAATTATCGGCATCTCAAAGGTCGATTCTGAAGAAAACATCGACTTTCTTATCTCGCGATTTCGACGCGTTGTCTGTCAAATCGATCGTACCCAGTCTAGCAACCTCCCAAGACAAATGGACTGTCAACTTTGATGCGATACTAGGGCAAACCCCAATACACAGCCATCTTCCATCTCACTGATTCTATTTAGCGAATGGTTCGTTCTTGGAATTCAAATGGCGTGATTGGAAAAATCGAATGCAGTGGAAGACGAGTTCGATTATTTAAATGAGTCTACTGGCGTATGTAGTGCTAATTTTGACGTAATGACTGTGGTTTGGTTGCACCTTTTGAATTTTAAGATCTAACTGGAAGTCAGTGAGTTTATTGGTAGGTTTTATGATCATCATGCGTGTTGATTTAATTATACTGAAGGAGAAAGCGAAATGTGGTTTGGGTTTGTTTTTAAGTCGTAAAGTGGCAACTCGCTTCTTGCTTTGTATGAGGTAAATGAGTAATTTGAGAATTTCAAATCGAAGTGTTTGATTTATAAATACAGATTTAATAATGGCATAAATACAAATAATGGACTATATAGATTTAGAAAGTTCGTCCAAAATTCATTAAAATTTCAAATAAGTTGTTTGTTTAGAATAGTATTATGTAACTAAACCACAACCGTATGTTTTGGTAGTTGTGCAAATTCTAGACTGCTGATTTTAAATATTTAATTCAAATGCTATATCACGATGGTATTCTTGATATAATTATTTTAAGAAAATATTTTTTCTAAAGAAAAAATCTTTTTTAAGTAAATTTGTTTTAAAATAGTTAGGAGGCAATTACTGTAAATTTTCAGTTCGCTTAAGCAAATAATTTACATGTGAAATTGTATAACAATGGAAATTTCTTTGTAACTAATGGTCTGTAAAAATAATATCCAGAGTTTCATCATTAGAATTAAACTAATTTATTATAGTTAAGGAGTTTTATTTTTAGAAACTTTCATTTTCGAGGTCCAAATATGGACAAATGACAATATAATTTTAAATCTATCTGAAAATATTTCATATATATTTGTATGCGATTAGACATTTTTTATGTATTTAGATTATTTTTCCTCGATTTTTCATCGAATAATATAATTTTGCGGAGTGCATTGTTTATTTTTCAAAATTATTCTGTTTTCGAATAATGAATTTCTTTTGTATCATATTATCGAATTTTAGATATAAATATGTAGGTTGTTTTTCTTTCTTTTTTTTTTCTTGATAAGACAAAACAGTTTCGAATCTTGATTGTTTCATTTTGTCTCCAAATCAATTCAATCAAAAGCAATTATTCTATTTAAAATTGTAATATTCTTTGTTAATTCAAAGTCCAAGGTTTTTAAATTTGTTATATTATATGAAGCTTTGCAGGTCAAGCCTTGATCATTTCACTGTTCTGCAAGTGCATAGCGCTATCTATTGAATGACGGTTATTAACCAATTTAATACATTAAAAATTAATCTTCTTAACTTTATGGATATACATTATATTCTTAATAGCTTTTTCATTTGTAATTTCTAATTACTTGTTTTAAATAAAATTTTTATAACATTTATTGATATGTTTACAAAGTGTTTCATAATGGTGCAAACTGAAAGGATTGGACAGGCATTCAGAAAAAAAAATCATTTTTGCAATAAAACATACATTAAAAACATAATGAAGTGTTAGGGGTGCTAAATGGTTTCTTTGCCGATGAGTTAGATAAAAGAAAATATTACAGATTAAATATGCAACGCAAAAAATAATTAATATTCTAATTAAAAACAATAGTTTAAAGGAATACAATTTCACAGTTAACAATTAACAATATGCAAAGTACATGTCATTCAAGAATGTCAGATCCTCTGAACATTTAACCTTTTGCACTCTAGAGGTGGCTCATAATCATCATTCTAGATGGGGCATTAACTTTTGTAATACTAGCCGCCTTTGGTGATTAATTTGCTCGCCCAGTTTATTAACTTTTTAAGCTGTTAAATAATGGATTGCATCTTTTTTTTTTCAAAAAGCATCTAAATCTTTTTATTTGTATGACTGAAAAATATGAATTCAATGGAATCAGTTTACTGCAAATTAAAAAGTATATATATTACAAAATAAAAGCGTGAGTGGAGTTAATAATTGGACTATGGAGTTGATTATTGTCAAAAATAAGCGATTGAATAGTTTGATGGATAAGTTTTAATTCCATCGTAGCCCTCAAAAATATAATTTCGGATAATGTATCAAATTGAATTTAAAATATTATTAAAATTAATAGGAAAAATTATACGGAAATGAAATTGATATCATGAAAATACTAATTTTTTGAGTCCTATGTTAATACAGATTATTATTGTGAGATAATTGTTTTGGAAAATATGAACCTCAATTTTCTTAGACAAACCATAACATTTATTTATATAGAGAGCGGCGATTAAATCTATTTATGCACTGAATTTAATTTTGTTTGAAGCCTATTTCTTGATTTCTTTTATATCTTTTTTTTTCTATGTCTGAATGAGCTTCTTGGTAACATGGCGAACCAGTTTTTAAAAAATTCTAATAATATTTTGTGGTTTCATTTATTATCTAAGGAAAGCGCTAGCGCTGGACTCAATGATGTTGGAAAAAGGAAGTTCTAGGAAGCAGTCTGAAATTCGTGCGATGGTTTGCTTGCATTTGACTGTTGCCATTTAGCTATAAGAATTAAGCGCGATTTCTGTGCCAAGTACGTTGGCGTTGTGCTTGTGTGTGTGTGTGTGTGTGTGTGTGTGTGTGTGTGTGTGTGTGTGTGCGTGCGTGTGCGTGTGTGTGTGTGTGTAATATAACTTTATAAAAACCATTTCGAATGTTTGATTTAATAAAGTCTAGAAAACACTTTTCTAATTGTAGAAAAATACTCAAGATCTTGTCACGACTCAAAGACTGATTTCAGACTCACGGTTGATTCTTCTGATTTTTCGAGAACATTATCTATCTTGTTTATTATTTGTAAATATTCTTTTAGAATTTTTATTCGCAATTTTTTTTCTTAGATTTAGCTTTTATTTGATGTTATAAATTAATATTTATAGTTTAAAGCAAACCGAATAAACAATTTCTGAATTTATATTTGGTTCATAAATGACTAGAATAATTAGAGACGATATTGGTAAACTTTTGACGAAATGGAAGATTGAGGAAAAAGGATTATAAATTTAAATACAAAAACCTCTCTATCTACATAAACATACAAATAAGGTAATTACCACGATCTTAAGTATATGTAATTGTATTTCCTGTAGTAGTTGTAGATTAAATGCCTAAACATAAATTATAATCCACATACAATAAGATATATTAGTCTAACGATCAAAATTTATAAATTAATGTCAAATAGTTCAACAGTATCAATAATTATAACCATTTAATTAATTATTAAAAATATTTTTAATCTAATAATTATATAATGCCTAAAATTTAATTAACATTTTTGTTATCTCATCATATACAAATAAAGGTCGATTCGATGCCACATTAAAGAATTCAGTGTCGCAGAATTTTATAATTATTTGATAGTTAATCTTAAGCAGGTATCATAATATCAAATTAACAATTAAATTTAAAATTATTATTATAGAATTTAAATAATAACTATGTGAAAGAAAATAATATTTCTAATTTAAACAATGGTAGAAAAATTTTAATATTTACTGTATTATGAAAGATTTGAACATGTAAGATTTCGTTCACAGCTACCTTTCTAAAACTAATTTGTACAAAATTATCAATCTTTTACATTTTTATTCTGTTTTCTAAAAAATATCAAAACAAAATGTAATCTTCCTTTTCAAAATAGAGAGAAAGTTTTGAAAATTTCTTCATCTGCAAGATATTTATACAGCAGAGTTACAAAGAATTTATACAGAGAAATACATTTTTTTTTTTTGCAATTATGCCTTTTTAGTCTGTAGATCTTAATTTACTTTGCTTATTTCATTAGATATGGAAAGATTTGAAAATGATTGACTTTCCTTGATTGATCTAATTTGAAAATTTTCTTTGGCGAAAAAACTGCATTTAATTGAATTTTCTTTTTCTTTTTTGAAATAAATTAGAGCTTCCTTTGCTTTCACTTTTTATTCACACATAATCTATAATAATTCCCATAAAAATATAGATTAAATTAGTAAATTTTTTTGTGTATCTAGAGTGAAAATGAAATTTTACTGGTTTAGCTAATAAATAATACAAAATATTTTGAGTAGGCCCTGCCTTCAAGAAATAGGAGAAAAAAATCCTCACATACTTACAGAAATTCATTTGAAACACCAAAACGCTCATTTTATTCAAATAATGGATAATAAACACAATATATTAGAAAAAATAAAGAGCTGCATAACCGTAAATTAACTTTTTGTGCTATTTGCGAATTCAATGCACTTACCAATTCTCAAAAAGGGTTATCAAATATACATCATTGAAAGCAAAGCAAACAATTTGGCTATTTAATAGCAATTTAAAGAAATATAATAGATTTTTGTTCATTGTAAAAGAAAAATATTTTGATCTGCACAATTTGGTAATACAATCCAGGAAACTGTTCTAAATAATGAAAATCGGTTTTCTTCTTTTTATAACTCATTTATGCATCTGCTTACTATGTGAAATCAAATTAATTTTTTATTCAGCTTTTCTTTGTATATAAAGATAAATATAAAGCTTCACATATCTACTTTTCAAATACAGAAATTATATTTGAATATTAGCCGTTTCTAAAATAAACAAGGAATATTCTGACTATTCGCAGTTTTTTTCGTAATTGTATATAAAGTTTAAATCAGTTTATAATTTCGGAATTCCTGAAACATTTAAATGAAATATTCACTTGCATTTAAAATTTTACTTTTAGATAATATTTTAATCAATACATTGTTTTTTCTAAAATATCAATGTAATGAATTGGAGATCCTTCAGGTAAAAGAATCAATTTCTGTTAGAAAGAAAAGCTTTTAGTGCTGAAAAAGAAATTGCATTAATTGATTTAGAGAGATGCCCATCATCAAGTGCAGATTTCCCAACCTCTTATCTTGCAGTTTTATATTCCAGACATATCCTTGTTACTGAAATATAATTTTATGCAAATTTAAAAACTTCTATTGCATTAACTGTGGTAAGCGCTAGAATTATTAATAATCTAAGACGACCATCGCTTTTTTGAGATCAGAAAATGTGCCATCAACTTTGTTTAATGGTCTTTGATAATTACATTCTTTCTTAATAATGGATCAAGCTAGGAGTAGAGAAAGGTGCCTTTAATTTCACAAAGCGTAGATTGTTTTGCCAATGTTTAATATATTGTAAGGAATCAGTCTAACTATCTCAAAGTTAGTCAAAATCTGCAAAACAAAATAACATTGCCATAATGCATTTGCCAATATGTTCATTAATATTAGAGGAAATTCATTTTCATTCTTGATATTGCTTCAGACGTTTGTAGATACTTAGAAATTTGCCGTTCCTTAAGATTTGGAAATATATCCCTCAAATAAGTGAGATACCCTGAGTTAAAAAGTATCGTGCCTGCCATCTTTATTACAATTGAACTGGGTACATAAAAGATCGCTTCAAGTTGTTAAAAAAAAAAAAGACTTTTTAGTAAGTCTTGTTAAATGTAAGAATAACATTTGGCTGATCATGAAATGGAAATCAAATAATCTTAATTGTAACGAAGTTGTTTTTGAGAAATCTTTTGCTAGCTTTTGTGTTCAGTTAAAGCGGCATTTCGATATAGAGTGTTAAGAAAAACGAAAATGGCATTATTCGTAAGGTCCAATTTCTTAATATGAAGTACCTACTCAGACTTGAAGGTGTCATGTCTGATTAGGAATTAAGGAATTAAGAAGAAATTAAGAACATTCTTCAATTATAATTCATAGTAGCTCAAGTTGGCAATATGGATAAAGTCTCGCTGTAGTATTGTGTCAAGTCAAATAAGGCTAAAATCGTATCCATTAAAACCAACTCCTGTCTCCCCGGATCTTTCTAGTGTACCTTATAATAAGTATCTTATCCTTCTTCCTTCAGTATAAAAATTGTGAGTCGTGCCAAGATCATCTACGCTACGAGAGTTTAAATCATTACTTTCAAAATTTCGCACTTGAACTTTCGTGCTACGTTATATGGTGAAGAAAACCTAGTATGCATTTTGGATGCCTTTTTTAAAGACCTGTTGAAGCCAAAATTTCATGCAAGACTACAATTTTAGAACAGTCACTTATTAAATTTCATTTATTAAAATCATTGTGTATTTGAGTTATCAAGTTTACATGTATGCAAAAGAACAAATTGATAAATGGTCCGTCTATTCATGTATTTAATTTCAAATTTTAGGAATCTATATTTTACATGAAAAAACGTGTCATATTTTATGCATCTACTTCTTTAGGTTTTGTAATAATCATGTTCATTTGCATTACGACAGATATACTACCTGACAATGAATTTTATTCACAATTTGATCAAAACTTGGATTTTGTTTAGAAATTTTTTGAAGATTTTGTGAAAAGACAATCTATCAAAGTTCATCCATCTAGTTCAAAGCATTTTTGAGTTGTCGTATTCACAAACAAACAGATATGTCCAAAAATGTGTTTTTTCGGACTCATAGAAATCTAAAACGTTGAAATTTGTTAAAATATTGTGATCAAACTTTTTGGCGATTACAGTACTTTCACATTGTACACTTCGTATAGGAAAAGTAAAAATGAAACATTTGAATCGAATTTAGTTTTGAAAAATCATTGATCTTTATAATAAAATTTTGCATTTATAATCAATTTTATTTAATTTTACTGAACTCTTTCTGCAATTCTCAAATGCGTGAAAATGTGTGTTATGTTATTTACAATGCTACAATCACTTTTAATTTTCCACTTAGTGTCAACTTGAGATGTCACTTTTTATAATTTCCATGCCATACAATCAGCCAGCATTCTTTATTGGCTACTTAATCACAAATATCATATCTTAAGCAGTAAATTCGTTGATGGCACATTGATATAAACAGTTGATGCAATCCGTATAACATATTTAAAGCAACAATGTAAGAGCGTATGTTTCAAGCATGTTTTACAAGATATCTTTGTGAATGTTTTCTTAATCTTCAACATCATCGAAGCAATTATCCATCAATTTTTTCCTGGGTGACGTATACGTTTGCTCATAATATCAGCCCAGTAATGTTTGCAAATAACGCTAGAAAGTAGAAATACCACTGTACCATGAAAGATTGAATATGAATGGATGCCAAGAAATCATTCATATTATTCATATTTAAATATATATATGAATGATAGTTATATTCCTATTCATATGTCATTTATATTCTGCTTTATAAAAATAGCCACTTTTGATTAACTAGTTTGATACCTAGGGTGACTATATTTCCAGTGATAATTTACTTTCAATAAAATCTCATACACATAACTTAATATTTATGATTCCATGCACAAAGTTTTTTTAAACTTTGAATTGTGACAACTATTGTAACAGAAAGTTGAAATTAGTATGTTCGTTTCATGTAAGAATCATCCTAATGGAGTGAAGTCCCATGACGCTATAGTGCTATTCGAATCATAAGTCTCTTTACCTTTTATTTTCTAACTTTTGTAGCACTGTAACTTCACTTTCCAATTCCCCATGAGAGTTATACAGTTATTATAGAGAATCGTCCTTTTTTAGCTTTGAAGAATGGAAGAAAATGACGCATTTAGACATTTGATGAAATAATGAAAACAATTTGAATTTCATCGTAACAATGAAACCTTTTGTTGGAAATTATGTAATAAAATATTTTTAAATAATTAACAAAATTCTGGAAAAATGTGCATGATAATCAATCTAGTACCATCCAAAAGTTGTTTTTTTTAAAGATTTAAAATATTATAAAATTCAATTTTGTGCAATAATATCCGCGTGATTTATAACCTTAAATTATAATTAAGCAAAATTATATATAAGATTTTTAAAAATCGCCCAAAGGTACATAATCCTTTTCCCAAAGTACATTTATTGAATATGCTATTCTGGATTAAAAGATCTATCTTCGGAGGTCAAAAAAAAGCTTTTGTTTTGACCGTCAAAAAAAAAAAAAAAAAAAAAGATAGACATACAGATTCTTCATTATTATTAATAAAGATAATTAAATGCATTTAGTAAATAGCAAAATGAAATAGCATGAATTCTCTTAATCTACAAGGGATTTTCGAATGACCTTAATTTCTACGTTAACACATGAAATATATTTTGATTTCAGACTAGATCTTTCAGGAAGTGGAATATTTCGCTCTAATTTCGAGTTTCAGTATTAGTTTAGAGATTTATATTCCGATTAGCAGATTCGAGTCTTATTTGCTTGAACTTAATACTCTGCAGTGAGCTCAATATTGTTTTGTATCGGCTGACAAAATATTAAGCACATTGCCTGCAAAATAGTTATATTATTCTACTCAATTAATGCATGATCAAAGGATTAAACTTAATATCCGACCCTTTCCTGGCATAAAAACTTTTGCTTGCGTTCCTAGAATTAAACATTTTGCTTTATGTTATTGTGTTTTGGATGCTAATGATACAAAAAGTTTTGAGTTTCATTTTTATTCCTTTAATAATTATATTGTTTGCTTCTAGTCTGAAGTACTTAAACTCTTTCAATTTTTTAGTCGGCAACATCAAGACTGTTTACTGAAGAAATGACGAATAGTCGTAAAATGAAGCTTTATTGTTGAACCCTTTGATCAAGCCATGACAGTGGGATTATTATCTATAGTGGCACTTCATCTAACACTTTCAGTGTTATCAAAATACAACTTCAACACTTCTTAAGTATACCAAAAATATTCCGAGCTTATTATATCAACCAGAATATATTGCATTTTAAAAATTTCTTCCAATTTTATTGTGGCCACTTATAACACGGCAGACAGATTTATCGATGGTGCAAATTACCTTTCAAGGCTGAATAATTACGCCGTTTACTTGCAGCCTGGCTACAAAGTAACTGAACTCTCACAGCCTTTAAATACAGAGTTCTGGGAACATGCTCTTTAATTCCTGAACTATAAATACTCTTTAGTATAACAGTAGCGAGCACTCATTGACAATAGCGCTTCGGCAACAATCCCCGAAGAAAGCATTTTCGACGATTTAGAAGGTCATAATTTCCATTCCGGACAATAAAGATATCCAGATTAAAGCGAGAGAGACGTTACGTTAAGCAATCATTTCGAAATTTACCAAGAAACAACCTCGAGTAAATCGTATTAAGTAATTTAAATGTCGAAATACCAGAAAACTGCTTTTTTTAGTTCTCCGTAACTCGATTTTTGTGCCAGAATACAGACTGAAACATTTTATTAAGATTCGAAGGGGAAAAGGAGTAAATTTAATGGGCTTCCTTTATTAAAGAAACCGGTTTCTTAAGAATCCAAAAGACTGGAAAAACTTGTGAAAAAGCTGAAATAAATGATTGTTTAAAAATGCTTTTCAACAAGTCAATAATTATTTTTGCTTAAATTTGCTCTTGTATAGTATTGTTTATTTTGTAAATTCAGCTCACTTAATGGGAAGAATTTTACATTAATTAATGAACTACGACTAAATGGGGGTTGTAGTGGATAGCCTGACTGTAAAAGAATGTATTAAAGTGGTTCATTATAAGAAATTATACATTTTTATGACAAAGAGGAATACTACTTATTATCTAACTTAATTGTTGCTTAGTTTTAAGCGAGCAAAAACCAATTAATTATTTCTTTTCATATTTTAGATGCCATTATGAATATTATTGTTCAAAATATTCAAAATAAATATTTATCTCAAATATAGATGTTTAAAAAATCTTTGTGTTAATTTGACAACATTTCTGGGGATTTCTGATTATGTCATAAAGAAAAATATTTCACACTGAAAAAAAAAAAAAAAAAAGCTGACTTCTGATGGGAAAAAAAAATCTTTAAACTTTTTTTTTGTTTAAAATTTCTTATTGTAAAAGCGGAGCATTTTCTTCGCAGCAAATATGAAAAATTTAAAGCATGTATTCTTTTTTATTTCTTTTGTACTATTATCTATAAGCGAAAGTACAACCTACAATTAAATTATATATCTATTACTAGTAAAGGAGAATGTATTGACTCGGACCGATAGAATGTATTGATGTGTACCTCGGAGCGATAATTTAAAGTAATTGCTGGAATTTCAATTAAAAATGAAGGAAAAATTTTGAAAATTTTCTGCAATAACTTCTGTCTATATTCCCATTCAAAATTGACTTTTGCACAGTTTTAAAGCTCAGAAAATTATCTTTCCAATGATTCTAATTTAGTTTCTGAAAAATTCTTTAGGTTAGATTTTATAATATTTAAATATATTCTTACGAAATATCCGGGGTTCGTTTGGATAGTGGAAGTTATATGGTGTGGAGAACGCTCAATCAGCAGGCGGCAGTAGAAAAAGAAACAACGACGTTTATTTACACGAAGACGCACAGGACAGCACAAAAACGACAATTATATACAGCATAGAAGACGATTATCTTCAGCTGAGACGTGCAGCATACAACAAGAATCTACTGCAGACAGTAGCGCACAGCTTAGTTCAGCACTAGCTTGACTCCGTCGCTGCTCTGCTAATCCCTGGAAGACCAGCTCTTCACCGTCGATTCCATCTACTCTCTCTGTCGCTTCCGACAACTCGGCTTCGTCAATTCCGACTACGATTACTCCTTTTATAGGTCTCAGGAGGCGGGGCTAGAAGCCTCTCAACCAATCAGGAACGTTCGAGGCGTATCTCGGTTCCTACTGGACGGATCGAGAAAATTCTCGATGTTTTGGGTATAATCTATTTTGGCGCCAAAGTCACCAAATTCGTCACCAAGTCGCCAAATGGTCGCCAAGTTTGTCGCTAAGCTCCGGGACCTCCGACGCGACACCCAGACTCCGTCCAATACAGATGACTGTAAAACATTCTTTCCGATGATGGAACCAACTATGCTGTGAAGCAGCATTACGGATTCGTAACATTGTCCCCCTCTTAAGAACTGCACGTCCCGGGCAGTGCAATATCTGAGTAAGAGGTATCTACTTACAGGATTACCATATTCACGCAATAAGCAAGTATAAAATAAAAAATACTCAAAATGACATACAGCGTAAATATTTTCAAAATACATGAACAATACGAAAATAAATTACAATACTAAAATAACAAAATTAAGAAGATAAATGATTTACATTATTTATCATATAATGGGTGACCATGGTCTGAACTGAAAAGATCTTAATCACCTTGGCCAAGGTAAGGGGTTAGCCTGTTACAATGTATCACCTTCGGTTTTGAGTGTGGTGATTTCTGTATCCGTACCACAACATCATTCAGTCTTTTAAGGACTCTATAAGGATCCTCCCAGTTGGTCTGCAACTTCGGAGAAAGTCCTTTCCGTCGTTTCGGATTCCATAACCACACTTGGTCTCCTTCGTGGAAATTGTGTCCTGTTGCTCTAGCATCGTATCGGGTCTTCATCTTCTCTGAGGCCATGCCGATCCTATCTCTGGCCAGATGATGCACCTCCTCCATCCGTGTCCGGAGGTTCTCGACATATTCCTCAGGCACCAAGGGAGCCTCTGGAGGCCGGCTGAACAATAGATCTGCAGGCAAACGAAGGTCATGTCCGAAGAGCATTTGGGATGGGGAATAGCCAGTAGTCTCGTGAACGGCACTTCTATAGGCAAGTAGGAAAAGGGGCAGTTTCTTGTCCCAATCCCGTTGAATGCTGGACACCAGGAGAGAGAGACTGTTCAGAATGGTCCGATTGAATCTCTCTACCATGCCATCTGACTGAGGATGTAAAGCCGCAGTTCGAGTTTTGTCGATGCTGAGTATCTCACACAGTCTCCAACAAACAGCCGAATCGAAGTTTCTTCCTTGATCAGAGTGCAGTTGTAGAGGAACTCCGTAACTTGAAATCCAGTTTTGAACTAGAATCTCTGCAACAGTCGGGGCTTCTTGATCGGGAATGGGATAAGCTTCAGGCCATTTGGTGAAGTAGTCCATGACAACCAGGATGTTGTTGTTGCCATCTGATGACCTAGGAAGAGGGCCTAGGGTGTCAAATGATATTCGTTTGAAAGGTGCCCCCACATTATACAGCTGCAGTCTTCCTTTAATGCGTTTCCCAGGACCTTTACGTGCAACACAGGGATCACATGTGCGACACCACTTCTCCACGTCATTTCCCACATTATTCCAGTAGAAACGTTCTCGAACTTTTTGTAAAGTCTTCGTAACACCAGAATGGCCCCCAGTCGGACTGCCATGGAGTTCCTTAATACTCTTGTCTTTGGGAGTATTAATTGCCATCTGATTGCTTTTCCATCGTCACACTCCCATTTGCGATATAGCACACCATTTCTTAGATGGAGAGAGTCCCAAAGAGCCCAGTAACACTTCGTTGTAGGATGTTTAGTTTAGTTTAGTTATATTAACGTCCCGTTTGAAGCAACACGAGGGCTATTTTGGGACGGACCTCGTAATTTTGAACCGCGGTCAGATGACGAGGACGACACCTGAGCTGGCACCCCCCTCTCCACACCACACCACACCAGCGGGAGGACGTTTGGTCAGGACGGATTTAACGTGCAACAGACCCCCTTACACGACGGTTCTTCGGTGGAATCGGGTCTCGAACCTGAAACCCTTCGGTTCCAAAGCCGAGACCTTACCACCAGGCCACCGCGGCCTCGTTGTAGGATGGAAAGGGACGATGTCTTGCCAGCTAGGCTTTCCGCCTGTTAACTCTTTAAAATGAATTATTGGTTTTATTTCAGGATCAGCTAGTTGGTCTTTCCAGACGCTCTCGTCACTCCATGGATCTGATTCTGATGTTGATGGTGTTGTAACTTGGCGAACTACAGAATCTACCATGCCAAATTTCTTTTCAACTCTAGGACAGTATTTGCAGTTCTCCGAGCATGGTCTTCTCGAAAGAGCATCTGCGTTTCCATGCGCTGATCCTTTTCGGTGGCGAATTTCCATGTCAGATATTCCTGTAGTCTATGCATCCATCTGTCTATTTGACCTTTTGGATTTTTAAAATTCAGTAGCCAGGTTAATGAAGCATGATCTGTACGAAGCATAAACTTTCGACCGTAGAGGTAAGGGTGGAAGTTCTCTACGGCCTTTACGATAGCCAGAAGTTCCTTCCTGGTCACACAATGATTCCTTTCCTGTTTGGAGAGACACTGAAATAGGCGATGACATGCTCCTGTCCATCTATTTCTTGGGACAACACAGCTCCAATGCTTTCATGGCTAGCATCCGTATCCAGAATAATTTGTTTCCCAATTTCAGGATATGCCAGGATGGGAGCAGATGTTAGGGCGTCTTTGAGCTTGTTGAAGGCGTTGTCACACTCGTCCGTCCAGATGAATTTCTGTTTCGCTTCGGTCAGCTTATGGAGTGGTCTGGCGATTGTTGAGAAGTTTTTCACGAATTTCCGGTAATACGTGCATAAGCCTAAGAAACAATATCTGTATGTCCCTTTTACTGTAATATTTTCATTTCAGTGTTTGAAACATACTTCATTTTCATTATTTCTTCAAATATGTAATAGCGTGATTTTCTAATATTACTGAAAGCTAAAAAAGAAGTATTCTATTCTCTCTATCTGTGCGGTTTATATGAGGAATAAAAAGTTTACAGCATTAGTTAAAAGATATATGAACTGGGCATTTACGTGTTTAATAGCCCTATGATGTCGTGGGTGAACAGATATATGGCTATTAATATAACACGGCTTTAGTGTCTGACAATATGACGGAATTGTTATCAAGTTACGTGCGTCTCAACGATTTTATTGAAATTAAGTACAGCCAATATTCCCAGCAAACCAGCAGATTATCAAAAGCGGCTAGTTAATTATTAACAAAGATATTTTTAATTGAATGTACTTATTTATAATACCAGGTTTAATTCTTCCAATTTAAGATTGAATTGCCTTATTTTTGTTTTTAACTAATGTCGATGAAAATGGGAACAGCTCTGTTTAAGTGT
Source organism: Argiope aurantia (assembly GCA_026543865.1). Classification (NCBI taxonomy): domain Eukaryota; kingdom Metazoa; phylum Arthropoda; class Arachnida; order Araneae; family Araneidae; genus Argiope; species Argiope aurantia. Next base: position 495,954 of record JAPMOR010124037.1, on the reverse strand, counting down.
TTATTTTTTACTTCACTCTTGATCTTTTGAAAGAAAGAAAGAAATTTCAATTAACCATATATTAAAATTTTTCATATCTTTTCCCCCACAATCTTTCATATAATCCTTCAATTCATTCTTTTTTAAAAATTTTATTCCATTTTTTAATCATGTACGAACATGAACATTTGGAGGTTTTGAAGTCGCAAAATTCACGAACAGAAAACTTTCAATTTATCGCTTTTGAGGCAGGTTGAGCAAATATTGTAATAATTCATTTCACAACTTTTAACAAAGAAAAATATATTATAATTTCAATATATAAAGTAATGAGTGCCATATATCGGAAAAAAATGAACTAATTTTTTTTTATTGTGTAATTCATTTCTCCAATATATGACAAATAACAAGTTTCTTTAACTTACTCCAAATAGTTTTTTTTCCCTCTGGAATCTTTCAAACACTTGCACTTTAATTATAACTACCCTGTATATATAATATAAATATTTCTTGTGTGAATTATTTATAACTCATGCAACATAGCTTTAATTTGTTTTTTATTTATATTTACAATTAAAGCCACGAAAAAATAATTATTGTACATGGATCATAGATTTAGATTAATTTACTGAGGTAGTGAATGGGGAGAATTTGGAAATTTGGGCATGAAAACCTCAATAAACAGTAGAAATATATGTGCGTGCGTTCGTGTGTATATGTGTTGATGCTCTACAGACCAGTTCTCTCTACAGTTATCAGTTTGCTGATTTGAGAAATGAATCACGAAATTCTCGAATTCGAAGTTCTTAACCTCAGGACATAGCAGATGATATAGGTACTGACACTAAGCCTACAGTAATATAAACATTTCAGCCTACTGCTCTCAATTATGGCACATATATACATACTTTGAAAAGTGGGGATGTTTTGAAAATTTTATAAGAATTTTATTTAAAAAAGAAAAAGCTTAATTTGACCGCTTTTCCGCCATAATTTCTGAGCGTATTGTAGTACAAAAATAAATTTTATACAGTTACAAAATTTAAAATGTTGCCTTTTTAAATGATGTCAAATTTGATAGTTATAAAAATGTTTCCTGGATTTTAGCAATTTTCTACAAATATTCTTCGCTTCATTTTCAATAACTAATCACATTTCTGGCCTAAAACTCAAATCGTCTTCATTTTCTTTTCAATATTTTGATAGCGTGACTTTTTTTCTATTGTTGAAAGATAAGTGAGAAAAGTTTTGCCTAATATCTATGCAATTTAAGGGACGGATAAAAAAAAATACTGCGAAATTTATAGGATAGATGTACTACGCAGTTACATTTTTAATATTACCATGGTATTGTGGTACTGGTCTCGAGGCAAGTTCATGTACATAATGAGCGAAACATATATAAAACAATTAAAGCAATGCATCTTAAATATCTGGTGATTTCATGATCATAGATATTAAGTTATATCTAAAAGAGTTTAAGTGAAATCAAATATAACCAATATCCTTGGCTAACGAGCTGATCGCCAGAAGTGACTAGTAACTAATAAAACTACTATTATACTACAACTCTTGGTATTTCATGAAAATATTCATTTTTTGAGTAAATCTCATTAGAAATGGAAATCAGCATGAAAATTTCTGACAAAGCGAGCTTCTGAAACAACGCCAAATATGTGGACCAATTTGCCAGGCTAAGAAGCTTTGATATAAATGTATAAAACAAATTCATAAAAATGCAATTAATCTCCTGGTTACTGAATTTCACATAAAAATTGCAATACAATTTTCTACAATTTTCTTCCAAGAATTTTTCAAGAAAGGCGCATAAACATGAAAGTGACAAAGAGGTATTTTCGTGAGAACACTCAACACTTGAATCCTTTTTACTAATTAGTGAGCAAAGCCTATTAAGGGACTCTTAAGCCATACACTTCTTGGGGCATTTTTCTTTTCAAATTTTCAAAACCAAATATTTTTATCAATTTTAATTTTGTTTTCTTAAAAGTCTTTTTAAATTTTAACAAAATGTTTAATTGCAGATCACTTTCTGAGAATTCAATGTATCGTGTATTAAAAAGAGCATAGTTGAAATTTAAAAGTTACTTTCTTTAATATTTACTTTACTTACTTTCTTCTATTTTATTTAAAATTTTAAACAAAATAGAGAACAAAAATTGCAAAACTTTTCGTATCACAGTATAATTAATATTTAAAAATATGACTGGTCGTTTTTTAATATATAAAACTCCATTTTACTTTAAAATTATAAAATAACATAAAATTTGAAGACTGTTTCAAAAATAATATTCCAGAACTATTTGAAACAATGTTTGATTTTAATTTATTAGATGGTACGGCTATTATAATTAAATAAATGTACAGAATTATATTTCAGAATACCGCAAAATAAATTTCGAGGACTGGAGTCTTCTGAAGTTTTGGAGTTCTTTGACAATTTCTTACTTTGCATTTTTAATAATTCGTTCCCTGTTGTGAGTTTTAGAACCCAAGGTTTAGAGTCTAAAACAATTCCATAAGTTTATTACCCAACTTCTCATAATCAGAATTTCAGGTAAACAGTGAAATATGGCTGAATTTGCTTGGAAAAATTAGCAGAATTATGTATATAAACTTGAAAATTTTTTATAAAGCTACTTTCTGTGACAACATCAAATATTTAAAGCATTTTTACCCTCTCTATATTTTGCTAATGGCTAGAGTAAGAAATATTACCACCACTTTAGAAAGTTTGAGATGATCGGATGAGGATCATAAGTGACACAGAGATCCATTTTTTTTAATACCTGCAAACAAAAAATGCGGGTCATGCGACAAGTTTCCGACACCTGAACCTATTGGGCCCCCTGATTATGTCTAATTAAAGCTGCAGGAGAGGTATGCTTCTAGGAGAGAGGGGGAAGTCTTTATCTCTTTTTGTTTATGACTGCCATTAAACACGCTTACCACGACACGTTAATGAAGTCCACGGCAACTAGATGAGGGGGCAAAGGACACCATTAGGTCGCTCCATCCTTACTTTTAAACGCTGCGACCGGCGGAAACAGCTACTGTCGCTTGATCGCTATCAAAAGAGCTTGAAATTTATAGTTGTCGGAGAGCGATTTGTCGGATAAGGAATGAGCTGCCAAAAATAAGAGTTTCTTGCCGAATTGCAAGCGGAAAGAAACAAGAATATTTTCCATCCACATTTTTTTTTTCAAGTGAGGTTTGCTTGAGTTGCACAATGAAAATTATTTAGGATTTGCTACTTCTGTTTTAATAAAAGTGTGGATATAGATTAGAGACTCTTAAATTGTGTGTCACGATCTCCAGGGGAGGAGAGCCCCATCGAAAATTATTGGGTCGTGAAAAAACTCCCAGCATTTGCTTTTGAATATAGATTCATCTACATCTGTCAAAAAATATTTATGAGCACATTTTGTGCGAAAAGATTTTTTTAAAACTTATCTGATATGACTCACTTAAGTATTAGAAGTGTCCATTATATAGATTGGGATAAAAAAGAGTGTTTCATATTGAGCGAATCATCCTATCAGAATGTTAAATACATTCGAGAGTTCATGGTTTAACTGCTGTTATTAATTCAATTATTCTAATTATACAAAATTTATCCCTTATTTTACAGTTTTTATACCAATGGAAATTTTTTGAAGTCTGAAAATTCTTTTTGATTTGTGGCGTTTTTAAATAAGTTTTAATATAATAGTTCTTTGTTCATTATTAGTTTTTGCCCTCATGAGTTTATTATTTCAGTCTTATCAAAAATTTGCGCATAAATGAAATTTTTTTTCAAAACGAAATGTAATCATGATTGAGGAAAGTTAGAAGCACTTTGCTATAAATCTTCGCACAATTACCTTTTAAGTTGGCAAAATTTTATGAACGTGTTGGCAATTTAAAATTCTGTTTTGCACATTTTGAGATTGATAAAACGATAGTCAATAAATTTAAAACTGAATAACTCGTTGATAAATTGTGCAAAATTTATTCCTGTATTTTTTTAAGATAGTATCTCTTTCATTTGCATTTAGGCAAAGTCTTTCGCCATGCTCCAACATTTTTGTGCAAAAAACAAACAAAAACGCATTTTCGGCCTAACATTCTTCTTTATTGTATGAAATGATAGAGAATTACCCAATCGTAGCCAGCTGGATTAAGATATAACAAAGTTAACGAGTATGAATGGAAGAAGGAAAGTTATGGATTCTGTTTTGTGGTTGGTCGCTTAACCTGCAATCGAAAATTGATAGACCGATGTATATTTTAGTGACGAATTGCTTGCTGCCTTAGGGGAGGCTGCTTTGAATTTTTTCTCGAAGTGAAATAGAATTGTATGCTAGTTTGAGATAAAAAAAACTCTAAAAAGACAACAAAACTACATATTGTGAAGCTAAATCATTACGTTTCTTTAATACTAATAATTAATGATTTAGCTACATATTTATATCCTCCGAATTTGCTTTGACTGATAGAAGATACCACATTTTTATTATATTTGAGTCCTCACCTCACGAGCTTCGCCAGATACGCTGGATCAAGTAGGGTTATAATCACCAGCCTGTTAGAGAAATAAAACAAGAAATGAAACACTAATGCGCAATAACTAAAATTCTTTTATATTTATTTAGTTTAGTTTATTTAATTGAAGTTTAATAAATGTTTTACGCATAAAATAATATTGACGATTCCTTTTAAAAATATTTTTAAGCATCAAATTGTGATAAGTAAAGCTGTGTTATTTTAATAACCTTGCATCTGTTTTTCTATTGCATTCATTAGCATTTAAAATGAAATCAAGTCCCGTTAAACCGAAGTTTTAATTAGAATCAATTATTTTTTAATAAGCATCTTTCTTATAATATAGGCTTATAGATTTTACAGTATGCAGCTCAAAATTTAGACATAAAAATCAACCCTATCCTGTGCTCAGATAGAAATAATTAAAAAAAACAATCCTCTCGAAAAAAAGAGCAATGATAAATTATGAGTTAGTCAAATAATATGACTTTCTTATCCATTTCTTATCAAATAATATTATTTGCTTATAAATATTTTTGCCTTTTTTCAATTTCTGCAGTTGCCAGATAAGAAAAATGAAGATTTCTGTATAAAATCTAATAACTATGAATAAAAACAAGTTTCATTGAAATTACCTTAATGCTTAAATCATTTCAAAAATATTAATGTTTCAGCTATGTGACAATTTTGTTTTTTATTCCATACTTATTTTATAAACTTTCAAATAGGTCAACTTAATTTTTTTTAAATTATCATTTTTAGATCTAAACGCTATAGGTAGATGGGTGATTAATGATTGATTGAAAAAATTATGAATGATTAATGATTGAAATTGATTTACGACTCGTTCGCGGGGGAGAAAAATGAAAATTTAAACTTTGCACTGTCATGTAGTTATTTCTATTTGAATGTATACCGACATCCGATAGTTAGAATGCAGATATATTTGAGTGGTTCCTGTCAAATGGTGTTGGATATTATATGGTATTAGTTAAATATTTAACTCAATAGCTTCCATCTAAAATAGTAGTGCACATTTTTTGAATATGAGCAATAAATCTGACAATGACAGGGAAAACATTACAGGAAATCTATTCCAAAAGAAGCCTCTATTCCAAAAGATCATAGGCTGATAACTTCTAGGACTAATTCGGCATACTTTTATTTTCAAAAATTTTCTTATTTATGCTTATAATAATAAATTTAATAATAAATGTAATCATATGTATATAGAGTAGAACTATAATCATGAATATCACATCTTAATCTCTTCTACTAATGAAAATAAATGTGTGTCTGTGTTAGGGTTACAGGCCATACCATTTGATCTACAGCTAACAAATTTGGCAAATGTATACGTCGAATTATAAGAATGTACATTCGGTGCAATTTTTAAAATTTTAATTACAGTTTTAATAAATTGCAAAATAGTTTTAAATTTTGATACTTTCCAGCAACAATTTTTGGAAGTATTTTTATAGAACCACACAAAAGTTTTAAAAAAAATGACAATTTATGTTGCTAAATTCAAAAGTAAACTTAATTGCGAATTTTTTTGTTCTCCGAGAAATCTAGTTTCTAAATGTGACAAGACATGAGCTCGGATATCTGTTTTTAGATCAGAAAATAGGAAAAATTCCCCAAGCTCCTGCGGTCTGCTATCAAATAACTCGAGTGCAGCGATTGTGAAGCTAGACTTTTTCCCTTAAAAAAATATTTTCTGCGACATACAGGCTGATCTCGAATTAATTATCAAGCTTTAAGTTTTTTGTAACCATCATTTATTGTATAGGAATACATGGGTATAAGTGACACAGAGGAAATAAGAGGTGATAGGAAATACAAAATGTTTATTGACATTCGTTGATAAGTGCATTGTTTACAATAACTGTTCAAAACTTTGTTCACTAACAACGATTCATGCTACACAGCGTCGGTGAAACAATCGGACACATTTAAATATGCCAGATATTTTATACACTCATGTTGCAACCGCAGATATTCGAACAACGCGATCTTCATTTGAGTAACCAGCGTCGTATAAACAATTTTCTTCAGATAACCCCATAAAAAGTAACCGAGGTTAACCCCCATAAAATAAACCGGAACATCGGGGCAACCAGGAGACTAGTCCACCATACCCAATCCACATCCCAATCCGCCTTAGCCACATACAACCCTCCACATTCAACTGAACCAACCAATGAGTCCATTTCTCTATCCTTTCATCTTTTATTTCCTATGTTCGCACGTCACCGAGTCACCTGTGCCCATACACTGTTATTTAATAAATGATTGTTACAGTGTCCTGTATTAACTCTTAAAGTTTATACCATGAATTCGGGATCAACCTGTATTTTCAAGAGACTCTGACCTCTCGGAATTTTGATGTACTCATTTTCGAGTTAAGTGATTCATTTTCTTTCATTTTACTTTTAAGAAATGAACCAATTGTCAGCTGCAACAGCACTTCATTAAAATTTTTCTCATACCGACAATAAGCTGAAATGGTACTTTGTAGAAATTTACATAATTTTGTTTGGAAGAATAATTAATATTTCATTAATGCTAACAAGCTTATAAATAAAAACAATGATTTTTTATTGCGTTTTAAAACTAATGAAACATAATACTATAAGAAAACTGGTAGAATTTTTCCAGCAAATAAAAAGCTAAAAAATTTTTCATGAAAAAAATATTTTTAACTATAAATGATTCACTTTTTGATAGGTAAAAGATTTTAAAATTTTTTCCTGGAATTGAGCAGCAAATAAGTATGTGTCACGTGTTTGATGTGATTGACGATGATGTTTCTTTTGCAACTTCATTTTTTGTCGATTCGTTGAAGAAAACTTTACAAAGATGTCTTTAAAGTTTTTGAAATATTTATTGAAAGATAAATTGCCAATAATGGTAGGTTATTCTTTATTAAAGAGCTTGTAAAAAATAAAATACCCAATTTCTACGAGAAAACTTTGCCCTTGGTTTTTTTCTTGTATCCAAAGGCCCACCAAAGAGAGGTTTTTAGGGATAAAAATATATATATATTTTTTTTAGATCACAAAAAAAGTTAAGCAGTAGATATATTTTTTTAGAGACTTTCTTCCACTAGTAAACGAAAATAGTTTGCATTTATCGATTAAAAACTGATAAGTTCCTTATTTTCCAGTTAACCAATATCCATAATTCATCACAAAAATCTGACTTGAAATTCATCCGAGAAATAGCTCTCTTAGATTACTTATTAAACATTTTGATTTCGAGAAATTGTTTCTGCTAGAAAACTTCCCAGCGGTACTAAAATTTTAAGATGAATAGGAGAATAATAATGATAGGAAGAAAGTTCAGGTGAAAGCAGTTATTAAGGAAAATTTAGCATAATTTGAAGCTTTTTTTTATAAACTTCTTAAATGTTTTCACTTATAATTGTTCAATAATCTGAAAGAGATAAACTGTGCACAACTTTTTGCAGTACAATTCCTTATTTATTATCGGTAATATTTCACTTATTACTATTACATTCATTTATAAACATTGTTATAATTTTAAGTCAATGCCTGCTTTACTACATCTGTACTTTTTTCCATTATGACAAATAATATATACATATTTTTATTATTGTTTAAATTTTTTCTTCATTTTCGCTTGATTTGTAAATTTTTATTAATGTGTTGTAGAAAACCATTGCATAATTTTAAAGGTGTTTTCCTATCATAGATATTATATTAGGGATGCAGTTTTTCCCTGTTTCTTCTACTATTTCCTTGTAGAAGCTTGATTATTTTGACAAGTAAATTTTTAGTTGCTAGGTTTTCTTTTCTGTCAAAAAGTAGTTTGGAAAATTTAAAAATCTCTTTTCTGGAATAAGTCACCTAAATTTTTATTCACCTTAAAAAGTTTTGATGCTTTTTTAAAATAAAATTGTATCTCTAATTGCACTAGGTAATTTTTTCGAGTTCCTTGTACACTCTTATACACGACAAGCATCTAAAAAATGATGTTAAACTTAGTTTAATACAATTAGGGAATATATTTCTAAGAATTTTCAAAGCAGTAGCTACTAAACTAAGGATCTCGGCAACAAATGGTAGTAGGTAGTATAATTTTGCTATTGCAAAATGCAAAAGCATCTTTTTAACAACTTTTATTACTGTCAGCATTAATTACCACTCAATTCAATAAAAAAAAAATCTTCGTAAATTAATAAATTAATGCGTACGAGCTCTTGCTTTGTTTTCGTATGAAAATAAATAGTTAGTTCTTGAAAAACTCTTACAGATGAAAACTTGGATGCTATCAGACAAGAAAATATTTTGTGAACAAAGAGGCAACGTGAATGCAAGATAGTTAAAAAAAAAAAAAAAAAAAAAAAACCTGTTCGAAAATGATTTTTTTTTCTTTGCAATAATATATTTACAGACTAAAATTCGATTGAGCATGTATTGCTCAAGTTTGTGAGACCCTAAATTTTATCTATGCGACGCTGTCTGTGTCTCCACCCTTGGCAAAGATTCCTTGTACTTGAATAAATTTGTGAGGCATTTAAAACGCAATTTCCTTGGCCATTATTCGACAAATCTGTTCTGCCTTTCTATTTGCACTCATTACATTACTTTTCCCATTGCAATAAAAAAGAGACCTCTTCTCCGATTATATGGCCTTACAAACAGCATTACTCATTCAGCGAATCATTCATCTACATTTGTCTCCTTTCTGGGACAAAAATAATTCTTCCCCCCTCTTTTGTCGGCTGTCATTTCTCCTGCCTACATGGAACGGTCCGCCTTTTCGTGCCAGAAGAATATGTCGCCAGGGTGCCTCTTGCCAAAAAAAGACTTTAATCTGTCCTGCCCGAAGCAGAGATTTGACGGTATGAATGATGGTCAATCTGAAAAAGGCTAACCTTTTGGGTTGTTATCTTCCCCAGCTACTTCTGATTGTGGACCGTTTCGCTCTCCATTCTAAATGCGTACCCCCTGCTCCTCATGCATACAGAAACGATTAGAGCCCGGCTACCTCGCATTCATTTTTTAAACATAATTGTCCGTGCCGGAGCAATTATATGGGGGCACCATGTCAATCCGGTGTCGCATCACGGCTGCTTCTGCAAGGTGTTATTTTCCATCGTCGCCAAGGCTGGAATGCGGTGATCGGAATGCAATGACTGATGTGATCGAGCATGACAGTTTGAGTGAGCCGCAGACTTAAACAGAGGGTTCATCTTTCCCTTGGCTTTTGTCTCTCGCAGACTTCTAGAACACGATGTTTCACAGTTGAAAAGTTGGCGTCCTACATGTGTCCATCTTCCAATTTGTGATGTGTAATGGCCGATCAAACTACTAGATGATAAATATACAAGAGAAAAAAGATTTAAACCCATGCACCTTTTAAAAATATAAGGAAAAATCCAAAGTCTTTTTTAAAAAAATCTGCATAAAAAATATTGCCTTTACATATGATATTTATTTTTGTAAATTGTAAATACTGTAATTGAATTTGAAGTGAAACAAATTGTCTAACCGAATTTCCAAGTGTGTTTTATTAATAGTTCGGAGAATATCAAGGCCGCATCTTATTTATTGCCACATATTGTGCAGCATTTGTTGTTTAACATTAGACATATGTTTCTTGCATTCACTTTCAGTATGTAACCATGAATTGACAAGGCAAACACCGATAATAATTAATTCTCTTTATATAGAATTCTTTTTAATTCTCTTTATATAGAATTCTTGATTTGGTTAGTTAATTAATTTGAAATTAATTTCATTATACTAGGAAGCTAAAGATGAAAGTTATATATTATGCAAGTATATATAGAAATCGAATGTAGCATGTTCCTACTAATTTGTAGAAATTATATACATGGTGTTGCCGAATTCGACCAACAAATTCAGAGGGGTGATAGTAGGTATCAAGACGATAAAAAATCAGTATACAACATAGTGTCCCAAACGACTTTTAGTAAGTGAAAATCGCAAAAATATAGGGAGTCTGAAAATTGTTGAAAAGGTAAAAAAACTAATAAAAAAAATAACAAATCATGTTTTAACTATGATTTTTTTAAATGAAAGCACATTCTCAAAAGTTTTTTTCATGTAGGTAATATGCCGATTTGATGATCTAGGGGGTCGTAAATTAATGAAAACGAACAAGTAATTTAGAAACCTTATTTGCAAAAATATTAAAACTTAAAGGAAGACAAAAGCATGAAAATGTAAGAAGTTTTTTATGCACTTTAATTTGACATAAGCGTATTGTGTGAAAACTGAGGAGTTAAGATATTCAAGAAAAACTAAAATGAAGACCAGAAAACATCACTGCAACATCGGTACCGATGTTTGCAGAGAGTGTTGTCGAATTTGAAAAATAAATTCTGTGCAGGGATAATGCGCATTAAGGAGATGAAAAATTGCCATAAAACATAGGTTCTCAGTTAACGTTTTTCAGTGAAAATCGCAAACCGGGTGGAGTTAACACGCTGGATGCTTGTTGCCACACAGAAAGATGTCCACTTTTCTGCTAGAGTTTTATTCTCAAATGAAGCTTGCTTTATGAAAGAAGACGATTTCATCTCGCAAAATGAGCATCTTTTGTTATATGAAAATCCTCACATCACTATCTCGTCGAATGTACAACATAAGTTTAATATTAACATTTGGGCAGGGTTATCTATTGGGACCGTATGGTCTGACCGAATGCCTCAGCTGTGCAAAGAACCTTGTTTTCTTGCAGCACATTCTTCCAAATTTATTGCAGGGAACACCGATAGTTGTACGTCAATATAATTGGTTAATGCATAATGGTGCACCAACACATTTTAGTTGCATTCGTGAAATCTGACATGTCATTTGCGAATGAAGCTTAATAACCATCAATTTTGAAATGCTCATTCATGAATACTTGATAGCTGATTTTATTTTCCTTGAAGGCATGAAACATTTACATTTGAGAAGTCTTCTTTTTCTCGATTGCCCTGTTTCTAATCCTCGCATTCATAGAGCCATTCTTTTCGTCAGACTCATTGTCTTTTCGACGTTTGTTTTTCCGATTTTCACTGAAAAACGTTAACTGCGAACCTATGTTTTATGGTAATTTTTCATCTTCTTAATGCATGCTATCCCCGCACGAAATTTATTTTTAGAATTCGATAATACTCTCTCCAAACATCGGTACCGATGTTGCAGCGATGTTTTCTGGTACCCATTTAAGTTTTTCTTGAATATCTTAAAAACTCCTCAGTTTTCACACTACACGCTTATGTCAAATTAAAGTGCATAAAATTTCTTAAATTTTCAAGCTTTTGCCTTCCTTCAAGTTTTAATATTTTTGCAAATAAGGATTCTAAACTTCTTCTTTTCGGTAATTTAGGACCCCCTGGTTCATCAAATCGGCATGTTACCTACATGAAATAAACTTTTGAGAATGTGCTTTCACTTTAAAAAAAATCATAATTGAAATATCATTTGCTATTTTTTTACATTTTACAACAATACTCAGACTCCCTTTCGCGATTTTCATCTACTAATCGACGTTTAGGACCCTATGTTGTATGCTGATTTTTTTATCCTCTTGGTGTCTTTTATTACCTCTCTGAATTTTTTTTGGTCGAATTCGGAAACACCCAGTATATATAATATATAATTCCTTATCTATTCCTTTTGTAACTCTTTGAAAAGATCACTTGTAACTCATCGCTACAAATATCTGATTAATATAATGTTTAATACAGTCTCAGCTGAAATCAGAAATAAATAGTGAGCGAATCGAAAATAGGAAATTTATTTATATGAGCATGAAATAATATGTCAAAAATGCTTGTCGAATTCATGTAACCCAAGAACTCCCGATTTTGAGAAATATAACGATTGCAGATAGCATAATCTCTTACAAATCTTCTTCTTAACATCCGTGCAATTGGACGTCAAATAATAATTGGCCAATAATGAACATAGTTTAATCATTTGTACTCAAGTACCACATCCGGTCGTGTCACAAAATGTCCCAAAGATTATTTGTACTATCTTTAGTTCACTGAGAATTTGGCATATCAGGTTTTATTTTTGAATTCAGTGTATAAGATGGCAATCTATCAATGAATACTATTAAATGAGTCCACATTTTTGATGAATCTCTCTGAATTTTAATTTACTAAATGAAATCTTTTAAGGAAAAATAAAAAAAGTAATAAGTAGTCAAATATGAATGAATTACAATGAATAAAAAATAAAATAAATCGATAAATATATAAAGTTGCATAATTTCGTAAAAATAGGGTATTTTAACATTATAGAATTTTTTTCTCATCATGGATATTTTTTTATATCTGACTTGTCTGGAATTTCACAATTTTTGTCTAGCTCCATTTAGCTTCAGAGAAAAAAGTCTCCAAAACACTCTAGTGTTTATTGCAAGTACCTTTAGTACTTTATATCAAAATATCTGTGAAGTCTAAACAAATCTGTCAAAGAAATTGAAAACATCTCTTGAAATTTTGATAAAGAAAACAAATTGGGAACTTTACTAGATTAAATCGATGATGGTAATGGAAATAAAAAAAAAGATATCCTTTATAACGATATTAAATTCTTAGAAAAACTTGCGTAAATTTTTCGCATGGAATCAATACTGTTTTGAATACAAATGTATGCATATATAAAACTATAAAAAACATATTCAGTTTTATTATAAATAGTAACTTTATAATAAGCAATAGAGGATTATCAGCATAACGTTGTATATCTGTTACATAAATCTATAAAAATGCTACAAAATTATCAATATTTCTGCAAGGACAAGCATTAATATCAAATAGATTTCATTAAAAAGTCTATTGAATTTGGTAGAAAGTGTAAAAAATGAAGATAAAATATAAATTTATCATATTTGATATTGCGTTTATAATATTGTTGAAAAATAAATGGCAATGACAATTTCATATAATTAACCATTTTGATTTATTGGCTTGCCTAAATTGAATTTTCTGCGAAATAAATTCTCGTATCCTCCAAAATTTTTAATTTTTAAAATCAATTTTGTTTTATTAAAAAAAATTAAAAATAAAAAAGGCCGTGAAATATTGAATAAAATAGTATACTTCATTTATTTTTTAAAGCACTTACCAATCTTTACACAATGCAACGAAGCTAAATAAAAATCATCCTATGTTGCGTAAGTACACAAGTAAAGGCGGAATTCAAGGAAAACTTTTTTATTGATTAGTAAAATCAATAATATAAGTATCTTTTTGTACTGTATACTAAAATCAATTACAGAATTGGGATTCAGTAATTCTTTGCAGTTAAAAAAAGCGATATAACCCTTTTAATTGTTACTTTTTAAAGTAGTTTTTGCAGGAATCAATGATAACTTATTCTTCAGAGTTGGAGAATTACATTTCCTGGAAATATTATTTTTTTAGGAAGGGGTTAAATTTATTTTATTGCTTTGCCAAACTGACAATTTAATAATCAGCAAAAATGGAAACAACAATAATAATAAAACGAAATGGAAAAGCAGAAAAGGGATCAATAATGTTAAGAGACACAAAATGGGGTTGATCACCAAATAGCATTGGAACGCATCGAATTCGATCATACATAGCCAAACAACACGTCAGAGAAAATTAGTCGATAATTTTAAAACTCAGAGGCGGGAAAACTATTTAAAATGATGGGTTTCTTAGAGATAAAGTTACTTTTTAAAGAGATTTCGTTTATTTTTCAAACTTATATTCCCTTCATACTTTCAAAACTGTCATATTCCCTTGATTAAAGTTTCAAACAGCAGGTGACGAACTAACATTGATACTGACACCAATATTCATTACATCAAAACATTAAGATTATTTACCAAGATTCATTACATTCATTTGAAACATTAAATGAGAGGAAAATAAAATAACTTCACTATAATATGGAAGCATTACCCCAACCTAGCCAGAGACCATAGGGGAAACTCAAAATCAAAATTGCGCCTATTGTCTGTTTATTCTACATTCTTTGCTTCTCTATTTAACTTAGCCACCTCCTTTTTTCTTTTACTAACTATACCGACAGAGGGGTGGAGTGGGGTGGAGAGTCAACTCTCAGAATTTGAAGTGCGTCTGTGGATGCCGTGTTATAAGCTTTAGTTATAGCAAGCAATGGAATACGTTGAAGCCGCTGAAGTTTATTTAACCAAATAACAGACTAATATGTTATAATTTTTCAAGTACAATTTTATATATTCCTTTAGTTGTAAAGTGACTTTACAACTAAACTAACTAAAGTTACTTCACTATAATGTGAAAATCTTCTGCAATCCATTATTTTTAGAAAAAGGACAATCTGCTTCGTCCATGTATCGAATTTTTATGAAGTGTTCCAACTACAAATTAAGTATTATTATAGATTTGTTGAAAAAATTTCGTCAATTTGTAGATGATGTATTCGGCATTGATATTTTTGGTGTTATATGTTTTTTTTTCTATTCAGGCTACGTACATATGTTATTATACGTAAGAAAAAAAAATCGATTATGTATGTTAGATGTGTAGAATTGCATCTTTCTGCCTTCTGTTGAGAGGAGATTAGCAAATAAAAAATGGGTATGAAGGAGTTGCCAAGAACAATAAAAAACTCTCCAAGTGAATGTGATAACAAAAATTGCAAACAAAAAGGAAATATGTACAAGTTTTTGCATTTTGACGATAATTTGAAAGTTGCATACATAACTTTTATGTATGCAAAATTCACGTATTATTGGAAGCTTTTTTTTAAACTTTTTTCTAATAAAATTAAAAGACAAAAAAAATCTGATAACTAAAACGCTTTAAAAAAGTGGAATATTAAAAAAGGTTCTCATCACAGGAAACAATTAAAAAGAGATTTGCATTATTGATTTTACTAACAAATAAGAATGTTTTCCTTGAATTTCCCCTTTACTTGTGTATTTACGCAACGTGGTATGTTTTTTATTTAGCTTCATCGCATTGCGCAAAGAATCGAGAATACAATTAGGCCTCTTCCCTCCGACCTATTAGGTCAAAAATTTAATACAAATTTGCAGTTTGGATCGATATAACTTTTTAATAATTTTTAATTTGACATATATTAAATTCTGTGTTTAACTACATAGTTTTAGTTTGATACATATTACATTCACATACATACGAATAGGTAAATCAACAGAGTTGCTAGTGAATTTGATCCAAAATTTAATTTCGATCTGCATTTTTCAAGATAAAACTGCATATCAAACTTCAAATGTCTAGTTCATTATTACATTTCAGAGACAATAGTAAGCAGGCAGAATTCCTGTACATTTTTATTCAAAATTTGATATAGATATACAATTTTGCTTACCAAATTTCATCTGTCTGGATCATAGTACGTTAGAGTTATTGTGTTCATAGAGCAGAGGCACAGAACATCAAAAATATTTTTTCTCTGAAAATCTAAAACTTATATTCATCAATATATTCTGCAAATTTATAAGAGCTGAAGAGATACTACATGCCTTGAACTTGTTTTTTTTTTAAGTTGCATTTCTGTTTTTTTTTTAAATCTAATTTGCTTGCTTATCCTCTCAAAGCGTTCGATGATTAACTAAATAATAAAACAATAAATAAAACGTGAAAATAAGATAGGAGATAAATTTACAAGTAAGAGAGAACCCAGATCGAAGCTAGTATGCGAGTAGCTCACTGCGCGCACAATTGATTGTTTTGAAACGAAAGTAATCTTTTCAATTTGGAGACTCAGTTTGGAGGGCGACAATTTTCTTTTCTTCCTTTCTTTCTCACTTTCATCTAATGTTCGCCTTCATTCTTTCGGTGTTTTTTTTTAATTCCTCATTTATCGTTTATGCGTTTTAATTTCGATTCTTCCTATCTAATTTTGAAATATATTCACTTTTTTAGGTATTCATTTTTTTCTTTTTTTGTTAGAATGCTCTCTTCGAAAAAAGAACTTTGGTAGTTTTTAAAATATTATTTATATGAAGTTTTTCATAGGGAGAAATAAATTATTATAAATTTTTAGATGTAAAAATGATGCAATCGCAGATCATTTATTGCACGTCTTATTTATATTCATCTTTGTTTTCGTATTATGGGGAGGAGTGGGTAAAGATAGAATTTTACATGGAGCGGGGGAGTTTTTGATACCTTTATCGTTCACATAATTTTCTATTGAAGAAACTAAATGTAATTTATATCCCATAGCGGTTATTTGATATTTGGAAATATACCAACTATATTGGCAAAGTTTGTAGGTTATTTTAAGGTAAAGCAGCTTTATTTGATATTGTAATCTCTTGATAGATATGCTTTTAATTTCTGTGCCGATGAGCCTTTACTGACATCAAGGTAGAACATTTTAATTGTTATAATACATCGGATTCTCGTATAGCGCACCTCTTTATGACATAAATTCGTTTATTGCATTGAAAAAAAAGTTGTGACTCATACAGCCGATGAACAGTTCAGCATTACATAAAAGATAAATTTAACAATTTGATAGGTTCTGATATCTTTGTGTTGTTGTTGTTTAGAAAAAGGAAATGCATACACTTACCTGTTATTTACATATGAAAAATAAAACAGACAGTTTAAAAAATAACATCTCGCAAATTAAAGACATGTTTCAGCATTCACAAATCTTTCGCATAATTTATATATCGTATAGCAAGATTTCCTATTACGAGAAACATATTCACCACATTATATAAGAGTCCATTGTATTAATTTTCCGAATAAAAAGGAAATAAAAATATAAACGCAGTAAAAAAGTATAAAATGCGTTCTATTTTTGGTTCTTCAGAATGAGTGAATAAAATTTCCATAAAAATCAACAGCATTTTAATGTGAAAATTATTATTCCTAATCTTTTGTAGCTGATCATATTTTTAACTGACTACGATATCGAAACTTGCTTGTTCTCAAAACAAAGCCTTTATTTTTATTTCTAGATGGCTTACGAACACTAAAAAATAGTACGAATAAGAATACAAACGAAGAATTTTCTCCAGAACACATTAACACAATTCTGTAAGAACACGAAAAGAAAAGTTTTAGCTCGTAGGGCACCTCATCAATGTCCAGCTAGTGAATAAACCAGATAAAAAAAAAATTATTTTTGTTCAGATTACGTTTACCAACTGATCATCTATTTATTGCGTGTTGACCAAAATTTCAAAACAGAAAAAGAACAAGAAAAAAATTCCAAACAAACGCAGGAGGAAAAAATTATAGGAAAATTCAATCAACGATTGCTTGAAAAAAGAAAAAAGAACGACTTTCATTTATTCGTAGTTAGACGGAAGAAAAAAACTCAAGGGCATCTGTTTTGATTCTTTGTAACAGCAAACATTAGTTATATGATATAACTATTCAAGTTATTTTTTTGATGGCATGCTACGTGTGGCCCTGCAAAAAATGATAATACTAAATGAATTTAAAAAAATAAGGAACATAGTAATGAATTCCTGGATTCCAGACTGCTTTTATTAATAACACGAAAATATCACGTGATATATTGTATCATGTTCAGGTATTAAAGAAAATTCTTTGAATTATAAGAAATTACCTAAAGATGAATTATAAAAGAAGAAATAAAAGAAAAAATGTATTAATTATTGAAAGTAATAGGAAGAAAGACTTCCATTTGTACCAAATAATTCCCAGAAAAGTTTAAAAATATAGGCAATTGAATAGCTAAATCGTATGCTCGAATTCTTTTTATTTGGATCTGACTAGTGGAAAAAAAAATTAATGAAACTTTATCTTTTAATGGATTTTGCCTGCGACTGACTGCGACTATTTGGTATAAAATTCTAAGAGATGAAACTATGTCAAATTGAGTTGAAATCTTTTGCAAATAAAAGTATATAATATAATAAAAGATGGGCAGTGTTCATAATACTCCCTTCTAACTTTCTGAAACATGCGAATATTTCAGTATTATTTTGATAAAAGCAAGCCATATCGTAAAAACCTCTGTATGTGAATCAGTACTCATTAATCAATATTGTAACTGGATAAATAGTAAAGATTTTTAAAATCTCGTTTTATAATATCAAAGTTTACATATCTAACGAGACAAGGATAAAAAAAATTAGAAAAAAGTATGGGTTAAATTTTAGGGATCTAATTCAAAATTGATATTTATTGAAAGCATAATATTTATAAAACTGAAGTGAAGCATTGAACCTCGTTCACAGCTAAAATATTCTGCAGTTTTTTAATAACAATATTCATCACTCTAATAAATATAATAAAGTTAACAGCAATGCATTTCGATTATCGTCTAAAAATTATTTTTGCATTACGTTTTATAATGTTTTAAAAAATACATTTTAAATGAAATCAGTTACATTTCTGTACAATTTTTTCTCCAATTTTAATAATTTTTTAAAAATTTTAATTTGATACAAAATTTGTAACAACGTTTCTATGGTGAAATTCGATGGCGAAATTCGATGTAATTTTACTGTCCTATTTAGACCCTTTAATCCCGTGCTTTTGCCAGTATTAAGTTATAAAAAATTGCTTTCATTGGATTTTAACTTCGAAAAAGTATTTTTACTTC
>JAPMOR010124037.1:423254-476463 GCA_026543865.1 Argiope aurantia | reverse complement strand
TTTTTGTTGAAAATTATTTCTACCAAAGGAAATAAATTTTTGAAAATATATATTATGATGAAATAGCCAGAAATGTTTGCATCATAAAAACAATTTCTTCATTTTTTAATTTATCATTGTCCTAGAATTTCATTTCTTAAAATATAAAGGTCAAAGCAGGGAGTGCCCGAAACTCTTACCACATGTGTGACAGCGTGAATTTCCCAAGAAGAAATTTCACAATCTTTAATTTACCGTCTGAAGAAACACTATGATAGAGGAATTGGACAAGGAAGCAAGCTACTGTGCATTATCGGTTGACAAAAGTTCAAAAAACACATTCCTGTAAAAGATGAAGGATAAAGCAAGTTGACAAACTTTGAAAAAAGTCCGGGATAAATAAGACATCTATAAATTGGATGTTAGAAATAAAAGGAACGTGGCTTTTACGTGACATTCGACGTCGAACACAATAGTCATTAGCCGAATCCTTATCTCGAACTTCACACCTTTTCCTAGTTTTTATTGACATCGTCCGACTTATGTCTGCTACTGTTCCGTTATTGAATTATTTTGTCGACCTTTTAAGTGCATTTCACACATTATCAGTGACAGATATTGTCCGTCGCACGTTGTCACATACTTGGCATTTCGAAAGTCCATTAGTGAAATCCTTTTCCTCTGATTTGTGTGGATGAAAGGGAGAAAAGGATTTTTCTAGAAGTTCGAAAACTGAATTATTTCCATCGAGATCCTAGAGTTCATCGTTAGAATTCACTCCATGCTTATCGCAAATTGCTAAATTTTTAGAAACTTAACAGAATTTTAAATACAAAGTCTGAAAGTTTTTATTAATTGAAAGTATCGTAACGATAGTACTCAAATTACTGTTTTGATTATAAATTTTAATTTTACAACTTAATATATAATATAAAATAAAATGGTTTTTTTTTTCTGTACCAATATGCGTTTTCTCTAGAGGGGTTCTTCAATGTTTGTAAAGGTCCAATGTCGTCAAGTGTAGTTTGTTTTTCGTGCGAGGTGTGATTGCTCTTCGACGGCCACATCAAGTTTCCCGCATGGCCTCTGGATAAATCGAGGTATCGCACAGTTTCCCTTCTTCCCATTAATTTTATAAATATGTATATTTAATATCAAAGCGATGTCTTTATTTTTATGTATATTTGCCCGAGAAAGGAAATATGTCATCGTGTGTCATTCTTTTATTAGTACGATGCCATCTTAAAAGCTAAACAAGATGAGATGGCAAAATAATAATATCATGCCCATTTAAATTTTCTAAATAAATTATAAAGAAGTTTAGGAGTAAAAAAATAAACAAAATCATTTGCCCATACTGCGTGCCTACTTCACCATCTGTTCAGGATTTTATTTCAAAATCTTCCACCGACTTAAAAATAAATAAATAAATAAGTAAATAAGTGAAATAAGAAGATGCTCGATAAAACTAAAGTTATTCTCATATTTTGCCTTCTCTGGTCCAATCTTTCTATTTTGTTTGTTTGTTTGTTTTTTCTTTCAAATCTATCTTTTAATTTTTTAATAAAATTTGGTGTGAACATAGGTTGATATAATGCAAACAAAATAAATGTTCAACAGTTATAATAGACATACATGTTTGTGCGTAACACTCATGGAAGTCTGAAGGTCTGAAACAGCGGTTGCGGAATACACAAAAGAAATGGGTTAATAGGGAGTATGGTCTCCTCTTACAGCTATACACGTCTTGCAACGTGATGTCATACTGGAAATAAGGCAGTTTATCAGTGCATGTGGCAATCATTCACCAACGCTGTTTTCAGTTGCTGGATGGTTCTCGGAGGGAGGGGGGATTGCGAGTTGCAATTGCCTTTCCCAGAGCGTCTCAGACATGCTCTATAGGCTTCAGGTCTGGAGACCTGACTGGCCAATCTATCCGGCGAATATCCTCACTCTCGAGAAATTCTTCGACCAGAAGAGCTCTATGTGGCCTCGCGTTATCGTCCATTAAGATGAACTCGGGGCCCACTGCACCCCGGAAAAGGCGAACATAGGGCTCCAAGACCTTATCCCTACACTTCACACCAGTCACAAGCCTCTGTCAAAGACGTGAAGAAGGGTGAGGCCATCTAACACGATGCCTGCCCAGACCATTACACCGCCACCGCCATAACTGTCGATTACGCGGACATTGGATGGTAGGTAGAGGGTCCTGGCTCTCTCCATATGAAAGTACGGCCAGAATCGGTGTTTAGGCTAAAACGGGACCCATCGGTGAATGGAATGGTTGCCCATTTCTACATACTCCAATCCCTATGTTGCCTGCACCATGCTAATCAGACTCTCCTATTCGTAGACGTGAGCGGTATGCAAACAGCCGGTCTTCTGGCAAACAATCCTCTTTCATTCAGTCTCTTGGAACAAGTCACCCTTGATACACTGGTTCCTGTGGCTGCATACAGGTCCTGTGAGAGCTGAGAAGCTGTAACCCCTCTGTTACGCCTCGCTAAAATGAACAAATGGTGATCTTCTTTGGCCATCATGGCTCTTTGCCGACTTTGGCCAGGCTTTTTCTCGATGGATCCAGTATCCTGGAACTGTTTCCGTAGGTTACTCACGACGCTTGGCGTTAAATGAAACTCTTTGCATATCTGGACTTGCGATTGGCCTGCATTTAACATGCCCACAATTCGCCACCTCATTCCATCATCTAAACGTTGGTGGTTACTCATTTTTACTGTTCCGATGTGAATTTCACCGATTGCTGCAATATAACACCAAGAAATTCGCCGATGTGTGCTAGAGAACGAAATTCGTATTACCCTCCACGCGCTTATAAAGCCTGTTTTTCTGCTGGCTCCACCTACACACACGTGTACGCTTACGTATTAGCCGTACAACATTTGCTTTTTTATCTATAAGCAGTGGTTTTTCCTTCAGTTCAGTTCTTTTCATGCAATTCTATAAAATATGCCAATTCTCTTAATTTCTTACACCAGTGCATAATTTTGAGTATCCTTAGGGACACACTTCAAATATCGAAAGTCATTGGTATTATTTAATTTAATCCTAAAGTTCAACTTCATCAATTTAAATAAATAATTCTTGTTTTAGTTCAGTCTTATACTAACATATCGATTATTCGAATCACCCTAATGTTTAACATTTAATGTAGTCGCAAGCAATTAATTATTTGCAGAAATATAGTCTTATTCATCTCGATGAAAATGTTGTGTGCTATCTTTCAACGTGCTTCAGACAGCCACTTTGCACTTGGTATTAGGGTTAGATTAGAGGGGGTCATTTGTTCCATGTCTGATTTCTTTCAAAATTTCTCGTATATGTAAGAGTTGGGTACTTTAAATGGGGACATTTAATCCTCAGGTAGGATTTCCAAAAAGATGGATTGAAAAACAATTATGTGAATATAATGTATGTTTAAAACAGACTTTACTTCACTTTTATATTTTCAAGCATACAAATATCATTTAGCTATTTTTAATCACTTGTTTCCTTCATTTATTTTTTAAAGATCATATTTATTGTACAGCACTTTAAACAATTTGTTTTCAATGAGGAATTTTGATGAGTAAAATGTCTTTGCCGTAAAAATTCGAATGAATTAAATAATTCCAGTTAATTAATCCAATAATTTAGGCCCTTGCATATACTTTCACTTGACTTGTTTATAAAGGTGGAATTTTGAAAACGATTTTTCCCTCACTTCTTGATGTGGATACATTTTGAAATTTTGTGAATTTAAACATTCTAAATGGAAATGTAGTATTTTAATATTTTTAGAACTTTCTATAAATAATTCATTTTTTTCGAATTAAAAAAAATTAGAAAATAGATAAGATAAAATTTATTTTTAGAACACTTTGTGTTTCTAATGAACTCTTTTTATTAAGATTATTTAGATATAACTCTTTTTTGTTCATTTTCATTTTAATTCCTCAAATTCATCTATATCTCCTCTTTATTTCTTAACTATTCTTATTGCATCCCTCAATTACTTTTATAGAAATCTAAAGTGGCGTGAAAAAGTTAACTCAGAAAAAGAAACAATTCTGTTAATATTATCATAAAAATGAATCAAAAGGAAATTTATAATTTTAAATTTTAAAACTGAATTTCATTAAATATAAAGATTAATCATTAGGGACTTCATAGTAAACAAAAACATTGTTATCACAAAAATATTAAAGATCAAAATTTCTAATTTATTATTTCTAATGAATATTATTTCTAATAAATATTATTTCTATGGAAATTTGCTGTTTAGTTTTCGAAGAAGGAATCTGTTTCTAATTTATTTTCTTGAGTTTCATTATATTTTACTGCACACTTTTTAGAAGCGAATAGCACAGTAAACAAATACGATTTTCTTCTACACTGACAAGTAACCCTTTGTTCCTACATGTTATGAATAGTAACATCGGAAGCTGACATGACGAAAAAAATAAGATATATCAGTGAATCCGATAAAATAGTTCTAATTTGTAAATGGAATCCAAATCGTTTTCATTGTTGCTAATAATATTTCATCCTAGTTTTCTTTTCTTTCATTGTTGACTATCCTGATAAGAAATTTCTTATTATTTTTTCCTACTGAAAAGATTACTGCTAAAGTATATTCTTAATAAAACTGAAGAATATTGTGAGAATTACAACTAAATTTTAACTTTCGAGCTAAATAATGATGAATATTTTTTAAAGTTCGCTCATTTTTAAACACTTGTACTGTTTTTGGTAATACTTTTGTATTGTTCTTGGTCTGATTCTGTTAGCTTGGTAATAATTTTAATATCTTATAGCAGTAAATTGAATTTTTTTTATTAAATCGGGGAATTTTAATTGAATAATAATTTATTTTATTAATTAAATCATGTAATACCGGCAACCTGGTCTAGGGATAGCGCGTCTTTCCCGTAATCTGGGCTTCCCAGGTTAGAGTTCTAGTTCGGGCATGATTGTTCTCTATCTTGTGTTCTATCAGTGAGGTGTGTGAAAGCACCCCCCCCCCCCTTAAAAAGGGGTTGTGCAAGCGAATGTGTGTCTCATCTTCATATGAGCTAGAAGTCAGACTTCTGCCCTCGGGTGCTCAGGGGCTTTTGCCTTCAGAAGCTACTGCACACTCGGCTTAAATGTTCACCAGGCTTGTAAAGTGTCATAAACAACAACAACAACAACTGTAATATATTTTATAATACATAATTGAATACTTTTCCCTTATATTTATCGCGAGGAGACTTTGATTCAGTAACCATGTTATTCTATTAGTAAATGTTTGATCACAGCCTCCCTGCCCACCTTTCAAACTAACGTCAAATTTTAGACGAATGACAGAAATTTGGAAGTGTACAGCATAATTAACATAGTTTAATACTTCTAAATTGATTTACGTGACTATGAAAATTCGAAATTCAAAAATACTCTGCTGAATCAACCATTAAGTCTAGTTTATGTATAAATGATTTAACTAAAATTTTATAGAACCAATGGTCTTGGGGAGCCAGCTGTTACCTCTATAATTACTAGATGCATATAAACACATATTAGGGGATTAATTCGTGATGTGAACAATAGTAGAGCCCTATCTGTTGACAACTTATGTTATTAGTTTTATTCATTACATCATCAGTGATCATTCAAATTACGCTTATTATAGAAAAAAGCTAAAGATGGTTCGATCTGATCGGTATTTCGAATTCTTCTAAAAATATGCAATTGCGTTAATAAAATGTAAGAAACACTTAAGGGAAGGGGAGTATTTCTTACATTTTAAAAAGACCAGGTGACGTCACAGATAAACACATTTATATGATTAATTACTAATTAGTAACTAAGGTCCGAAAATAGAGAAATAGTATATTGTCATCGATAATATATAAATGGGCAAAATTTCAAACCTCTAACACATCAGGAATTGAAATCAATTACAAAATTCCGTCGCTTGAAACACGCAATAAATAAACTTCGCTAAAATTTTTAACAAAATAAGTTTTAAATTAAAGATTAATAAAATCCAAAACTGTGCTGCAAAATTACTTGATGACTTTCTAATTTTGAAGGTGTATTAAAATTTTAGTTTTTATATTGTTGAATTCTGCTTCTATAATATTTTTCACCTTAATGTAACTTCTTTTTGAGATTTACTAGTGAATTTGTAAGCATTTTTTTAAATTTTATCTCTAAATTCCAATGTAATATGTGAATAAATCCAAACGTGTTGAGTGTGCGAAAAAAAAAATTGTAACTTCCAGAACATTGCATTATAATAATACTTTAGATTTAATTGCATTCTTTTCGTCACGCATTTTACAGGAAAACTTACTAATTATCATTTAAAAAATTTCATCATTCTATTGTCGCCTATATTCTTCGAAAATCACGTCATTTGGTAAACTTGGGCTATGTAGGAGGAATCCATAGGTATTTCTAAACCTTAAAAAGATATTCATTTACATATCCTATCAGGAAAAACAATGCTTCAACAGTGCACTGAATGATTCAAAAATCTGCAATCATTCCGGAAAAAGCATCCCATAATCCAGATAATCCACGTATCTTTTAAGGCAAACCTATAAGTGAAATAATCCGAGTCTTCATATTATCTTCGTCCAACCCATAGTGGGTATTTAAAACAGAAAAAAGGCGACGTTTTTATTTCCCAATCCAATTATTGGTAACAGCTGTGCAATAAAATATTCCAACCTGTCTAGTGCAGATGTAACAAAAATCAACTTGGCTGAATATATGTACGGCGTATAGAAGATACACGATATAGAAGAGTCAGAGCTTAATGCATAGACATATGCGGCATACCTAAATGGCATATTAAAACGAATTGTCATAAATGATGTCATAACAGCATATTTTGGTGCTTCTATTAACCTAGATTAACATTTCAAGGATATGGATCAGAGGAATAAGAACGTGAGTTTTAGCCTCTAGGGAAACTTTTATTCAGCGTTATTAAGTAACAGATAAAATAAAGAATACCTTAACAACGAATTGATCAATAAAATCGGGCTAGCAGTGAAACACAAAAATAAGTTTTTCTTGAAATTTCCACAGGAATGTTCTCTACCTCCTTAGTAATTCCGAGTAACTTTTTGAAAATAATATTCCGAGATTTCTCTCTCCCCCCTTTCCACCGCAATATTTTTTCCGTCACTTCCGCTTATTTATCCAAAACTAAGGAAGATCTATGTGTCTGTGTTTCTTCCATTACCAAAGCAACCACTGTGAAAACACATCACTAAAAACACCCTTCGCGCCAATTTGAGTACTCGTTAAAAATTATTCCCACCCCCTCGTGTCTAAACAAATCCAATTTACTGGACCCATAAAATTTGCGCTCCCTTTCGTCGCTTGCACGGCTCCGACTCCGAGAGCAAATTCCGGCTATAAATATCTATCCTTCTTCCTCTCTTCTTTACGAAAAGTGAATTCATATCTATTAAGGATATGTTCTGCGTTCAAGACCTGGGGCAACCGTTCAAGAATAATTGAATGAGTTGTTTGTGAAGTCGTGAAGCAATTCTATGGGTATTTAGGGAGAGAGAAGCTTTCTTTTATTCCGAGAATTTTTTTCTTCGTCAAGTAGCAGTTGTCAGCTGTTATCGCGACTGTGTTTTGCAATCTCTTATCTTATGTCAGTGAAGATATAGCCAATGGTAAAAGAAATCAACTAGAGTGTTCTTCCCTTGGCGCACTCTTAAATTTACAAAATTTCCAAGTTCTGCGTTTAACCTTTTCTTTCATGCTAGCAATTAAATCAAGAGAATTACCACTACTGTAAGATTCGATGTGAATCCAATTAGTGAAATTTTATCTTTTCATCTTCGCAATCAAATGATCGATTAATACTAGCTCATTATATAACCGATTTTAATAATGGCTTGACTCCATCTAAATAACACACTTTTCAAAATAAATTAGTTTCTAATCTCAACGAAGATATTAAATTTACCTTTCAGAAATTCAGTTAACAAAGTAAAAATAAAATCATATAATTTACAATGAAAAATATTTCACATGAAGGAAAGAAATAAACGTTATTTATTCTAAGAGAAATAAGAAAAAGTAAGGACTAAAATTGCCTGGGAAAATACTGCCAAAGATTCTATAGTCATATTTTTTTCTATTTATTTATATTTATTCTTTAGTGAAGCTATAAATGAGACGCAAAGAAAAATGAACACTAGACAGAGTTTTTCTTTTTTTTTTGCCGATATTGAAGTGAAAAATTAAGTAAATAATCTAAGATTTTTTTTTCAGAATTTATCTCTCTTTCTCATTTTTTATAATCTTTTATATAATCTCCCCTAAATATGCATGCACATTTCTAAAAATCCTTATATAATCATATAACTACATACAATACTGGATCATCGAATTAATTTGCATATTAATTATAATCTGAATTAATGCATTAATTAAGTCTTGAAATATTAATTGGCGCCCTATCTTGATAGGATTCTAGTAACATATTAATAAGACATAGAGATAACAATGAGTTCATTTTACACTCACTTTATCTTATCCATAGCAGATTGTTTTTTTCAGATACCTGAATATGATCATTTGCTATTGATGAATTAAGGTAGCCATTTGAAAGGGAAAAGAATTATTCAAAAAGCAATTGATAAGCTTGATAACCTTCGTAATTCTTTTTCATTAGCAGTGCTTGGATACAAATGATAAATTTGTGCACTTACGATCATTGATCTCGTATTTTTATATTAATTAAATTGTATAATCATAATTTGTGATATTAATTATTTATTTAATAGTTATTACCCGAATAGCCTGTACTTATCATGAATTTTGACGCGAAGTGAGATCTTAATTCAACCATTATCTGCCTGGAGTAAACGCATTGTGTTAAGACCAAAAATATCGCTGTCCCATATTAATCTTCATTCACTTAGAACGTTTCCTTTCCTCCCCTTTCGATGTACCACTTCTCAAGCACCCATTACACTACCAGGGCCTCCCCCCAACCGTGCAGAAGAAGGGGATCATGGAATTGTGCTTGTCAACTCGCAAATATATTAAGCAAACAAGATGGGCTCTTCGATATGAATGGGGAAAGCCATGTGTCTTGAGGATGAAGAGGTCATCTCTAACGAAGTCGTCAGCAGAAGACGCGAGCAAGAAGGTGCAAAGGGAGGATTTTAACGAGAGCGTAACGCGGTGAATTACGCCCCTGCTCACGTCAACGCATCCGGTCGCCAAACAAACGACCTCCCGCCCTTCCAATATGACAGTATGCCTTATTAAGTGTTGCAGCCCTCTAGATAGAAAAACACTAGTGCCTGTCAACGTTAATAAACGCTCGAGTTGTTCTTGCAATTGCTTAATAGTATTCCAAGGAGGAAATGTGCAGGGTACTCGCGTTTTTATGTCCCTCCTCTCCCATCAAACCAGAGGGTGTGTTCCTACCTCAGTTTTATCGTTTACTCTTACAATTCTTACATAGAATCAATTATTCGCATTTCGAACTATTTTCTGTTCGAATGTATCTAGTGTTTAAAAGATAACCAAAATAAACCTAGAGCTATTTAAGGTAATCATACAACTATAGTTTTTGCAATAACTCAACTTGAGTTATCAATAAATATCGACTGAATGTGAAAAGGCGTTTAAAAACTGCAAGGAAAAATCTGCAAGGCATAAAGTATGAATCGGCATGTTCACCTTACCACTTTATTTTATAATTGTTCAGTGGGATGTATTTGCTAGCGGCTTTGACAAAATTACCTCTTCTCTTAGATGTAATTATCCCAAAATTTTGATGCAAATCTGTAATTCTGATATCGAGATCCGATACTAAATTTCATTCGCCTCAAATATCTTCGTTGGCACGTTCTTAAGCCATCTATGTGCTCCTAAACACATCGGTAGACGTTCACCTTTTGTCGGATGTGATCCGAAATCTTTTAATATATGAGGTTTGTGTATATTGTTCCGGACCATCCAATTTATTATGATTTTGATTTATAATCTTATGTACACGGTGAAACAAATATAAATATAATTCCTCAAATGGAGTTTTCCAGAATTAGTTTTAAAAAGAGGAAATTTACCAAAATAACAAGATTAATTTATTTCCCACATCGATCTCTGCAGTTCAAAGATTATAAGACTAAAAATGGGTCAATGGTTAAACTTTTCGATGTTTGCACCATTCTTCGCTTATACATTTCGTACAAGAGAAATACATTTTATTATAAACCAGCGGGAATAGTCTTCACAAAACCTTCTCACATACTCACCAATAAACATATATCGAACCCATTACCGAACAATAATTACAAAATGTAAATCCTTGGCATAAATCTAGCATTTTTATTTAATCGCTTTTGTATTTTGATGTTCTTTACCATCCAACTGAAACCAAAATTCGATAGGAAACTATAGTTGTAGTCGCAAGACCACATATTAAATACCATTTGTTTAAATCATTACGTTTATGAGTCACTGCCTTCACATGCCAGCGAAAGTACAAATCAACAGACGGTCAATTCACTGATGGATTTGTTTCAAAATTTGATAAGAATTTGTATTTTAGATACTGAACTTGTGTGCCAAATTTTATTTACCTAGCTATTTGCATTTTGTATTTATCATGTTCATTTGTTCTGGGACAGTCAGACAGACAGGCTTTCTGTCAATGGATTTCTTTAAAAATTTGATAGAAAATTTCAAGTTTGGTCATAAGTCCATATACCAAATTGCATCAGTCTAGCTGAAAACGTTTTTGATTTATCATGTTCACAGACCAACATAATTCCAAAAGTGAATTTTTCGAAGTCAACTAGCTCTGAAATGTAGAGATTCGTCAAAATTTCGAATTCGAATTCTTGACGGTTGTGATACTTCATTTGTACTTCGTATTCCATAAAGTTAAAATGTAGATTCAAAACATCCCGGTTTGGAGGATCGTAATAAAAAAATTGGTGGACTCAAGAGAGTTGAATTTAGGTAGAATATAATTTTGGAAAACAGGAGAACAAAAGTCATTAGGGAGCTTGGAAAATCAACTATTTGAGGAAGTAAAGAAGCAATTAAAATCGTAATTCAATTATAGACCAAATGCGTATGAATAATTTTAAAGAATTGTCATTTTTTATAATCATGTGTGAGTGTTTTCTTTTTGCTTTTATTTGCTTAATTTGATTTCTTTGTTTTTGAAATTCATCTAACAGGATATGATGATGTAGAGCATCTGGTTTTATTTCAACAGTAAATGGATTAAAGAGGTTTCAATCTATTGCCAACATTTACAAAAGAACTGAGTGGGAAACTATTCCAAGTTTGTTCGATATTTTAAAAAAGAGTGTCGCTTGCTTTCTTAACATAACAATACATTTTTCATGGTTGCATTAGTTATCTGAAAACCAGTAAAAGAGTCAGATACATCTTACAATAAGTCTATTAAAAGATTCGATTTTACTTGCTGCTATGGTAATTTCAACTGAAACGATGAAATTGGCGGATCTATCGAAATTATTTTTGATTGTAATTGTATTCATTACCTGCTAATTTAGCATTATATCCCAAAACTAAAAATTAGTATCGTATATCTTATTGATTGTCTTGTTTTTGTTTTCTTTCTATGTACCTTGGTATTTATTTATTTGAGAAAAAAATAAAAAAATATAAGAAATTCTTCGCAATAAACTTTCGTTTGGAATAGGACAAGAAAAGCTTCATTTGACTCATATAAATTACTGTCAGTGCAGTTTCTAATCATATACAATAATGCACCATTTTTTGTTTATTTGCTGTCTTTATAATCTCACCTTTAAAACTACCTTTAACTGATAATTGTTCTAAAGAAGAGCCTTTTTATGCTAAAGAAAGTTTACATATATTTTAGCTGTTTTTATTAAGTATTTTATAAAATAAAAAAAAATAGTTTTTTTTTTTTTTTTTTTTTTTTTGTAATCTCGTCCAATTTGGTTTTCAAAAACACATATATACATGCTTTATAAAATATACGCACATGTACATATACGATATAACCTTTAATAGGTATAAATATTTTTCAATTATATTTGTTATAAATATAGTGATTTATAAAGTTATAATTTGGTTATATATTTTTTATCCATTTCCTGATATGCTACTTTTCAAATTTGTACACTTGAATTCGTTATTATCAGATTTATCATTATATCTTAATTTTATTTAAAAAAAGCGTCCTATAATAAAGAATAAGATAAATACCGATTTCAAAATTCTATAACATTTGTAATAAAGACAAAAAGTAGAAATAATAGATTCTCTAGTATTTATAATGAAGAATAAGAAATAGAAATAATTAAAATGAAATGTATTCTGTAGTGCATGAATAAAAGTGTGTTCTTAAAATTGTGAATAAAATTATTTTCATAAAAATTACTATGCGATCTTTTAAATGTTTTGTAATAGACTTTGGTTACCTTATGATGTGGAAAAAAAGAGACGGGAAACATATTTCTCCTAAAATAACATTTTCTTCAAGATAGAGAATGAGGGGAGGAATTTCTTCTTTATTAATAAAACGTTGGAATATCTATCAAAATGCTGTTAATATTTCACGACTCTGTTCGAGCTGATAATTGATACTTTAAAAAAAGTCTAATATTAAATAATAAATGCTTTAATGTTAGTTAATATCCCATTAAGAAATATATAGGTTCTATTTGATTATTATTATTTTTTAATTTTTAAATGTTATCCCTTGAGCATGGAAAATTAGCAATATCATATCGAGATTCTAATCTATTAGAACTTTGCAGACATAAAATATGAATAGCTTTGTGTTCAGATCACGCACTGGTAGTCACTTCATTTCTGTGTTATTAGAGATAGGCACTTTAATATTTCATTAAACTTTTCCAATGTCGATAATAAATAATACCTTGACAAATATAATTGTGCGTATCATCTAACTGCACATATCTTACACTGTTCTACGATGCAACAAAAAAATGCGCAATAAATTCCGAAATTAATGGGCGTGGTTCATTTGATGTGTCACGTGTGCATGAATGAATTTCATTGGATTTTTCTCTTTATTCTATGAGAATAACTTGTAGTTAAATCCTTACTAGAAATAAAGTGATTTCAAATGATTTCAAACGTTTGAGGATATTAAAAAGAAGTAAAATCTATATCTATACTTATAATAAAGCTCAATGTGTGTGTGTGTGTGTGTGTTGGCGCTCTACAGACCAGACCATTCAACCTACAGCTACCAAATTTGGCACGTGTATACCTTGGAGGCCGGGAATGTACACCTGGGGGTTATTGTTTCGAATTTTTAACTAGAATTTTATTTATTTAAAAATTAAGCGAAATTTTGACGTGTTTCTGCTATAATTGCCGAAAATATTACCGCACAAAAAAGATTTTTACATGAAGTTAAAGATAAAAAATTTATCTTTTAAATGATACTACTGTTTTAATCTTAAAATTAAATTTCTATTTTTAATGAATTTTTAAATAAATATTTTAACAATGTTTTTCAATAATTTTTTTCGTCAAAAATAAAAATGAGGATTAAGCACGTTTCGCATTCATGAGAAAAAAATAGCTTTTTTCAAAGTGTTGCCATCACATTGATTAAAGCTCTAACTGAAAATAAATTAAATCTTTTTGGAAATGAAATCTGCAAAAATATAATTTTCGGCAAGTATCTGTAGGAAAAGAAACAAATATGAAATATTATTTTTTCTAAAAAACAAATTCAAGAAAAATTATTTTATGATCTTTTACACTCTCTATACAGGGTGTTTATTCAGTCCCGGATCCATTTTGATATTTAATGATTCATAAAATAATGAAGATGTAAACAAACTTATGGCATTTATTGATGGAATAACTCATATATTTTCCTTTTCAGGTTTGAATATTTTTACTTTTGTAAATATTGTCTGCGCGTGTTTTTAATTTCAGATAATTTCATTTTCCAGTCTAAATATCTGTACTTTTCTAAATATCGTCTGCTTATTAATTGCATTTTTCTCTCTTTTTGTTTTTGGCAACTATTGAAATGTTATGTTTACTTTTGACGTGTTAGTTCTATGTAGTACGTTTGTATGTGATGTTTTATTCGATCGGATATTAAGGAGAATGCATACACCACAAGAGAAAGCACAGATTTTATGGTGGTCATAGAGTTAATTTCCAATCAACTAAATCACTGACTTTTAAGAGTTAATTTCAAATCACTTAAACTGACTGATTTATGAAGATTTGAATATCACTATTCAATAAAAAAAGGATAATTTTAGATTTTTCATCGATCGTTTCAAAAAAAATACGCCAATAAGCGTGCAGGTTTCTCAAGATTAATTGGCCTAAGATTATGAAAATGGTGAGTTTTTCTAAATTTTTAACATTTAAAACTTCATAAATAAGTCTTAGTTGATCGTGGAAAATAGAAACATTCATTCATTTATTTAAAATTTGGTGTGTCCAGAATATTTATCAGAATATGATACCTTACTGCATTAAATTTAGACTTCATAATTTTTGAAATATATTTATAAGCAGGAACAAAATATTATTATTGATTTCATTTCAATCCTTTTGAAAGCAAAACTAAAAACTGAATTTTATACTGAATCTCAGAAATTTTTGTTGAATTATTGTTTGAGATATTACATAAACTATGAAAAATATTTTGTAGTTAACATAAGACTTAAATCCCGAGCGATTCTGTTTGCAATACTCATATTCAATAATAATAATAATTAATAAATAACAATAAAGATGATAAATAAAATAAAACGCTTGGTTTTATTAAAAAATATCTTAATATTAATTGCAATTTCGTCATTTACATTTTTAATTAAAGTTGAAGTTTTACCGGAAATGGCAACAAATTAGCAAAATATATATAGTAAATTGAACGAAACGATCTAAACAATATAAGTTTGGTATGACTATCAAAATTTGAAGATTAAAAATGTTTTGTTTGAGAATCCTTTAAGAGACCAGTTACTTAAAATATTTAATTGAAAATTGTAGTGAGCGGTAATACTGACGAACCGGCTGGTCGCCAAAGGCGGCTAGTACATAATAATTTTATCTATTCTTTCAAATAATATGAATAATAATTATAAATCTAATTTAAATATTAATATTTGAAATATTTTTAAAATAATCGAATATTATAAACTCCAAAGTTTTGCTGATTTAATTTAGAATTGCATTTCATTTATAGAGTATCCCATGTTAACTTTTTGGAAAGCTTATGCTATTTTAAATAATTTAAAGCTAAATTATCACAATGATAAAAGTTTTTTCTTTCCTGTTCTTTGCTCCCGGAATATCTGTAATTGGAATGTTTTTTTCTAACAGTTTCACATTTTTAATGCTTGAAAATATTTTCTTTTCTATTTTTATAGCAAAATGCAACTATTAATTTTATACTTCGATTCGACACAATAATGAATTAAAATGTAACTTTCGATCGATTTTGGATAAAACCGTAAGTTTTGTATATACAAAAAAATGGCAATTCATTTGGAAAAATCATTTTGAATGCTGCATCATGCAAATAGTGAATCCATTATCTCAGTCGCACAAGAATCTCCTAGAAAAACAGTTTGTATATGTAAAAGAAAAAGCATTGGTCATCTTCGGACGTCAGATGAAAATGTTAATCGTATCTGACCTCTTCCGAACCAAGTCCTAGGATGTAAAACCTTATCTGTGGGAGTACATAAACGACAGCTTGTATGTACCGTCCATACTTGCTACTCTTCAAAATCAGCGAGATCAAATGTTACAGAAGAGAATTTAATTATTAGAGGCAGTTACTTCATCCATCGCAAGAAATAGACGTCCGACTTTTATTTTTATGCGACATTTGTCGCATAAAAATGAAAGTCATGCTGAATGCATAAAACAAAACTTTGTATTTTTACATTTGTAATGTTGCATCGTATGTGTCCCTATCTATAATAGCTTATTAGAAAGAAATATTTAAATCTACTCCTTTTTTTGCTTAAATCTGTATAAATTCCCCCTGATTCCAGTTTTTTATAACATTGTAATCAGATGTAATTAGGTTCGAATTATGAAGGGCATTTGAAAGCAATATGTAGAGATAATTATTCAAAAAAATTCTTTTATCAACATTTATATATTCGATAATCAACTGTTGGTGATCAAATCGGTAGTATAACAAATATTTTTAAATAGCATTTTCAACAGTATTTGCTCATTTTTTATTGTCATTCACATGAATTAAAAGCGGTTAATTTTTATTTAGCGCTTGAAAAGATAACTATTGCTTATCAATTGTGAGTCGTAACATCAATCAGGTTTCTTTCTACTATTTTCTTGGCAAAATTTTTTATAACTCTTGCTTTAATCAGGTTTTTCAATAATATTAGATACCAATTATTCTTTAAATTTCAGTGTAATTCAGTACAGTAGAGTCTGATCTATATATATATTCATTATCCAAATAATTGGATAATGGAAGGAAAAGAAGCGAAGTAAAAGAAAATCCCTGAAATGCGCTTATAAAATATTAATTTAATGACCACAAATCATTATTGGATACATATTGTACTTACGTACAATAGCACTGTCTGTACAAAGCAAACTCAGTAGTCTTTTTCCTTCGTCCTTTTTCTTTTCTTCAATCTGATACGCTAATTGATAGTCCAGACAAGTAGAATTTGGATAATTGCAGCTCTACTGCACCAAGATGCACAGAATGATTGTATTAATTTTAATAATATTATTGAATTATCATTAATTTAGGAAACATGTTTATTAAAATCTAGCTGTTCTTTACTGACTCTTTGTTCGGAATATTGTTGACTTTCCCAATTGTTACATTATTAAGATGGAACATATTTATTAAAATTTTACCTTATTATTTGATAAGAATTGAATAATATAAATTGAACGGAATCAGTTTATTGCAGATTTACTACGTATGAAAATAGAAACTGAATCCTCGTTTGTAATTATTGCCTCAACAGAGCAATTATTATTATTATTATTTTAGCAAAAAGACGCAAACGAATAATATTATGGAACATCGAAATTAATTTGAATTTTGTCATAGTAGTAAAAATATTGTCATAACATGTGATTCAAGTTAAATTTTAAAAAAATATTTAAAAGTGAAGGAAATATTACCATGAAAATAAAGTTCGTATTATTGATATTTTTGTAACTTTTAAGATAATGCAAAATTCATCTTTATGAGATGATATTTTCAACAGATATAGCTGAAAAATGTTAAACACTTGCATAAATTTTAATCAATCTACATTTAAATTTATTTTTGGCCTTGGAAAAATTGCCAATCTCCTTCCTATTGTTAGAATTTAATCAAGAACAGAATTAAAAAAATAGAGAATTTTATGAAAGACATGAAAGTAAACCTTCATCAAGAAACATTCTTTATGAATTATGTAAAAAGGTTATAGTTAAAAATGTAGATTTAAATGCAAATAATAATAATAATACATTTCACTTATTTACATTCCCCCTCCCTGAAATATGTTCTACAAAATCATCCATCATGAATTATTAAAATAATTCTATATATGTTTACTTTTTGACTTCTCTGACGATCAAATGAAAATAAAGCGTGTCTTAAGCACAAAAGCTATTTTGTAATACTAACAACTCTTTTATACGGTTTTTTCCTTTTCATTCGTGATATTTGATCCAACCAACTGAATAAGATTGTTAT
The DNA here is from genome assembly GCA_026543865.1 of Argiope aurantia. NCBI lineage: Eukaryota > Metazoa > Arthropoda > Arachnida > Araneae > Araneidae > Argiope > Argiope aurantia. The sequence continues at coordinate 458,756 of JAPMOR010124037.1, read as the reverse complement.
TCTTCGATTTCAACTGAATATCAACACATTTGCATAACAAAAGACTACATGCTTACATTGTTTGTGTGCAATAATAAATCAATTTGAAATCTCTGTCGCTTTACTACTGCTCATTCAGCCTTTGCTTTCCGTTAAGTCAATCATAATCAATGTCAAAACCGAGCTGGCTGTAAAGGAGTACATTCTACTGTAAATAACGTTGACGCGACTGAAAAGCTCAATAACAGATGAAATCATGAGTGTCAATCATCGTATGAGCTTTAAAAAGCCAAAGTTCACGTAAATGTTGTTTTAGATTTGTTTCGTGAAATTTGAATACTAGTGGAAGGAAAATCGTTTATTGAAAAACAACAAAAAATTCAAAGTAAAGGAAAGAAGGACTTTTATCTAAATTTGACTGAATCTGATAAAAATATAATTCTTCGTTTTCAGATAATTTATCACTTTATTTAATTCAGCACAATGTGTTCACGAAACATGAATGAAGCTATTGTAAGCTATTCCTTGAAAATGACAGTTTCTTTTCGTTATAATATGATAAAAATGGTTTATTAAACAGAAAATGTTTAATAATTCCGACCTGTTTACCTTTTAACAAAATTAAATTAAAAACAATTTAAGCTTTTATTAATAAATTAAAGTGTAGGAATGTTTCGTTCTATTTTCTACTTTTTTTTTCATAATCCATTATTTTAAATAATTTCAAACCTTGAAGTTAATTTTTCTAAATTCCCTACCAAATAGAGTCATTCATTTGAAATCAAAATTTAAAATAATCGCTTATTTGACTGTTAATTAATTAATATTAAAATAATGTATTCTCATCAATATCGGTATTTCCAAAGTCTAGCACATCCAGATTAGAAAAACTTATTACAAAATTCATCTCCATAAAAATGAAACATGCGAAAGTTAAATAAGTGTTTAAAAATCATATACACTTCAAACAGTAAACAGTTTAATGCAGTAATCGAATGATCTAGAGAAATATGTTTCTAACTTTTTATTTTGAGAAAAAAAAATCTGCGTGTTAGTATACTACCAGAAGTTGCTTTAAATTTGTCTGATTTCTTGACTTAACTATAAAAATTATTAAATATCGCCATTGCTGCGAAATTGTGATAGTATCAGTTTGTCATCTAAGCAATCAATCGATTCAATATTGTTTAGAAACCATCATATCTATGGACAGCATACTTCCATCGTAACAATCTTGATGGTTTTTATGAAAAAATAATAAATAAATAATTGTTTTAATTATAAATATTTCTGCTAATTACGTAATTAGCTGTTTTAACAACTAGAACTTTATAAGCATAATTTTATTTAATTTTAGAGACTTTTTTTTTAGCTAAAATGTGAAATAAATAATAATGCAAGGGAAATTTGCAATTTTATAAGGGAAATAAATGTATTACCTTTTTTTCTATAATTATTATATAAATATTTAAACAGTATTGCACTCTTTAATAATTGAAGTTTCGTGTAGTTTTTAGTTTTAAAAACTAATTTTTTATATACATTTATATATTTGTATAATATAAAAGTCGAGAAAAAATTTTTACTCAGAAAAACTATTACTTGCGAACAGCTTTACAGCTTTAACCCTGTAAAAGGCAATATTTTTTTCTAGACATAATATATATCTATATATATATATAAAAATTTAGTTTTACTTAAGAAAAGTGATTCAATTAGCTTATTTATTTGATTTATTAATCAATTTGGTTCATTAATAAGTAAGTAACCATTTAAGACGCACCATTTTGTCTGATATAAAGAGTTGAAACACTTAAATCGTCTACCTTATTGAAAAATTTGTCAGAACTTATGCCAAGCTACATAAGTTCATACAAAGAGTGATGAATTTGGTGGTATGTATGTTTCCCATGGCCCCGGGAAGCATTAATCTGTTTTGATATGATTTTTTATAACTCTAAAACTGATTTTAATATTCTGTGTATATGTTGCATAATTTTTTTTCTCCTGAAATTAACCGAATTTATTTGAATACACCGAAAAATTAGTTGTTTCCTTTTTTGTAGTTTAATAATAAACATTCGAAGAATACCTTACTCAATAGCTAGTATGCAGAGAATTTGTTACATATAAGCATTCGTGCCAATTTCCCATTAGCTTATTCCTAAAGACAACTATTTTATTCCTTATTCCTAAGATAAACGTATTTATATCTTAATATTTTAAAAAAATTATTTTCATAAAAACGTCATCATATTAACATGTTGCCGCTTTCTATTAGTTTCAAAATTGTGCTCTCAAATTTTTCCTTTTTTTTTTAAATTGGATGTTACTGCTAAAAAACAAATATTAACTACATATTTTGAAGTGAAAATTATTATAGTGTTTTCTCAGTCTTTTTTCGGGAAAATTGCCAATGGCTGGAACTATAATATGCTTATCATAATATTTTTTTCTATTCCCAGAAGAAGCGCATATCCATAAGAAATGCAATTTTTTTTCAACTAATCAAGAAACTTACAACGATAGGAAGTTTTGTTGTACAATATTATAAATAATTAGCAATTGTTTAAGAATAATTTTAAGAGTATGGTAAGGTGTTAGAAAAATAATGTTTTTATGAAAAGAATTGCAAAAAATACTATGATTTAAGTACGGTTACATTAACGGTTTTCTATAGGAATAAACTCATGTGAGATAATCATGTAACATTATTAAGTAACAAATTCTCCGTATATTTGTTATTAAGTAATATTTTGGATCCTTGTTATGAAATCATATATAAGATACGTTTATTCTTTCAAGTAGTTAATAATTAATTAATATTTAAAATGTGCAATGAGTTGCTAGGACTAAACATAGCTTATAAAAGCTTCATTAATGTGCAAAGATTTGAGAAAAAAAATTTGGATAGTATTGTACGCGAAATAATGAATACACTTTAGAAATATCTAATCAAATTCGAACAAACTATTGATTTTAGTTATACACATCAGTTATGTCAAAAATAAAGTTTCCTCTAATTCATGAAAAAATATTTTCAGAATAAATAATTGTGATCTTAATAGGTACATACTTTTTAATTAGCTAAAAAATTGTCATTTATTATTCAGACGAACATGTTTTGACTTGTTTTAAGTAGTTCTTCGTTAAACAGTTGAAACCTACAGAGCTTTAACAAGCAATCATTCTTCTTTTTATTAACAAAGATTTAATATTATTTAAAATCATTCTTCTAATATCAAATAGATTATTAATGCAGGATAAAATTTCGCAAAGCCTGAACTACTATTATTTTAAAAAAACTTTTAAAATAAAAATATATTAAAAAAGTTATTTTTGAGCAATAGTATTTACAGAAGCTATGGCGAAAAAATGTTTCAATCTCGTTTAATGTTTAATTTTTTGAATTCTAACTAAAATTTCAAAAAAAAAAAAATATTGTTAACACATATAAGTGGCATATTTTCAATTTCTGAAGTTTATTTGTGCCAAATTAGGTTGCCCGAAGTGAAACGATCTGGCCTGCAAATTGCAAATAAATATGTTTAGATATTCAAAGACGTATTTCTTTTTCACTATTGCATTATTGATAGAGTTTTAATTTTATTAAAATTATATTTTCAATATATATATATAATATGACATAAATTATGTACATATATTTCGAATTGTAAGTGCTTAGATTATAATGAATTGCTTTTCTCAACTACCACATTTCTGTTAGAATAAACTTTAGAAATTTTAACGATTCTATATTTATTCGGTAAATATTTTAGTTATAGAATATAACAAGAAATTCAAAAGAAGAGAGAAATAAATTCATTACAAATGGTAAAAATTACATTTAAGATTCAATCACATAAACTTATGGTGAAATGCTTTAAGATTTTTTTCATAATTATAATTATTAAAAAAATATTGAAAAATCGAAAAGATTGTCTCGTAAGTTTCACAGTTATTTTTTATGGTTTCACATAGGTTATTGAAATTATTACACAAGTTTAAAAGTTCCCTCAAATTATATACAAAAATATCACTAAAGCTAATATAATCTAAAAATACTTAGCTTTCGTGAGTTATCTATAAACAATATTATATGTTGAAATATCATTGAAACTGATATAAGCTTTTCATTCTATTATTATAAAAAATTTATAATATATAAATGAAACCATCATGTGATTAAGGTGATGATGTTTAATGATTTTTTGAAGAAGTAATGAATTGCAAATATATATGGCAGTGCCGGATTTACACATTATCTACATAAATTATAGTTTAGAGTTCCTCACTTTTTTGGGGGAGAGGGGGAATCGCCCGAATGAGTAGTCAAATGCAAAGCATAAATTAATTTGAACAGTCGTATACTTTAATAAATTAAAGGAATCCATATCTCGAATAGCAGAAAGCTTCATCATGTCTGAGTCCCGCATAGCTTTTTGTTGTATTAAAAACAAATTTGGAATCCTCATTTTTTTTCTTTTAATTTATAATGTTCAAAATTTAGATACAGGAAAGAACTTAGAATAGAAATTATTTAATTGTTTAAAAACTATTTAATTGTTCATTATTAATAAGCAAATTCACTGTAATAATTTTTTGTATATTTTCCTATATTCGAAGTGATATAAAAATTTCAAGGATTTGCTCGTGATAAAAAGGATAAACAGTAAATAAAAAACACAAAAATCAGCTTTTATAAAAAGTGATAAATTATATTTCGACACGAATGCGATGATTACAGTCTTACATGCACACATAAAAACAAAGGTGATACAAAAGGCAGGACTAATAACAAAAATCAGCTAATAATTCGCAAAAATCGCCACAATCTAATCCAAGACGTGACGAAACCATTGCATTTTCTGAAACAAATGTAACAAAGCAGTTTTTGCCGATAGCACATATTTTTTTTTACATAAATGTATAAAGTAAAGGTTTTTGTTCATTAATGTACAATAAATAAATAAATATTACGTATTACATGAATGTGAATACTTTTACCTACAAAATATTTTTTGCTGACACATAATATTTTTTAAATAAAACATTTTATTAACAATAATAGTAGACTTTTTTTTCATTAAGTTTTAAAAATACTTAATATTCGTATATTTTGAGTTTGTAATCTAAATTTTGCATTAGTTAAAAAAATAAATTAAGAAATATTACTGAACTGCAGAGCTCCAGTATTCTTAAAATTTGTTAAGCTCGAGGAACGTATTTGAAAACACGATGTTTAAAATATTTCAAAATGAAAATTCTGTTCAACTCTGATACTGGAATAGAGTATCAAATTTATATCGGCGTACATTCTTCAATTATTTAGCTTACCAATTTTCTGTGAAATTAAGCTTTAATCTCAGTCGAATTGTTTAAATAATTTGTCACCATCATCATGCAACATTATATTAAATGCATCTTCATGAGATCGGCTATTCGAGCTGCGGCGAACGCATTTATATTTACAGTAATGGCAATCGGGTTGTTGAATGTTAATTTTGGAGCTCTGTCGCATTCAGTTTGAATAAATAAAACAAGTGAAGCAGGTGAACAAGCTTTCACCTGCTAAAAATAAAGCCACTAGAAACATTGTAGTCTAATTTTTGTAAATATAGAAAAAAATATGAAAAAACAATTCACAAAATAATATTTAAAATAAGTCATGCATTGCTAAAATAAGACAAACGCATTTAACTCAAAACGCATTTCTGTAACTGTACAATATTTTGAACAAAACACTCCTTTAATAACAAATTCCTGTTAAGCTGGAACAAATTTTTGATTTTATACTGTAACAATACTATCAATAAAATTATATATACAGAAGCATTGATCCTTACAGGCTAAAAGCGAAAGAATACTGTTATGAAAATTTGCATACATTAAAAACAGTTAATCCATAATTTATAATTTAAATAAAATTTGAAAAGAAACCTATAAAATATTATAATCTTTAATAAAAAAAATCTATGCAGTGTCACATTTATAAAGCGTTTTAATTGAAAGATTATTCTACAATGCTATTAAGATTTCATGAGGTATATATTATCAATACGCAAAAACATACAAATGAATATGTTATTTTCAATATATTTTTGGCTAATACATAGCCTCATAAAATGAATAATTTAAATGGTAGATTGTAATATAGTAATACTGCATTTAGGCAATGTTTGCCTGCATTGTGCAAAAACTGATTATATATTTCCATTAATTTAATTCATAAATTTCACCTGTTATTACCTTATATAAGTTCGATAAAAATCAGTTTAAAATTTAGTTATTTCAAATCGGCAATTTTTTTATTTTAGGAATACTTTTTTAATTTTTTTAATTAGAGCAAGGCTTCTTAAACTTAAAAAAAAATTAAAACATTTTCTTACGAGTCCGAAAATGTAAGAAACAAAATAAATAATGAATTATTAATTAATCATAAATTTAAGAAAGCTCAGTTAAATACATCTAATTTTAAAAGTAATATTATATGTTCAATGTAATATTTCAAATCAAGATAGTTGCCCGAAATATTTTTCACTCTATTGTTAAAAAATTTGATAAAAACATTTGCTGTTAAAGATTTCGCATTCATATTAAGGTCGAGTCTCTTTTTTTAAGAAGCCCTGATTTAATTATTTAGCTGATTTGAAATTTAAATATGAATATCTTTCACTTTCACGGAACAAATATATTACAGAAGTAAAATTCGTATCTCCATATCTGATAAAACTGAACATAAATGAAATTGTCTGGCGGTATTACCTTTTCGATTCTAAAATGAAATATACAAGAATAGCATACTTTTCATAACCACCAAAGGAACTTTCCTTGTTCGGTTTTACAGATCACAATTTATGACATCTGTAGCAGTTTCCAAATTTATGCAAACACTCCTATCGTTACCTTGTAAAGTTCTTGCATCCGTTCATCTGTGAATCTGACCACAAAATGGGTTGATTCCAGTTCAGTCTGTCAAGTTTGCGATGAGACGATGAGTGAGATGATTATTATGGTAAACGAATACACATCATGAAGAGCCTTTTGGCAGTTTGTCATTACACACCAACAACGATGTCTTGAGGTCAGAGTAGCATGGCAAAGTTATTCATTCTGAAGATGGCGACGAAGAAGTCTGTCGTGAAGCCGGTGTGAAAGCAGAATTCTCGCCTCCCATTTTGGGCAGGTGCTCCATCAGTCTTGGAGGCTGGGGCTGACTAGAGGGCGGTTCTGGAGAAGGCACTGGGCTGAGGCTTGGGGTCGGAGATGTAGGTGGGACGACCCCATTCACCGGCTTCATCATGTTCATGCGCTGGTGGCGTCGCCATTTTGCTCGTCTGTTAGAAAACCATACCTGTTTCAAACGACCAACATCACTGACTTCAAGAAGAAGATGCAGTCACTCTTAATACTAAACTTAAAAACGGAAACAATGCTTTCTACGACTATCAATCATTCAGCCAATGTGTATAGTTTTGGATTAACAATCAATTTCATCAAGTTATTTTACAAGACGTCAACAAAATGAAGGAGCAAACTAGTTTAAGGAAATAATAGTCGTATAGAAGCTTCGGGGGTTAAGCATTATTTGGAGAAAGCTGGCATGAGAACATGGGGTAAGCAAAACAAATGGCCGAATCATGAATTCATCGAGATATATACATGTGATGCTTATCTATGATTTACACGCTTTGGAATCTATTTTTTTTTCTATTGCATGCAGTAATTTCCTCGGACTAGTGTATTTACTTCTTACATAGTGCTGAATGGGATAATAATATTAATATCTGATCCGTTTTGTTTTGGTTTCCTAGCTACCTAATAATATGACATCTTCCCTTTCAGGATTATGATATCCTACGGTTTCAACTGAGAATTCATAGAATATTAAGCATTTGTATATTATGCGTAAACATTGCACAGAACTAAAGGATCAGTGAATGATTTTATTTTATACGTTAGAGGATTGGCAATTCGAAACATGCAGGACTTTAGGGAACTACGATTAAAGGGCCAAATGAGTGCAAACAAACAAAAATGTGTAGATTTATTTGCACAGATAGCATCTAAATAGTTATTAAGAAATTATATTGTGACAGAATTAGTAATTATTGCTTTCCTTTCAACCCTTCCAACCCTAATTTTGCACATTTAAAATTTTATGTAAAAAATGGCTCTTTCTAAGTAAAAGTTTGAAACTTTCGAAAAGCTGAAAGTTCGATGCTGTGTTGATCTTATACGTTAATGCTTCCAGTAAAATTGAGAATCTTTTTCAATATTATTGCACTTAATGACTAATTTTTGTAATTATAAAATGTAAAAAAAAAAAACAAGATAAAAATAAAAAGGCGGCTAAATTTTGCTCTCCATTCTTATATGACAGATCATCTAAAGGAAGTCTAGCACCTGTGGAAGACGTTTGCACTGAAATTAGATAATGGCTTTGTTATAGTTGATTTGCTTTTATATTGTTAACATTTTTTTAGAATCAACCTTTAGCGTAATTTCTCACTAAAAAATTTCTTTGCTTATTTGATTAAAAGCAGAAAGTAGGTAGATCTTTTAAAATCAACGATATATCTTATAAATTTTTTTTTGTTCTTGTTCAGATCAATTTAATACTTTGTTAAAATAAGAAATTTCAAAAAATTATTTAACGTTTTTAATAAAAAGGAGTTTTCTCAGAGCGTGAAAAGTGCGTAGAAAGCATTGTTACTTAATAAAAAATATGATTTGGCACAACACTATAATTTGTTGTATAAAGTAAAAACACATAAATAAATAATAATTGCCTAACATTATACTGAAATGTAGAATAGGATTGATTTCATAAATAAACCATATATTCAGAACCTGTTTTATAAAATTTTTGCATGAAATCGCTATTATGAATAAATTGAACATATACCTTTTAAATTTACACATATTCTAATAAAAAAATTATTTATCAGCTTAATTTGATTTTCAACTCTAAGTTATTAGTTTTTGTATTTTTTTACCTAGCACATGCAGATAATTCAAAAATTTGTAGTCATTTTACTTGAAAAAGAGGAAGATGCATCTAAGTACTTATTAAAAGAAAACTCCAAATTAATGAAAGGGGGTTTTTATCGAAAAGTATCTCATTAAATTTTTATTTTTTACTGGATAAGGTTGAAATAATGTCAATTTTCTTGAGGTTGCCTGTATCCATCAATCTTAGATTTGATCTACATTAATAAAACAGTATCAGAAAAACTATATTAGTTCACTAAGCTTTGACAGCGACTAGCGTGGAAATTCCATAAAGCTAAAAGGCCCATACCAAAGAGTAGAGTGACAAGAAAAAAATTAAAAACATGAAATTATAATAGAAGAGGAAGCGGTAGAAAAAAAAAGAAGTCGCTATATCATTGCCTATCCGATAATGGATTCTCATATTGTGAAGAATATGTTTGCGCTCTGTGCCATAATAACATGGGAAAGACCTTGCGCTTTGTGTATATAATATACATTAGGTACGCCTATTGTAGGCGGATTTTTTCCTACGCCCTGCTACTGCTTTTCATCATCATCACTATTATTATTATTCATTCGCTAGTCCATGCTTTGTTCATTTTCTCTTTTTTTTTTATCTCTTTCTTTTTATTATTATTCTGTTGGATATGTTTTTTTTTCTTTTCCACTTTTTCTGCGTTTTCCTGCGAAAAATAATCCAATAACCACCACCCCTATATCGCGGCGCGCTCCTGAATAAACCAGCGCGGTCGAGTTGAGTTGTGCGCAAGCAGGCGAGCAGCTCGCAGACGATTCCGGCCCCGCCTGCCAGGACAGTAGGACAGACGGACGGACACATCACTTACATCGCCCACGCCCATGAGAGCAAATGCACTCGCTTTTATTTCGTAAAAAAAAAAAAAAAAAAAAAAGAAGAAGAAACGGAACTGATGATAAAAAAAAATCTAATAAAAATAATATCCACATTGATTACACTAACGTTGCTATGGGCAACTCTGCGCGACCACTTAACGTTAAAACTGGGGACCCACGTGACGTTCTTGGTTCTTGTCATTGGTTGATTCCAATGTCGACACGCCCACAGGCATTTATGACATCACTAATAGCAGCTCGTTAAGAAGGTAATTACTCCTATGCAAGGGTTGTGAGAGTATGTGGGGGGGGGGGGATAAAGTATTTTGGTCATTACCGTTCTTTAATAATCTTGCCAAATTGTCTTCTTAATGGCAATGCTCAGTTTCTGAGGAGGGTACTAAAGTGTTTGTTTTAAAGTTCTCATGTTCGAAAACAGCTGTTAAACTGCTAACTTCGAAGAATGGCACAATTTATTCCCATAAGTGCCAGCTTTACACGTCGCAGCTATAGAAATGTTTTCTCTCCATGTACATTCTTTTTCGTATGAATATTTGACGAATGATTTGATTTTAAAATTTGGATCAAAAGAACTGCTGTTATATTTGAAAATAAAATTTATTATACTAATTAATTTCGAAGTTTTTTTTTTTTTTTTTTGCACAGAAGTTAGATTTGGTTCAGTGAACTAAATACGAATTCTATACTTTAACGTAAAAAACTTTGAAATCAGCAGTTGCTAACATATGCACTTGGAATCGATAAAATTATAATGTTAACTCCAGCTTCAGAAAATTAACTATTCAACCCTGCTCTCCTCTTCATCATAACTAACTTCTGTCTCTTCCGACTAGGCAATAACATGCTAATGCTAATTTGTTGAATTCAACATAGCGAGCCTCAGGTGAATTTTCTTATGTTCAACAAAGATCTAAGAGAACAACAAACTATTTTTTCTAGCAATTAAAAGACATGGAATAAGAGCTGTGTTAATATTAAATTAAACATCTATATTAAACTGATCAGTCTTTAAATCAAGGAAAAAGGATTAATGCAATTTTATATCACAATTATACAAATAAATAGAACATATATATATATATATATGCACAGTTCTTTTAGAAATAATGGTTAATATTTCTTTCATTCCTTTTTCTGCAAAATGAGACCTACCTTAAGGGAGCCACACAGTTTCTACGATCAATTTTTGTTAAATGTATATCCATTTATTTAAATTTTTAAGAGACATCATTTTTCCTTTCGAAAGTCTTTTATTACGAAATACTTCTAGAGAATTGGTATATGCTCTTTAACTTTTTTTCTAATTGTTATTACAATTCGATCACAAACTTGGATCAAAAATTAATCTATGAAAAGGGGACATCAGTTTTAATTTCCTTCAACGCTTATAATGTTTAGAATTAAAGTATGAAATTAATAGTTTTAATCTTTTACATGTCAAGATACATTTTTATAACAGTTTATGAGCTCGATTAATTGTACAATTCACCTGTAAAATATGTAACGGATGGTTGTCGATTGGTACATACAATTCTCAATACATTAGAAATCTACTTATCTCAATTAAACAAGTATTGGACTATTTCGGATAGTGTGATAAAGCTCGGAAATTAATTGAAAAAAGATTTCTAAAATTGAAGAAACTTAACTTTAATTCAAGTTATTAGATGCAATAAACAAAAGGTAAGTAAATTCTGAAGGAATTGCATGAAAAAGGAAACACAATTTTGACGGGTTTTCTCTCTCTCTTAAGTCCGATTCGGATATTGGAGATTCATATTATTGATCTGATAATTTGAATTTTACTGAGCTGAAATTCCTGGCTTTTTTTAAGCGAAGCTTGCCAATTATTTGTATAAAGAAACAAATTTCCACTTTTTAACAAACATTTACTTTTAATGGGATTTGGGTTTCTTTAATTACATGTAGACTACTTACTTGAACTCTGGCTTCTGAAAGGTTTGTTTTGGCCGCTAATCGTTCTCGCGTACTGACACACGGGTAATGGGTCTTTTCGAACTCCTCTTCCAGAACTTCAAGCTGTTCTGGACTGAAGGTGGTGCGGTTCCTGCGGAATTTCGGTCGGTCTCCGGAATCGGAACTGGCGCATTCGTCCAAATCTTTGTCTGCTGCAAAAGAACAGTCCCTTAATTGATTAATTTGATGAATGTGTCTAAGAGATCAACGTACATTTAAAAGGGCATTGAGACAATCAGTATATGGTTCCATTTTGATTACATATATTTATCTTATTTCCGATAAAAATGCAATTTATTGTAGATTTTTATATCATCTCCTGATTTTCAGAATTTCGAAATTTTACGCCCTAGTATAATCTGGATAAAAATACATTATTTTAAAATTTTCAAAAATTAACCAACAGTTTATTGAATCATATTACTTAATTTTAATTTAATATATAATGTACCATCTGGCAGTGAATCAGAGATAAAACTGATTTGAAGAATTCTTCATTATTTATAGAAATTGATTATAAATAAAATATTAAAAATTTAAAAAAAATGAAATAAATAATATTTTTTTATTAATAAAAGCATTTTATTGAAAAACATGCTTTTATTAAACACATTATTATGTAATAATAAGGTGAAAATTAAATTCGTAAATTGTTTTATTGCAACATAAATATTGCATAAATTTTAATATTGATAATGCAACGACTCATATTATTTTGAATAAATAATTTCAGATCTCAAAAAACTCAGAAATAAATTTCAAATTTGTAAAAGTAAATTAAAACGCCTGTATTGTCCTCCCTTATAAAAATTGACTGAAAATAAACTGCCTGTCAGGCGAAAGAATAATAATTTAAAACTTATTAATGTTTAAAAATTATTAATTATTAATGTTTTCAAATTATTATTTGCCTCTTAGATTATTAAAACTTCAAACTGTGAATTTTTATTTTTAACTTAATAAGGTTCTGATGAAAATTGTATGTCATTTGTTTGCATCAAGGGAATCATGTTACACTTCATAACAATTTAAATGAATTTAAATACACACTTTTGATAAGGAATTCTCATATTTCAGGAAATAGAATTTATTAGTCTAGTTCGATTTTAGTTAACTAGAATAAAACATGGGGCAATTATTCAGAATTCAGACGTTTGTAATTTCATGCTTTATAATTTTCATTATTAACATTATTTATTATCAGTGACAAAAATCCTTCGTAAATGGGGATTATTGACGTCCCCCCTATACTGACGTTTTTTTTCAGAGTGAATGTTTACTTATTTATAAAAACATGCTTTTGAACTGTATTTCATAAGCCTCTGTAAGAAGTACTGGAAAGTGAGTGGCACTAAATGACCAACATCATTGCCACTCGGTCATAATAACAAACATATTTTCTCGCAAATAATGGGATAAATGATAAATAATAAAATATATCATAAAACTCTGAATTGTGAAGTGATTGGGAAGGGATATGTATTTTCTAGGCACTGGTAAAACCGTATCTGCCTGTGAGTAAAACATTACGTTTCAGAAATCGGTACTCTTTCTCACATTTTGAAGCAAGATTGCGTGACAGTAGTGACTTACTTTGCTACATGTTGTTATTACATATCCGAATCAACTTCCCAGAGATGCTTATATGTGAATTAATCGATTTTTCCCCCCGTCGTAATGATGCAGCCTATTATGGATTGAAATGATGTAATAATTACATCTCATGCATGGTCTCCCTCCTCAAACTACCTGGCCATGCATTTTTAATGCATTTTCCCCGTAATTCACGTCTCGGTCCCAATTCCTCATCAGAAGACTGCTTCAAGTTTCACATTCAAACTGATGAAGTATTCATGGGCAATTTCAGTTGCCCAACTGTCTTTTTTCTCTCTCCCAATTGCCTCGGTTGCTACCAGCAACTAAATGTGGACACGAATGAGCCAATATAAACACACACGCAACCCCGAAACTCTTTAATGCCCGTTCTTCAGTCTCTCCGGCTCTTTTTTTTTTTAAGGTTATTCTTAAGTCTACTGTTTACCTATCTGCTCAGGGAATACCGCCATTAGAAAGTTCTTCCATAAAATGTCAAACTAATATGCCATCTTCCCTCTTTGCCTTTTCTTCTGTTTTTTTCATCCCTCCTTGCTCGAAGCTTTGATTTTTCCTTTCTACAAGTCAACAAGCAGTGCGACTTTCGTCCGTTTTTTTTAAAATCTATTTATTTATTTTCTTTCTTTTTCGCGTCGCTCTCTCCTACCCGACTCCTTTTTCTTACGGTTCTTTATGTCGTGTCGGGCAATTAGTTGGTCTGTGGCGCCTTCAAAGTGGTTGACAGATGGCGCAAAGAATTCCTAGCTTCCAATTTCCCACGACCTGGTGGTGTTGGAAAAAAATAAATCGTAGAATTTTTCCTTCGGAAAAGAGGGGAGCAGTAATTCACTTCCAAATTATAAGGCCAATTTTCGTTTTATAAACCCCCAGCACAGATTCGGGCTGGGTAAATCCGTCCCCGCTCTCTTCGCTTCAGACGTGTTTGATGAAGTGTTGTTATCTCAACGGTCCGACTCTCTTTCAGGAATAATTACTTTTGGAAGAAGAATGAAGTTTTTAATGAATACGAATTTGGAAATGAATGATATTTAAAGACGTTTATTCAGATTTATAACCGCAGTCGATACGGTTAGTGCGTTTTGTTTGAGGTTGATAAATTAAATGAATAAACATCCCAAATGTTGTATTTACAAAAGAAGTTCGAGTGAGAATACTAATATTAACAAATAAAACGTTTATTATTTGCTTTTCTTAGTTTATGTGCGTGAACCAAATTGCTCTACAAGGAGCGGATGGTAAACGGAGATAAAGAGTTGTTTCCATGACGCTCTCATTACATTTATTGTGAAACTGACTCATTTAATGGTAAATAAGAAAACTTTATACCTTTTTTATTCAACCGTCAAATACAGTAAAATCAATTGTGAAATATTCGAAGAAAAATTGTAATAAACAGAAACTTAAACATCATTATTTTGATGAACCTCCAAAATTCAGACTTTCCTGTAATCTCAGAAAAAAAATTTTTTGGACTTGCGTCTGTTATGTATATGAATTCGTGGATTCAAAAATGCTAAAAATGGGTAAAATTTTGATATTTATTGAATTTTGAAATTTTAATATTGATTTGGTTTTCTATCAAACTGTAGACGAACTCCATCAGTGAGAAGTCTAACTTTCTGCTCATCTATGTGCATGTGAACTTGATAATTCAGAATTGCGAAGGGTTAGGCAATGAATTTAAAAGTAAGAGTTTTAAATAATCTGCAAATCTATATTTGATTGTGAGCTATAAGTAGAATAGGCATATCGTCTTAAGTAATATTTGGAGAATTAGTTAGAAGCTATTTGAATACCTTTACTATATTTTCATTATGATTGAAAAAAAGCAACGACTTATGTAAATGAAATTCGATCGCTGATCCAGTCACTAAAATTATTGATCAATATTAAGCTTTGGATCCAATCGATCAAAGGTAAAATGTCAAAATGCTTAGTCTAGCTTTCTAGCTAATAAACTGAATTGGCGCCTTTTTGTATAACTATACGAGAAAGTTAAAGAGAGAATACTCATATACTTTCCCAAAAGCTCCGTTGTATGCACATTGTCATATTAACTTATATTGATGGTTGTTCTGAAATCCATGGTGTAGAAATTATACAAGAGAGCAAATATTACTATTCTGATTAATTAATTTTACTGATTATCTGCATTTAATTAGAACAATTCATATCATATTCAAGAAATATAAAAATTCTAAAAGAAAATGATTTTTTACTCATGTTCGACTGAAATATGTGTCTGATTTTTATCTGTAAATACGCTATGCATTTTTGAAATATGCTGCAAGATCATTTTTTCAATATTTACGTGTTGTTGTTTTTTTAATTTGTTTTTTCTTAAGTTCCGAAAAAGATGAGAACAAAGAAAATTATGCAATGATACCTTCTATGGTTTGGGATAAAAAAAAAGTCAACGGAATACTCGATGGGACATGACATGTTTGAATAATTTTAGTTTTTTTATGAATATTCCACTACATGTAATTTCTTCTTATGTATATATAGTAATCTTTAAAAATGCAATGAAAGAGCAATAAGTTCTTTGCAACTTTTTTAAAAATGTCCTTTAATTAACGATAAACTGTTCTTCTAGGCACATATCCTGTTACTCAAATTATTCTTGGCTCTTTCCTTAATCATAATATCCTTGATAATAAAGTCAAATACTTGCCTTATCACCGTATTTAGAATTCTGTCCAATTAATTAAAAATAAAATTCCTTAAATACCTGACAGTTAAAGGATATATCTCTGTGAGATGTAAATAACAAGATTTAATTATAACTTAAACATATGTCCCCCTTTTTCTGAAAGAGAGAAGCGATAACAATTATTCCTAGAGACGAGATTAAAAAAACAAAATGCCACATAGGAAATATCTTGGTGGAGAATTCTCCCCAGAAACCTAACTATATGGCATTAACTCTTCGTGCAAATTTATTTCTCAGGAGAAGATCGCCATCTCTTTGTGAGTCCCAATTGTCGGCAACAGTTCCACAAAAGCATTCTTGCACTTACTCACAGCCTCTGAGAGATATAAACGTCACGGAACGAAACGCAATCAAGGCTACCTTATGGCCGCCATTACCATACGGAATCAGAGGGAAGGGGGGAGACTTCCACATTCCTAATCAGGTAATTGCTTTAATTGCTAAATTAAAAAGGGACCGAAAAGATGAAGAAGTCATAACAATAAAGAAGCCGGCTAAGCTTCAGATAGAGACATCAAAAACTGGCATGTGGGGATGGATAAAAAAAAAAAAACAGCCACAGATAATTTTAAAAAAAATACTAAGTTTCTTCTAGTTTTACGCAACAGGTATCCATCCATCCCTATCCCCAATTCCTTTTAAAATCGTATTTGCGGGTTGGATCTTCAGTTAAATATCATCGAACTGGCTACTAATGCACACATATTTATCGACCAGGGCTCATAATCGTGCTTTCTTGAAGAGGGGGGGGGGTTCTAATGCTAATGCATACACCCCTAGGCGGCAGGCTTAATTAAGATAAAAATGGAAGACGATAAAAAGTAAGGGGCGAGAGAGGGGGAGGCTCGAAACAAAGGGAGACCGCGAGCCGTAAACATGAAGGCCATTACATGAGAGGGATCAAGTTCAATTTAGTTTTATGGGAACTTAATTGTTTATCATTTGTGAAAAATTGGCTGGGCGCACTTTTTTGGAATCTTCAGAGTGTTTGCTTCACGTTCCCTATTATCTTTAATAACTTCATTCACGGACTTGGATGAGAATATTTTAATTTCTATGGATTATTAACTTTTTTTTTTCCTTTTTGTTTTGCTTCTGCATTGTGCATCATCAAGGTTCGTGATTCTGTGCTTTGGGTCTCAAGACGGCGCCACTCTGTTTCCTGCGGTCTGCCATAAAAGTTGTCTCAATCGTAGAATTTTTGGCAGTTTTTGGATTAAATGGAGCTTAATTTTTTTGGCTTAAGCCAAATGGCAACAGCTGGGGAAAGAAGGGGAATCCTGAAAGTGAGCAGAAAGGAAGAGTGTTCGAAGAAAAATATATTTCCGCATTGAATACATTTCTGAATTTCTCAGCATACTTAATGAATTTGTTTGAGGGAATGGCTATTGAGTAGTATAACAATAAAAAGTAAAAGTTGCCTCTTAGTAACATATTCAAGAACAGAAGAGCTCTTTCATTTTTCTACTACTTTTTCTAGAACGATATATTTTATTCCAATTACTTTTCATTTCTTAATTTGAAATTAAAATTAATTACGATATCAAAGATCTTAAAGGGATTCATTAATCGATTAATTGTCGCAATTTCAAGTTTGGAAATTTCTGTTTCTAGAATATGCATTCATATTGATTCAGTTAAAAGTTAGTATTGTTATTAAAATTTTATGGCTTACAATTAATTTTTGTATCGAATTCTAACATTTGTCAGTGACATCATTTTAAATTAAAAATTCCAAATTGAATGATATCAGGGCACGCAAAGGCAACAGTTAAGCATTCAATTGGTAGATTCGCTTGTTTCTTGAAAGATTAATTAATCTTCCATATTCATGCAAATTTGAATATCTGTTTGATATTTGAAATAGTTTAGAATAACTAATTAGTGTCTTAATAATAAAGTTTATAAACGATTTTGATCTAACAGAAAATATCCATTCCTACCATTAATTCTTTTGTTTATTTATATTGATTTTTAAAATATTTCTCTCTAGTTTTATTTTCTAAAAGATTGCTGTGAAATCGCTTCATTCTATAAGTAAAACGCACATCTATTTAAATTATAAAGCTCATATTTAAATTATAAAGCATTAGAACTTTTTAACCAGTTTTCAAACGGTTATTATTGCTAATTTATTGTACTTATTACTTGTTAAATGTTTCTTTCCTTTAAAAAACTCTGATTTATAATACTTTGATTTTATTACATAATTCTATTTCGTTTAATTTTTTTTAATGGAACAAGAAAGGTTATATGCCTGAAGCAAGTAGACACAATATAGTTTTTGATTTCAAATTTAACTCTAATTTACACTGATATTGATCATAAGTATCCATTTTGTATATCAACCATATTTTCCATCATATTACTGCTAATAGATTTTATAAACGATTTTGTTTACTCATGAAATATAACTTTATTTTACAATTTATGTTGAAATTCTTTTCCAAATAGCTCCTCTCCAACCAAAATTTTCTTATTTAAATGCGAAAAAGGAACTTAGGTGCTTGGAAATGCAAGCTACAAGAGTGGTTATTTTCAACTTATCAAGATCATGTACAAAATTATAATTTACAATAAAATGAAAAAATCATTTTTTTAAATATGTTGAACGAAAGTCAAGAATATTGTATTCTTCTTTCAGTCTAATTTTCTTTATTAAAAGCAAAAGAAACTATTAACATGGAAACTTTACTTTCGTTCTGTTTTTCGTTCGAAGTGTCTTTCTATTCAGCATATTTATCAGCTTCTTTCTTTAAAATACATTTCGTACTGATTATTACTTATTAAACAATGTGCAAATGCAAATTTACTGAAACTTTGCATACAAATCTACTCTTTGGATTCTTTTGTTTTATGTTATATGTATTGTTGATATATGATATATTATGTTATATAATTGAGCATTTTCAACAAAAATGCATCTTTGCACTTGAATATTCCTTACCCGATTGCCTTTGGTCTCTGAGGGGATTGAGTCCGGCCATCGCTGTGGGATCAACTGGCGATCCGGTGGGAAGAGGTCCGGCTGATCCGGCATGAAAAGTGGGCCACATGTGGGGAGTGGTAGCTGCTGCAGCAGCGGCAGCACTCCAGGGAAAGGCCGCAGCAGCCGCATACGGGTGGTACATTCCGTATCCGGCCGCCCGGGCGAACTCCGCAGCCGCGCGTTCAGCTGCCCGGTTCCGGAGAATTCTGTTGATCGAACTCACACTGGGGGCCGTGCTGTTAGTACACACACCTGTTGGAAGGGAAGAAAGAGTTGTTATTGCCAAATCGTACGTTCTTGTATGTACAAAAGAGAGAGAGAGAGAGAGAGAGAGATTCAAACCTCTAGTCTGAAATAAAATACTATAATGATTTAGGCTTGATTAATCTCTTTTCAGATTATTTTTAAAAATTTACTATTTGTATAGTAATAGATAATATGCACAGAAAAAAAAAACTCTTTTAATATCGTATAACTACTAAAGTAATGAAAATTATTGATATAAAATTTACTGAAAAACGTTTTTAAATATTTATTAGAGAAAAAATGTGCGAAAATAAAATTGGTATTCCAGAACAGCCAATTTTTTAAAAATTAGTATGAAAATTTTTTGTGCAATAATAAATTTCAAAATTAGTGAAGAAAATTTTGGAAAAATTCAGAAAATTATTGAAAAAAATTTATTTATTACTAAATTTTGTTAATGTTTAATTAAAAATCTAATTAAAATTTCCATAAATCCATCATTTATAAATATCTATTATTCAATAAATAATTGAAAATAAATTTAGTAGCTCTAGTTCCAAAAGTTTGTTCTGTTAAGTGTTTGAATGATTTTTTAATCAAGCTTGTCGCTTTACAGATAATTTCTAATTTATTTACATGATCTTTTAATACACAGTTAATAAATTTAAAAAAAAGATTTTGGTTGTTATATATATTGTTATAAATAGATTTTTGGCATTAATGATTAAAAGTATTTCATTTTGACATGTTTCATAATTCATTAAAAATTGAAAAATGTTGCAATTTTTGGAAGCAAAAAATTTGGATAACTTTTTTTATTATATTGCTAACAAGTTGACTATCAAGATTATTTTAGAGAAATTTGCTAATCGTGAGGTATCTCGTAGATGACACCAAAATGCCATTTCTTACATGCTTTGTTTCTTTTCTTTTTTTGAAGAACTCAGTATTGGACTTTCAATTTATAATGAGATTGATAATTTTTCATAGAAGAATAATGCATACATACATTTATAATGCTCGATATAGTTAATGACTTTTGGAACGGATAACTATTGAGTACAAGTTCCAACTCAAGCTCAGTTTTTACGTCCAAATATCATATTTTTCCTTTCAATTTTTTTTCAAATGTCAAACAAAATTTTAATTTTATGGAGAGAAAAGTAGTGATTTGATTTAAAAGATTATTTCCAAAATATAAATTTCGTTGGTAGGTCTGAAAGAAAAATTTAGTAGAGGAAGGAGCAATATTTTTTTTAACAGAACCTTGAAAAAAATTATAGTTTTTCATTCTTTCTTTTATCACAAGAATGTCTTTATGAAATATATGTAACAGAGCAAAAGGATAACATCGAAACATTTGCCAGAAAATAACAAACAATAAATAAAACAATTTGTTTTTACAAAATAATATCATTTCTAAATCTTAAACTAAACAAATGGTTCGACGAACAGTAGTCTAAGATTTTCGGAAACGATTATAACGAGTGACAAAGAAGTGAAACTTCAAATACACAATCCCACAAGAAACGCATCACTTTCACCGTCATGATCACTTTTTATATAAAAAAATAAGGAATGAGTCGTCCGCGTTGTGACGGAAATCCCCTCAGCTACAAAATTAGCACCATTAGCGATCTGGAACCAAGCATTTGCAGCCTTTAACATTAAATGGCTCTAACCCTTTTCTATCCTTTTCGCCTGAATTCCAGCATTTCCTATCTCCTCGATCGCTGAGGAAGCAAGCGACTGTGAAACAACCACCCCGAAAAGACAAAGAAAATTGATAAAAAACGAGCAGGCGAAAGTGACGCGGGGGTGTGTGGTGGACGCTACCCATTATATTCAAGCTCTGGTTCCAGGTTGGTAATTCCGCCTATACGATTGTCCCGGCGACCGGATATCAAAGGCAGGTGCTCACTAGGCTTGTTTTTTAGGAGAACGATCCTCTTCTGTGCAATTATTTGAAGCCTAACCTCTGTTGCTTTTTTTTTTTTCACAAGAGTCTTTTTCCGAGATCGTTCTTTGTTGGACACCATCCACTCACCATATAATCGTTCACGGTATGAATGTCCGGCAGGAAGTGTGGAGGACAAACGTCATGTGACTCACTAGATGGAGGATTAGACATGATAGGCAATATTTACTGTGTATTAAGAACTTTCAATTGTAAAAACAAAAATGTGAAAAAAATTGAGGAAACTATTAAAATTTGTATACGTACTCTGCGAAAAGTTTCAAGAATAAACTGGAATAGGATATCTTGCATAGTCAGTGATGTCAACGAATGGATGAATGGTTATAATAAGCATTACTTACCATGTATGTTTAATACTTTCCATGATTTTACATGGTAAGTATTAAACATGTATAGTAATTAATGTATTAAACATACATGTACGTTTTAAATATTATTCTTTATAAAATAAAATGTAGAAATAAGTAATATTTCAGTAAAGGTACAGATCAGGTGAGTATGAGAAAACAGGGAAAATTGGTGGTATTTTGGTATTTATTCAATTGTTACTATCAATTCATCGGATCTAAGATTGGGAATGGAATGGTCTGATCTACAGCTACCATATTTGGCACATAACTTTTGAAAGGGCATATGCCCACCTCAAAGCAATTTTTTTTTGAAATTTTAATGAATTAAAATTGCAGAACTTGTTGTTTTTCTTCGATAACTTGCAACAGTATTATAGAACAAAAGAGATTTTAATATCATTTCAAAATTCAAAAAATTATTTTTTCAATTATACTAATTTAATAATTGAGCAAATTTTCCCTGAGGTTCAGCAATTTTTATTTAAAAAAAATGTTTTTTGTCAAATTTCTAACAATAAATTACATGATGTCCTGAAATTCAAACCGTTTCATCAAATTAAACTTATATTTTTAAAAGCTATAAAAGAAGGATTCTGCTTAATATCTGTGCAATTTATATGACGAATAAAAAAGTAAAGTTACGATACCACGAAATTTAGAAGATCGATGAACCACACATTTACGTTTTTAAGAGCCCTCTGATGTTATGGAACTGGTTTCCATTAGAAAAATATATATTCATACTGAACAGAACTTATGTAAGCTGTTGAAATAGCAGGGCTTTAATGTTGACAGAATCGTAAACGAACTAAATTAATATAAACACTTAACTAAAATTAAATATAAAGATTATCCCCGGTGAATCAAAAGGCTCTTTTTCAATCTATAACAAATTAAAAGTCAAAGTCTTTATCAATTTATGATAAAAAAAGTCGAGAAGATACTTATTATTTTAGGTAAATGGTGTTTTAGATATAAATTTAAAAAATTCCTCTTGACAAGCTGTAAGGCAAAGATAGATTCCTTTATATCTAAGTTAATATTTAACAACATAAACCGTTGATATTAGCAGTCAAAATGAGGGCTTGAACATCAGTTTTCAGCTACAATTTTGCTCGAATCGAAGCATTAGTTAATACCTATTAGAGGCAACATCCATAGTAGAATTTGATGAATTCGAAGTGCATAGAACTACAACAAAGATGTGATTATTTCAAGGAGTCAAAATAAAGAAAATTCATTCTGAAAGCGAGCAAAGCCAGAGCTATAATATTGAAATAAAAATGACATAAATATTTGTCTTTTAATAAACGCTGAACAGTTAATAAAACGAACTGCAATTAATAAATAATATTAATTATTATAATTTCAAAGCTCTGGATTATTTAAGAAATTTATAAACATTAAGAGAATCACATAATTAAGAGTTTGAATACCACAAATGTACAATACAATATCAAGATAAAGATTAAAATGCCAAAATTTTAAAATTGAGAAACTTTTACTATTTTTGATCGATTAGGAGGAATTCAAATAAAAAAATGTCTTAATAAACCGAACTGTACTGGACTGGACTACAGTACAATGCTGATTGAATGGTTAATTCCGACTGAATTACAAAGTAAGTGCTATTGAGTTCAGATTTTCAAAATATAATATAAAAAAAATGCTCTTCTCTGTATAACTATAGCTCCGAGTTCACTGAAATAAGTTGATTCAAGGGAAGGCTTGACGTTGCTCGTTTCATTTTTGATGTTCACAACCCCTATCAACGAGTCATCTACCTTGTAAACCAGAAAAAGGGCAACACAGGCTACCCCATCCCATTTACGGCTATTTGGATTTCTTGACGGCTCTCTAATAATCATGATTGTGTCTAAACTCGTCAACTGCTCCTGTGGTCCAGCTTGTCACAAGTTGGAGGCGAGTGCGCTTTAATGATACACAAGCTCGGCCAACAGCCTGGAAAATTTCGAAGAAAAACAATGCCGCTTTTTCTTTTTTTTATATCTTTCTTCCCTTATTTGCTAAGCTTTCTAGAAGTTTTCATCCATTTATATATTTTTTTTTGTTGATTTTTTTTTATAAAGAAATTTGAGCGGAGTTTGCTAAAAGCTGTGTTTGTCTATGTTTCCTACTCAAATCGATTGACGGATTGCTTTTCTAAAATAAAAGGTTTCTATTTTCATACGAATTGCCCGTTGCTTATGCTCTTACATTTCCTTCTTTAACGAGCTTTTGCGATTTATCGCGAAGTTTTGTAGGTTTAAATAAAAATTAATGTGCTGTTGAAGGTAAATAGAAGGTAAATAGAAAACATGATATTTCATTAAATGTAATATGTTTGATAAAGCTAACATTTAAAAAACTTTGAATGAAATTGAATTTTTCGCATATGCGCAAATAGTAAGAGAGAAAATTTAGCATTTCATGAACTTTATAAATAAAATATAATATAAATAAAATATAATAACTTATAAATCAAAATATGACAAAAAAGACCAAAAATAGCTAGAATTAGCAATCAGCTAGTTCTTTTTGCTGCTGACAGCCGATTTCAGGTCACTGCCAAAGTTATACTAATAACACTTCCTTTTGAAACATTTGCATTTTGACAATTAGAATTTTGATTATTTAACATATCGGTGTTTTGTTCATACTGAAGAACATCACCGGAGTATGTTTTCGTTTCACCGAAGTTGCATAATTTTTAGACAAATTAATTATATCAACAATAATTAATAATAACTAATGAAGACGTAAAATGTACATTTAAAGGAAGAAGAGAAGAAAGTAAACAGTTTTAATGCATTATTCTTCGGCGTTGAAAGGTTCAAAAGTGCACAATGTCTGTTTCCACAATTTGGTATGAATTTTTCATGCAGTAGCTCTGACATATAAAATCGGAAGAGTGTTTGAAGTCTTACTGTAATTCTAATATACGAATCTTAAACGGGTAAAACAAAAAAAAGGGGGGGAGGGAGTATGATTCCTTTTTACTTTCTTGTAAACATAGTAAGAAGAAAGTATAGTAATCGACAAAAAATTCAAATCCGAGATTTTGACGATTTCCCACGTTTTATATCTCTCTGAATTCGAAAAACATACTTTTGGAAAATGCCCGTCAGTCCGTCTGTCTGTGACAAAGTTAATTGAAAAAAGCTTGAAGCTGAGGGATGAAATTTGGCATAAGGTCTTTACACTACATTTTCAGATATTCTGTGTGTTAGATTGTACGAATATAATTTAACACGATAACTGCAAAATGGAGAAAGTCATATAGATAAAATTCGATATACAAAATTAACATCTATAGTCCAGACACCTGTCAAATTTTGAGCTAAATCCAATAAGGGATTGATTATTTGTTGGTCTGCACTTTTAGAAACATGTAAACGCGATAACTCAAAGACGTAATGGCTTAAATATATCATATTTTGTACGCAATTTTCTGCATATAAGTGTAATCTTGCATCATTTTTTTTCTTCATTTGGTTGGGAAAAACACTTCTAAAAAATAAATTTGATTTTCGAATACTATTAACCTCATGCCAAGGATTAATCGCCAAATAACGCACGAAGAGATCAATATTTCTTAGCTATTGTACGCCAATGCTATACATAGCGTTTTCTGGAATAACACCTTTATTAAAGTGTATGCGAGAAAGCTTTAGGGAGACCATTCCTGCTGTTTTCTTCTTTTTTTATCAAATATAATTTCCACTCACATAATATTATGATTACATTTTAAATGAAAATAATAAGTGAAACTCTATTATTTTGGATTATTAAACCCTATCTTAGCACTTATACTCTTGTAGCATGCACTTATATACCCTCTATTATTTAGTAGAAATGTGTTATTGTTTACATTCAGATATAATTTATGAGCGCAGATATAAAATGGTTATTTTTAAAAGTAAAAAAATAATTTTGGTGGGAAATTATATTTTTTATAAAACATTAAAAACAAGTTTGGATTATAAATTTTTTTTTATTTATTTACAAACTTCAAAAATTGTTTTCTTTTATATTACAGTTTGTGCAATATAATTTGGTAAGCAAAACTACATGTTGTTTTTGAATTCAAACATAATCTTTAATGACAGAATAGCTAATTGTCATCGTTTATGCCATGAAATCACAGACACTTTCCTTACCACGTTCACCAATCTGAGGTATACAATACAACCGTGGTCTTTTTCAAATTATACTATCATTTGTCACAGCGTAAGAAAAAAGGAAAGAAACTTGAAGTGTTATTATTGCAATTATAAAATAAAAAAATTGTATCTTTTTATGTTGAAGAGCAAAAGAAAATATCATTTAGAGAAACATGTAAATCTTTAAAGTTAAAGTTTACAGCATTCGAAGGTCTTTAAGATGTTCTGAGAAAGAAAAATTCAAACAGGATGTTAGTTACAACATCAGAAAATTATTTCTTAAAAAGAAAATAGCTGTTCTTAAGATTATGTAAACAAATCGACAAAAATGAAAACTACGGATTAAGGTAAGAAAGAATTCGAGCACTATAAATTCGCTATGATCAGTAATAAAAATTGAACTAACAAGCGAAATGAAGGTGAAAAAATGCCGAAGTAAAATAATTGAAATTATTTAAGACGCTGCGAAACTTTCTAATAGAAGCAAGAATATGGACTTTTGTGAAGGATAACGGTTTTCAACTCTAATAACTTTGATATCATTTAAAAAAAATCTTGACGATGCACAATTGAGATTAGGTCCATTTTCTCATCTATTCTTATAGAATAAGGACAAAACTGGACTGACAACGCTAGAACCTTCAAAATGATCCAATGCACAAGACCATTTTGAATCATGGGAAATTTTACGTGCAATTATAATTTTTCTCCCTTTTCTTAATTAACTTTCTTTATATTATTCTGTATAGATAATTAAAAATAAAGTTGAATACATATTATATAAAATGTTATGCCTAAAATTAAAATATGAATGTAAATTGTTAGTTTTTAGCCTATGATAAATTTAAAATGATCAAAGGTTCGACGCTCCTCCACTAAATTTAAAAATATGTATATTTTTTTATAGATATGCACAGAATGTATTTAGAAGTGCCATTGAAAAATATTTTTCTATGATTTCAACGCATTTTACTGGGCAGAAATCTTTTACGCAAATTATCTTAAACAGGAAATGGTTTAGTAAGAAAATATTTGATTTGTTACATTAGTAAGGAAGGGAAAATTTTATAATGAATAAATGACCTAATGGACGATGATTCACCCTTCAAATGTTTAAAATCCCACAAAATTTGCCATACAATTCATTCCAATTAACATTTAATAAGCAATAAAATTGAAAAAAACCCATTTCTTGATATATTTCTAAAAATGGACGCAAAACAAATGTTTCCCTGCAATAATTTTTAAAATCAATCCATTGACTATAAAAATTCCATTCCATGACTATAAACGGATTAACGATTCTTTTAATCAGTGAACTCTTGTTGGAAGTGGGCATGTGTTGTATATTCATTAACATCCTACATATGAATTTTATTGATGAAGAAATCGATAATGCATGATTTTATGAGCTCAGAACGATTTAGTAGATGACTGCACAAGTATCTTATCTTTGACGATCATTTTTAACACCTATTAGAACATCAATAATTAATTAAGCCCTAATATGGGGACTCGGACATGTTTTAGCAAACTATGAGATATTTTGAAATTTAATTGCTAAACTATCGTAGATTTATGTTTAGAGTACAGTTTTAAAAAAATGATTTTTTTTTAGTTAATTAGGTAGTCATACGCATGTCAAATTACATTTTCCTTACTTTGAACAAAAAAATCAAAACTCCAATCCAGATATACAATTTATGAGTTTCAAAGGAAAATAATATGAACTAGATTTTAAATTGCAGCAATGGATTTTTATATTCTAAATGCATTTTCTGTTGCCTTTTGGAACTGGGCCACCGGTTGTGTTAGTTTAATATAAGAACTATACTAATAATATTTTAAGTATTCAAGCACTTCTATAGCGAAAACTAATGATAAAACAGAATTAAAAAATGATGTTCAAATATGGATTTATATGTCAAAAATAGTAAAAATATTGTTTATTTTGTAATTTTTAAAAAAAATGCTAGAAACTATTATAATCTTGGTAGTGTGACAATTAAGACAATTTGATGAAGGTTATGATTCATCAGTTAAATTTCCAAATTTCCGATTTATATTTGAAATATATATATATTAGCTGCTGTTGGCTGCAAGGAACAATTATGAAACGAGAATAGCTCATGTAATGTTTATGATTTTGCTAAACTATCCAGCATTTCACCAAATTATCCTTGAAATTTTTGCAAATAAATGTTGCGAGACACATTCTGAAAAAAATAAAGAAAAATTCTCTCATAATATGATGCACACACCTAATCTTTGCTATATACATTCACTCTGACATTATATTTGGAAAAGATTATTTGCATTTCCCAGTTTAATTCCAAATTTGAGAAATTACTGAAAAATAAATCCGGAATTCTGTCTTTATCCAAAAAGCACAATACACTTTGCTGCGTTCTATCGGATTCAAAGATAACTTCATATTTCTTAATAGCAAAACAGTACCAGGTAAAACAGATAAATTTTACAAATTACTTACAAATAATTTGAAAGCAAACTAATTTAAAATTGATTTTTAAATACTTTAATACAAAATTACAATTTCTAAATTATTATTTTGCAGTTAATCAGGGAGAAACAACATTATCTGATTCCATTCAGATGCAAGGACACGTTCTTCCTCTTAGTGCTTAGGGTCATTCACATTTAAATCCTTTCCATGCAACAGGTATGTGAAAGAAGTGGACAGGAGGACCCCGATCCCTTTTATCACAAACATCTAGAGTAGCCACGCGCAACAGATACAGGCAGTAAACGATCGAGAAAATCGGTCCGTTTCACAACAAGTGTTCGATTAGGCATGCCCTGCACGAGCTTGCTCTTAAAGAGGGGTCTGCAACCTCCATTCGTCTGGCGATTTAGTCGGAGAGGGTTTCACCGGATATGAGATATCTCGCGACCCTTAATCATGGCTTAAAGTACACGAGACTTCGTTCCGCTCTTCTGAGTTTCCAATTCTAACTTCTGCTCAAAATCATCTCGACTTCTTTTTTTATTTTTTTCTTGCCTAAGATACCCGCCTCATCCCCTATTTACCCAGACTAGGATTGTCCTTCAATGATTCGGATGGAAGTTTTATAACGTTGTCTTTTCTCAGGGCACAGATGAAACAGATTTTTTTTCTTTGATAATCTTGATGATTCCTTTACAGTATTTGATGACTGGTATGCAATTATTGCCATTTTCAATAGGGATTGTTTTCATATTTCTGCTATTGGAATCTAATACACAAAAGACCTGCTGGACATTAGACCGCAGAACTTACTCTGTCATTAATTTGTGAAAATTAAATTCTTGTCACGAATTTTTTTCTGTTCATTAGAAAAAAATAATAAAAGTACCCTAAGTTCACTTTTGACTAATATAGTTGACATTTAAAGAGAGTAATATAGAAGAGATGTATCTTTTTTTAGAAATTTTATGTGACATCTAAAGATAAAATTAATATACTGTTAACAATAAAACTTTTTACATTTTTTTAATCTTATTGTACATTTTATTTAATAGTATTATCTTTTGATTGAGATAACAAATAAATGTTAAAAAATTATTTGGCAAAATATTATCAATTTTTTTTGAATTCTTTAAAAAATGCTCATATTATAGTCTTATAAAGTTCCTCTAAATAAATATTAGCCTTGCTCCCATTTTTTCTGAAGTTTATTCTTAATCCTTTTCCACTCGGTTGTCTTTTTTCGGACACCTTTCAAAATGGTGCATCATTTTGATGTTTTATTTATTTACTTTTCAATTTTGATCGTTAAAATTACTTATAAAGTGATAAGGTGTAGATTAATTTCTCGGAGAAATTTGACTTAAAATAATTATATATATTTATTTTTCGAAGCGATAAACAAACTCTTATATTTTGTGAATAAGTATGAATCGAATCATTTTTCCGAGTGCAAATGGTTAATTCCGGTTTAATTGCAGTCTAGGATTTAAAAAAAAAAAAAAAATCTAGGATTTAACTACTGAATCTTTTTCCCTATGAAAAATATTATCAAAATAATAATATGGGTGATTATTATTTTTCACTAAATATTATTCCGATATTTTTTTTAAAATCCATGCATATCTGGACGTAATATGCAACTGGGTGCGAATTCTAACGCAGATATTTTGAAATCCAATATTTTAGTAAAGAATTACAGGAAAAAAAATTCAAACACTGCTTTGTCTCATATTAATAGTTACCTGCATATTTGCTGTACAAAATATAAAACCAACTTAGTTTTATTCTCAAAATTAAACAAACATTCTTATCCAAAGTTTAAAATAGGGAAATCTAAATAAGAAGAAAGCTCTTTTCTAACTGCATCCACTAACAATCGTCAAGAATATCTGTTGAAATTACAGTCCTTCCTTATTTTATACTATAAGCCGGCAAGGATAATTTTTCTTTATATTTTGACGCGAAAGTTCATCCTATAAAGATGTAATACCTGAAAAATCATAAATTTTATCATGGGACAGGATTCTAAACAATGATTTCAACAGAATTCTAAATCATTATTTCTGTTGTTAGATATACAAAGATATAGAAGAAATAGTTAGATATAGTTATAGAAATAGATATAGTTAGTTATAGTTAGATATAGAAGAAAAATTCAAATACCATTAGTTTCAATGTAATCTCTTTGTTTCTTTATAATTACAGGTTTTTGTCTGTACTTGGGAGATACGTCTGAAACTAATGCAATTCCAGAAGATACCTGAAGCTTAACAGATTGAATCTCAACTGATACCTGCATGCTCATATCAACTGATGAAAACTGTGTATAAACAGAATCATGAAAACAGCTGTTGAAACTCTGAAGCAGTTTACTCCAGTTGATCGCTGCATTAACCACGCTGTCAGAATGAAAGCAAGTCAAGCGATAAAGATTAGTTTTCAATTGGGGGAGGATTCACAGATGCAAAAAAAAAAAAAAAAAAAAAAAAAAAATGGGGCTTTGTAGTTTACCACCTGCTTCAAGGCAGCAGGTGGGTGTGGGGTATTAATGATAGACTCTTTAAAAGTAAGGAAATGATCTTCATTTCAGCCCAATTTATTCTGCTTCAGATCAACAACATATTGTTTGGATGCCTCGAGTTTGCCCTTTTTTTGAAATTTCATGGTTCCACAATCCCATGTGGTGAGTTTATTTTCTGTTAAGAAGAGAAAATTGTTTACATTTGCCATCCAACTGTGTTAAAAAAGAATGAAGTTTGAGAGAATTACATGGTTCTTAGAATAATTCAAGTTTGTAAGTAACACAGCTTTTGGTCATCAGCATGGAATCACTGAATATTCTGGTTCTTTCTTCTTAAAGAAACAGGAGTAATCATTTCAACTATTTTTAAGTGAATTTTAAATTATAGCTAATTTTAGAAAGCAAAATAATGTTAAATTTATATTCATTATCCAGCGATAGAATTGAACTACTTGGATTAAACGTATAAATTTGTAATCCATCTTTATAAGATGTTGCAATAAGAAAATCGCTTATATTCCCTTATAATTTTTTAAGAATCATATAAAAATATTTTAATTATAATCAAGGCTCAGCATTTTTATACCTTTTTTAGACATCTGAAAAATAATTGGCAAAGGAAAATTGTATCTTTTAGCAAATAAAATTTAAATTTTAACCCTGCTCTTGAAAAAATTGAATTTAGTATTTAAATTCAGTTTTTTTGAATGAATGCAAGTTCTTACACATTTTGAAATGTTATGACCGATTTACTAATTTCAATATTTTTACAAAATAATAGCTATTCAAAATTTTATATAAAATTTATTTTTGACTATAAATATAATGTTTGTTGTTTCGCTGATAGCAGCTACGTCTTCAAAACTGTTAATAAAAATCATATTTTGGTTGCAGTTGCATCAGCAAATTAAATAATTCCTTTTCTTTTTGAATTGTTGGGGATCTATTTTACATGAATGAGGACAAAAGGGAGGCTTGTTACGGGATTAATTTTAAACTTTTATATCAAAGGAGCCAATGACTAATTTTATCATAAGAAATATAGTTTTTGACTTAGTATATGATAGTGGGGGGGGGCATGGATATGTATTTTGATAATAACACATATTGAAGGATTTTGCTTTTTAGAAGAGTAATGAGAATCAATGGGAATGTTTACTACATTCATTTCAAACCTTCCGTGTTGTCATTTAACATTCTTGCAGCATTTAATATTAGAGTCGTTAAGCACTGAGTTTCAGCAAGGTTAAGATCAGGTAACCCGATTCTAACGCAGCAATTCATTGTACCTTCAGGACGATTATTCGTCGAGTTTTAACAACAGTTCTGAAATTAATGTGCAATGTTTAAAATGGAAACATTGAAGTATTCCATTCTTATATAAACTCCCTTTTTCTGTCTTTGATTAGGAGAGGGAAAAAATCCAAATATCCATGTCATTTCGGAAAAAGGGATCCATCTTTTATGCTTGTCGTTTCCGAAAACTAACAATTGCTGAATTCCCCCACGAAGACAGGCAACAAGTGCAACTTCTCCACTCACGCAAACGCAACTTAATCAATGAACTGAGCACGCGATTTCATGGTGCGAGGAATGGCTGATCATTAGTCAGTTTTGCTGCCCGTTTTTATCGTGATACGTATCTACCGCCGATAACATCTCGCCGGACAATTGCGAGCGGTGTGCTGAACGCACGCATGAGCATTGTATACTGAGCACTTCCTCTCTTCGATAACAGCGATTTCCAGCCGTCCCCCACATATTTAAGTGCATGCTCTTATCTCGAAGAGTACATTGTTTTAATCTCAAGGCAGGGGGGAGATCAGAAGGTTAAGCTTGTGGCTCGAGACGCGTGCAAGATGCACACCTCTGATCTGGGAAAGGTTAAGTGCTGCTGTTGCTGCTGTCTGCCTGTCTGTTGCAGCAACTTGAAGACTTGATTCAATTGCTCGAGTTTTGTCCTTCCTGCTAAATTGCGCCATTCAAGGACAGAAGGATCACTGTTATCAGCGACGAAAGCGATTGTCATTGGCGTTACGAAATTGTTCAGGGGTATTTTGAGAGGCCACAAAATTGCAATTAGTTCAGTTTCGAATTGCGTAATTAGGAGATTGTTAGTAGCTTTAAACCTGAAAACGCAGTACTGTTTCCAAGAAAAAAATGATACTGAACATTTGCCATTGTGAGATAGCTGATACTTAATAATGTATTCTAAGTAGACATGTCGAGTTAAATGAACGATAAATTAAGATGTTAAACGATAATTATTAAACCAGTTTTTTAAAAATAATTTTACATGCGGCTGTGAGAAATTATATCTAGTTCCTTATATTTAGTAACAACTTATTATTGATAAAACTCTAAAATTCGACCACGATTCATGAAAATCTAAAGTATTTTGCCTTATATGTATATAGAATATACATTTTTTTACTGAATAGATTTGTAAAAAAGTGATAGATTATCAGGCGAGTTATTTTGGATATTGTCAGGTGGAAATTTATTGTTACTTAAACTTCCTGTATCATTGTCAATCTAATGCTAATTCCACCAAATTGTTGATCTGTTGTAAAATATAAAGAATAAATTTCTGTAAGAATATGTAGTTCAGCTGTAGATAATTTCTATTTTTGCATTTAGTCTAACTCAACACAACCCTTTGTCAAACTCAAACCGTCCATTGCATTTGAATGATCTGCTATCGCAAAGCTGTAACGCATGTACTAAGATCAGTTATAAAATAGCACCATCGGTACATGCACCAATCCTCTTTTAGGAACTATGATTTATCATCGGGATGTGAATAAGACAACTTGCACATCTTTTCTGAACTCTCTAGAGAGGGAAAGTGCTCTTTGATCAGGCTACTTCCTTACCTTATATCTGAAATGTCTCCTGAGGTCCAATTCAGTATGAAGATAACTGTAAGTTGTATATTTAGCTTAGGAAATTTTCAATGAAGCCGCCAGTGTTAGTCAATGCGTCTTAAAAGAATAGGGAAATTTTGAACATTTACCAATAGGATCATTAAAAATTGGTCAAATAGTAAATGGTCAATTTACCAATTTTGCAATTGCAAATTACCAATTTGAGCAATTTTGACCTTTGAAAATTGGGTTATTTTTTAATCTGGTAGCCGGAGAAATGTTTATTATATTATTTTGCTAGTAATGAAGAATTTTCATATTTTTTGGGGGGGGGGGACTGCTTTTATATCAAAAATTCTTTTCGTCAAATTTCTATAATTTAACTGGAAAACTGAAAATATAGACAATTCAGTACAAGGAAAAAGCGCAAGCAATAACTGACTTAATATACATTTTTAACAAGAAAGTATGCCATATACTTTATTCAATTTATTAAGCATGACAATTAATTTATGCAAACATGATTTCAACAGATATCGTATGCTTTCTCATTCAACGGAAAACCTTTCAAAGTTAAAAAGAAGAAAAAATATTTTAATTGGGCCTTTCTTTTTACGGTCTCAACTTTCGCAAGCTCTAAGGAAGAGGGGAAAAAAGAGAAACAAAACAACAAAAAAATCCAACCCCTCACTCCACTAATCGCACCGATTAGTAAATGTTCAACCGAAAAGCAGTTGACGCTGCCCTAAAAATAATCAACGCCGGAGCTAACTGAAAAAGCAAGCGGATAAAAATACGACCTAGCTCCTCTGTCACGGCCAGTGGACTAGAAAGTGACTTCCGGCCTTAACCTACCATCAGGGGCTGACCCCACTCTCAGCTAGACCGGCCATTAGAGGCTATATCTTTCAAGTGAAAAAGAAATGCGCCCCGGCTATTATCTCAGTAACAAGCTAGCCTTGGCAAGGAAGCGCATAAATAAGGACTTCCCGTGTGTCTGTTTTCTGCGAATGGTATTATTTCGCAAAGAGTTGTTAATACTTCATTTTCACTTGACGCGAGTTTTAAGGTAATTGCGGGGGTCAGGTGCATTAATTCATTGTTTCGAGTTATCGTCTGTCATGCCCTCCGGTGAAAGGGAAGTAGTTCATCACAGACTGGATGCAACTGAAGTAGATGCGGATTGAGGTGCGAAGCATGAAAAAGCTAAGAACGGCAACTGCTATCTTTAGTTATCAGCATAACAGAACAATCAAATGCAATCTTATGAAGGGAAAGCAAATTATATACTGATAATCTAACTGTAATTAGAAACTTTTAAGTGTGCAAAAGAAGGCTTCTTAAACTGAGTTCCGAGTTGGGATCGTATAGAACGATCTTGGGATTTCCAGAGTATGCACTCCGCTTTCTTTTCCGTACAAATTTCTCGATATTTGTCTATTATACTTTATAACCACTTATCCTGCATATTTTTTAAAGCTGGGACGTTACTTGTTATTTTCATCCATATAAGATTGCAAAGGCTCTCTGATCAGTGGATAAAAATGTATCAAAACGATTTATACTTCATAAATTATTTACTAATTTGAAATAAATACTATTTAAAATACCAAAATTTTATATCTCGATGCGCCAGAATCAGACATGTATTTGTATATGTAAAGGGTTGGGGAATAGTGAAGGCTTCATTAAGAGTTCTTGAAAAATTCTATCAATTTTAATCTTCTTTTCAATTCCTATTATTGGCTCACACTCTTCCTATATATAT
>JAPMOR010124037.1:412846-423154 GCA_026543865.1 Argiope aurantia | reverse complement strand
TAATTAATTAAATTTATCCAGTAATTTCTATTTGATCGCCAAATCCGTTGCCATGTCGCCAAGTTTGTCGTAAGTTTAATAAAAAGTAACTAAAATAAAAACATTTGTTGACCTAAGTAGGAATTGACATAAGATTTTTTTTATATATATATTACTTGTTTATCTTTGTTATTAAACAATATTTAACAATGTTTAAACCTTTTTTTCTTAATAAACCTATATTTTTAGACGAAACTGAAATTTATATATATATATATATATATATAAGCATTATTTTATGTGAAGCAGAATGCAGTTTTGAAGACAGTGAAGAGACTTTCGTTTTCATGACGTTGTTTTATTTCATTTTGGAGAAACAGGCATTATGTACAAGCAGGAGCGACGAGCAACACACAACACAGCACGACACAGAAAGGAATGAGAAAAAAGCTCTTGAGCATTTTTTCCCTGGTCTTATATAACCTGAGTAACCTGATAGAGAAAATATTTTTTTTTACAGTGCTAATATATTATTAAGATTTCGATAGGGATTTTTGCTACACGCGTCGACAAGGCAGGGGAAACACAGGAATCTTTTAAAAAAGAGTGTGCTTATTGGACATTTTTCTAGCCTTTCACTCGGAGTGTGGGAAAGTTAGGCTTTTAGCCGATTCAGCAATTTTATAAAGCTTCTCTTGAATTAATTAAGTTAAGAAAGTGGAATTGGATCACGAAAGAAGAGAATATTTTATATTGAAGTTACTATGGGCTAGATTAAGATAAAACCTTGGAAATTAATTAAATTGAAATTAGAGTTTAAAATATCATTACACACACACACACACACACACACACACACACACACACACACACACACACACACACACACACACACACACATAATATTTGTCTCATTTCCTAATATTTCTGTGCTGTTTGGAATCAAGCATTCAGTTTAGCATTGTTCAACCAGCATGTCAAATTTTCTCTCCATTTAAGCCAAGTCAGTACATCTTTTAAAACTCCAAAGCTGACTTGAAATTAATCTGAGATTGTAAGCTGTATTCAAATACTGCAGTCTATTCATGAAATCTGATAATCTACCGCTTTAATATCTAATGATTTCTTTCGCTTTTTTTTTTAAATTTTTGCCTTAGTATTCGTATACATATATTCAGAAGAATATTTATACTTTCACACAGCTTTAATGCTATTTTAAGTAGATGAAACATAAGTATCAATGATCTTTTCCCGTTTCGCTTATGTATCCCAGGTTATCTGAATGGTCTTTGTCGTGAGAACTAAGGTTGAAGTATAATTATTTATCCGGAGACTTCTTATACATGTACTTGCCATCCCTCTGAAAGATTCTCATATAGAAAAATATAAGATTATGTGTTTTTATATTAACAAAACAAGATAAAACACAAACTTCGTCATCACCGTATGCAGCCAAATATCTTCCACTTGAAGTACATTTCATTACTAGAATGGTGGTAACTCAATCCACATCATTGCAGGAGAAGCGTGAATCCGTTTACTTTGAAGTGAATTATCTTTATCACGATAATAATTTCGAATCTAAAAATGGAATGCGATTACCTATCTGATGATAGGTAAGCGCATTCCATTGATCTTCTATAGATATAGCGTCTTATGCACGTACTTGTAGTGCCCCCTGGGAATTCTTGTATAGCACAAAAATAATTCTATATTTTTTTTCCTTTTGCAAAGCATAATAAAATACAAAATTTGAGACCAGCGATGAACTAAATCTCTTCTTCCAAAGCAATAAAGTTCACAGTCTTCAGTATGTCATAATACTCATTAATTATTTCATACTCGTAGATATTCATCAAATATATTTAGTAAAAATATACTTGAAGTAGTGTACATAAGCGTAAGAAGTTTATATTAATTTTCAAACCATTATAACTGTTGATAAAAATAAAATCAAAGATTTATATAAATAGTATGCGTATCAAAGATTTATATGAATTTCAGACCTTTGCTTTCATTTATTGATGATATGTTATAGGGAATACATGTAACAAAATCATTTTAACCAATGAGAGAATATTCCTAAATAAAATATTTTGATCTCAATGAATTAATAAAGATTTGACCGTCAGACGGGGAAATTTTTTTATTCTCTTTTTTCTTTAATTAAAGATATTGTGACTCTTTTAAATCTAAAGTAATGCTTTAGAATAATTCGAAATTTAAAAAAATGAACTCGCGGGACTTCCTGATTAATGTTTTTGAAAGTAGGCAAGTAATCATTTAAATATTTTAATATTTGCTGATTGCTTATATTGTTTCTCGAGAAATGATCTGTTTTTGTTCAAACATTAGTTATTATTTAAAATATACCAAATTGAGCTTGAATGAATACTTGCTCTGTGTGTCGCCCTTCAAATCATGCCAGGAAAATGCGCCAAGGGAGCTTCATTTCCAAGAATCGCTCTAAAGTTCAATTAACTTTTTTACATCGCTCTGTTATAAAAACGCATTTATTGATCTCCAAATTGAAACAATAACCTTTGTTCGATAAAGTTATCGAAATTGCTTTCAAATTGAGTTATTAGTGTCAGGTTAAAGTCTTAATAAAAGAAGATGCCGATACAATTTCCCTACCTTGAGTTTCAATTATAGCAAATGAATGAAAAAACATAAAAGAAAGAGAGGTGTTTAAATTGCAAGCTATGCCAATGAAAACAACAGTTAAAGTTTGATTTATCTCTCCTTTTCTTACATATCGAAACCATTGGTGATTTTTTTGACAACATGCACCTGTTAATCGTGCAGCGTGCACCTCCCCGCTCGACGATCCCTCTCTCTTTATGAATCTCTTAATGCTTCCGATTCGAAAATCGTGACCTACTGAACATAATAATCGAATGAGTAAGGGGCCAGCCATGTGTTGCTATTGTGATAAGAGAACTGATTTCACAATTACCTTTACAGCAAAGATATACAGATAAGCTCTATCGAGTTAACGTAATTTTTTTACAAATAATTAAATTCAGGTAGAAACAAATGCATTTTTAAAACTTCATTTTTATGTATTTCACCGTTAAATGTTCTGAACTATTAAATACTCAAAACTGCGAAGAATTTGTCAAAATAAAATAATTTTTCCAAAAAGAAAATTTTAAATCCAGTGTTATAATAAGACAATCTCATTTTCTTAATTATGACTCGTTTATGAAATTTTAAGCTATCCTTATAAAAATAGTTTGATTTTTTTCCCTTCGTAGATTGAAGATCGTAATATTATTTAAACATCATTAGATAGAATTCATGAATGGAGGATATAAACTTCATTAACATATTTGTAAAGTCTTTATAATGAGCTTCTTAAAGCGTACACAGAAGCAAATCAATGTCTCCCGAAATTTTCTGCAGAACTCACACAATATTTTCCCTTCTAAAGGTGATATTATTGACATGATGATAAAGTTTTCAATTATATCACTTCTTTTGACCATACACATACAATTAATTTTCGTAATATATATTATACAATATATTTATATATAATATGAAAAAAAAAACTTTTCCTTCTCTTTTTCACGAGAAAATACTAAAATACTACATATCTTTTGCAAATCATGCTATCAAGACGAGTTCAAAGGAGAGGGTTTATTGGCTAGTAACCAATAATTGAATCGTTAATGATACTTTTGATTTTAATTCAACGCATTATTACTTCAAAAGAAGAATAGTTTTTAACTTCAAAATGGACAGAACGGCGATTAGTATACCTCAAAGTCAGGTAGTTTTATGGAATTTCTGATACTTATTTGCTTGGTTTCTATATTAACAGAATTATTTAATTTTAGATTATGAATAAGATTTTTAAATCAGATTTCAAACTTGAACGAATCTAGTTTCAAAAAGAAAAAAAAAAGTAGAGATAAATGTGCAGTTATGTTTTTAATAAATCCGCAGTGCGTAAAAAAATAAAATAATAATAAAAATTCGGTTAATGAACCATTGCAACAAATTGAGACAAATCTTTAAAAAAAGATGTCGATAAGAGGATCTACAAAAGCAAACTTTATAAAAAAATAATAAAATTTTATTCAATCGTGTGATTTTATAAAGCACGCTTATATTCATCCCATAGTCAATAACAACCGATTTGACTCCATTAAAAAATTACGAGTAACCGAGTAATGGGCGAATAATATAAAATATATTCAAACAAAATGGGTTCATTTGGACTATAGAGAACAATTGTTTAAAATTCACTCAAGTTTGGTTTTAATTGTAA
Organism: Argiope aurantia; assembly: GCA_026543865.1. Lineage (NCBI taxonomy): Eukaryota > Metazoa > Arthropoda > Arachnida > Araneae > Araneidae > Argiope > Argiope aurantia. The sequence continues at coordinate 418,896 of JAPMOR010124037.1, read as the reverse complement.
AATTCTGTAACGCTGAACATCGATTACTACATTTAAAATGAATTTAACTCAAATCCACCAATTTCTTTTAAAGGCATTTGTATAATATTCAGGTGGTTCAGGTAATTTAAGGATGATTGAATTGTTATCTTGTGTTGCCAATGACTATAGAAATAAAGGAAAGAATTTTAAGCGCATTACACAAGTGTATGTCACGAACTAAACATAGCATTTAATAATTATCCAAAAAATGGTTAATCTTTAGACCAATGGTTAATCTTAATTCCTTTTTAGGTGTAGAAAGCATTAAGAATCAGATTTGTTGAATCGATTCCAAAACAATGAAGTAAACTTTACTTGAAAGAACACCTGTTTCTTTCCCCCAAACACTTCATCATGCCTTAACGAAATCAAAACAACCAACGAAATCATGTAGTCCCAAACTAGCGGGAACTCCTAATCGTCTGATATCACCGCAAGATTCCCATACTAAGAAGATTAACCAACGTTCTCCATTGTCCGTAACCGTTATAAAAAAGGGGATGGTATGACTGGAGATTGTTTCCCTTCACGACCCCCCGCTGTTAGCTGTGCTCGCCCATCTCAGATATTTGAGTAAGGCTGTGATCTTTTGACCCTCCTTTGACTGGGAAAACCCCAGGGTTCCAAATACGGTAGCTCGGAGACGGTTTAAAAACCTTCAATTACGCAGTGGTGTGTCAGTGAGTGGAGGAGTTGGATTTTCGGCCGTCAGCGTCTAATTCACTCTTTTCTTTTCTTTGTTTTCTTGCTGAGGGGGTGAAAATGATGAGCACGGTGTCAAATAGGTGGTATAATTGTTTCGGGATTATAAGTTTGCGTTCAGAAGGAAATTGTGAGGTCCTGTACCACTCAATGGTAGAGACATTATTGAAAGGATTCCAAACAAAGTTCTGCGAATTCGGTTGGGTTTGTTATCATCCATGTTCTGTTATAAAATAAAGAGTTTGATGGTTTTCTAAATTTTCCTACGGAACTTCTTAAACTAAGAGTCGTTTCCTTTTCTTCGTTAAATAGCGCTGCATTGAAAATATTTGTCATATCACTCATTAAGTGAAAATTAATAGATCAATTCACCTTTTTTTAGAAAACATAATGGAATGAAGATTTTCCAGATTCACTCTACCAAATATTTCACCGATTATCTTGTGGAATCGTTGAGGGTATTCGTTAGTATTCCCTCGATAATTTTGGTTCACCTGTGTTTGTTTAATGCAAATAGTTTGAAATTATTTTCTCAATTAAAATCATTTTTATTAATGCGATATTTAATTGTATTAATACAGTGAATTGCTTTCAATTTGCTACTATTTAGTACTTTATTTCCTTATAAAATTTTCTGATTTTGGATGCACGAAAAAGGATTTATAAGAAATAGGATTGCGAAATTATTTTACTGACCGAATGGTCTGATTGCTGCATTGGAGAAATCTTGAGAAGCTTAACTAAAAAGATAGTAGCAAATATTTTTGACTAGTAGTTTTAACAGCAATTGCTATAAGAAGCAAATCAACATAATACTTGATACTAATATCATTTAAACAGTGAATATAGTGTACTAGCCGCTTTTGACGACCAGCTTGCTTGTCCAGTTTATTGACTTTTTAGGCTATTAAATGATTAATACGAAATGCATTTTGTTAAATTTCAGTTTATTTGATACGGTTTAAAAATGTGAATATAAATCTAATTAAATAATTAAGGGAGATTTTATTATTATTATTTCCAACAATTTTGCATTTATTGTAAATAATGAAGAAAAATATATAAATTGTATTTGACAATAATGTTTAAATGTCATTTCCCAATGAAGCAAGAAGCGAGTTCAACACATAATTTTTGTGAGGGAAAAATTTTAAGAGAAAGGAAGTTACAGCTATTAACGAATTTAAACCAGTCATGTATAAAAATTATTATGCACAAAACTATAATAAAAAATATCAACAGATTTTATAGATATGTGTAAATATTATTACCCGAATTAGAACTTAATTCCTACTTAGTCTCCAAATAAACTACCATAATACATTTGATTATACTTTTAAGGGGTTGATTTTTGAAAAATGCGGTATATTTAATCTAAAAATAACAATTTTAAAAGACTATAAGACCCCTTAAATATATGCTCATCTCAACCGATGAGAAACGAAACACGGCACGAAATCTTAATTATTAGCAGAAGAGGCATATGCAGTTGCATAACGTAATAAATGACAAATAACAATTGCCGATGGATTGTGGCTTGGCTAAAATGACTAAGAACCTGACTCGATTCATTTCGAATTCTGAGCTAACACCGTTCTCGCTTTTTTATGGGTAAATATTGACTTAACTCAGCGTATTACTGCTTTCCCTTACCTCTCCCTCCTCCCCCCTTTTTTTGAATCGATGACAGGCCCTTAACTCATTCGCACTGGACAAATTATGAATAAATAGAATTAACTTCGACCTCAAGAACAAACATTTAGTGAATTCACGTGTTTGAAAAATGTAAGGAAAAGAAATTCACGGCCGTTGTTTAAATGTTATAGTATTTGACTGTGTAATTCAACTGTCATTAAATTTGTTAGATGATTACTTTTTGGATAGTAATGTTTCATTCATTGTCTTCACTGATTGCTTTTCCAACATTGTTTAAGCTACCTCTATATACACTTAAAATTATAATGCAATTATCTTCTGTTATGTCATATCTAATCATAGTGCTCTTTCTGCCATATTCATGTTTCATTCGTTCTGGAATTTTTATTTCAAATTTTAGCCGATGATTAATTTTTAAATAAAAAGTTTAGGTTGCATCTATATAGATTCTTAAGAAACGAAATTGCAAAATTCTTTGAGAAAGACATTGTTTGTTAGGAAAAATATTAAAGTATAAGTGCTCCAATACAAGTTCTAGTACGGAAACTTTGATTTTAAGTCATATTACACTACATTTGCCCAACTTATATATGTACATATATATTGAACGCATAAAAAAAAACTCATAATTACATTTAATACAAACAGAAGCATAATCTAAAGGAAAAATGGCATTCAACTATTCAAAATATTGTTTTTTAAGTACCAAACTTGATTTAAATTGTTTCTTTATTTTTATAAATGGCAAATTAATCACATTTTTTTTAAAATGGGAAAATTAAAGACATTATTTATTACCTAAAAAATTTCACCTAAAGTATGAACAGATATCAAATAAAAAATACTTAATTGTTCAGTTAATTTCCGTTATCTTAAAAATAATTAGAATTTTCTTTCTCCTGATTGAATAATTAATTAATATATTTTCTTTCAGGAATGCTTTGTTTTGACTGAATCAAATTCCGTGGAATCTTGAACGCTTTTGGCATTTCTAACTGAGATGTTTAAATATTTTACATATTAAATTATAATGTCTATGTGTGACTTGATTTTTATAAATATAGCTAAACGCCGGATTATTTCAAAGCTCTTTTCAACAAAATTAATTTTTCAAAAATATTTGTTTCTATTACTAAATATGTCAAAAAGTCATGGCCACTTTCAGTGTTGAACTTCAGTTGTTCAGTAAAGCAGAATAATTAAAATAAAGTATCTGTGCTTTTAATTATTCCTTTTTGAAGGACATAATAATTTTTATATCTTTATAAATAATTTTTAGATAAACATGTCTGCACTTATTTCTTATCAATCTTATTTCAGTTAACTCCGCTACTTAAGGATTACTTTGCGATGAACCATGCAAATTTGAACTTTGATTAAATAATCAAACCTCCTAACCACGATTAGACCTCGTCTAAACGTGAAATATGATTAATATAAATGCAAAATCGTATTTTTTATTCTTTTAAAGTAAATGAGCATATGCGAGTACCCGTTTCGCAATATTCTTGTTAAAAATAAATGAGAATTTAAGAAAGCCATCTTACCTTCAGATATGAGTCTTTCCCTGATTTCCCAAGCGAATATGGTGGGATTTTCCCTCTTGTATTGTTCAATTTTGGCGACGACTACGGGTGTGGCCACTTTGGGCTTGCTGCCCCCGATGATACCTGGACGAAGAGATCCTGTCTCGTAATATCGACCTAAATGTAAAAGACAAAGAAAAGAGTTTTAAGAGAAAGCGAATATCTGAAAAAATTTTGATAAAAAGTGTAATAAACTTCTTAGTGAAATGTCAAATTTTGATTGCATTAGTTCTTTTGGTTGTGTGGGTATGTTGTAAATCAGAGCGTTTTAAACACGTATTTTTCTTAAATATTTATCTAAATGCACGTTTTTTTTTTACTTTACCAAAATTAGAATATAAAGGCACATTTAATTAATAATTAAAATAAAATTCTATTTAAAATAGACATTCAATAAAATTTGGATGAAAGATTAAATAAAATAATTTCTTTAACTTATTTTGTTCATAAATGTTAAAGAATTTAAAAGAAAATCATTCCTTGGTTGTTCTCATGATCTCATAGGAAGTCTTGATCCACAATTTAAGAAGTTCTATTAAAAATAAAAATATAACTAATCCATATTATTATCAGCCTGTTAAATCTTGTTCAAAGAGTAATCATATTAAATAAATGGATTTAAAATAATACAAAATTAAATATACAAACAATAACAGTTCCTAATTCTGTAGAGATTCTTAGCTGTTTATGACACTTTGATAAGCCGAAGAATGCATTGCAATAAAAATGATTTCAAATTAGTAAAATTCTATGAGCCTGCAATGATTTGTCAAGTACTGAACGCTACTTTACGACCATGAGAGCACTGGATATGAGAAAAAGAATCCCATTGTTATCATCACTATTTAAATAACTTGATTATCCTTATTAGCTGTGTATGTAAAATTAGCGTCTGAAATGTCGTCATCATTTCAGATATTAATCTCTGTGAAAACTGGGAACGCTGAAAAATATATGCTTATCATTTGATCTTGATCGAAAAATAAGGCCTTTTTATTTTAGAACTAAATTTTTCTTTTCTTACACAGCTCAGCCAGTGTAATAAAGATGATTATGTTGTCAACGCCAATTAGGACAGCTATACCATCATATCCTCCCATTTAGATAAGGTAGTTTTAAAATTTTCTATTTTCTTTTATTTTTTTGTCATATTTTCATGCCTTCTTGTAAATAATCGAAAAGTGTTACTATTTAATATGTCTGTAGTTATACATTCGCATTAACTTTATGAATGACATGATATCTTTTTTCTAGTTTTTATTTCAGAAATGCTGTCTTTAACTTAAAATAAATTGATTTCGTTTATAGAATTTTAAATTCCTTTCTAAGGTTTAAAAATTAGATCTACCAAATGCTTACACCCAAATAATGATGCCATAACTTAATAACGATTTAATCAATTTATATTATGACTAGAAAATGTTTCTACTAGAAACGAATCTCATGTCTACTTTATGATAGGAAAGAGTAGATACAGGAGACGAATTTCGTACCTTCTTTACGTATTCACTTAAGCTCGTATCTTTTAAATTAGTTTAAATTTTATTAATTGCTAATTGATAAAAATCATTTCGATTTATTTTATATTTAACTATGTTACCTTAATATTGTAGACTTCTATAAAATTCATTTTTAAGATATAGATTTTTTTATCTACATTGATTAAGATTAAAATAAATTCATAACGAATACATATCATTTATATATATATATATATATATATATAATATGATTCATGCTTAAAGCTCTTTAAACCCATCTATTTTCTAATCTTCTTTAAAAATTATATGATGCATTTTTTTAAATGAAAGAATATTGAATTTTAAATTACTTTACGAGTTTTAAAATTTAGATCTACCAAATGTTTAGCCGAAATAATTATGCCAGAAATTTATAATGATTTTATAACTAGAAAATTTTTCTACTAAAGATGAATCTCGTATCTACTTTACTACTGTTGATTGTATCTACTTTACTTCTGTTTTTTACTGTTGATTGATAAAACATTTTGACTCATTTTATATTTAACTATGCTTGCTTCATTTAATATTGTACTTAATGTAATATTGTAATAACGTACTAAAT
>JAPMOR010124037.1:362296-407846 GCA_026543865.1 Argiope aurantia | reverse complement strand
GTCACGCAATTTAAAGTAACTTCTCAGTTCACTTATATAGAAGGTCTAAATACAGATCGAAGTTTTTATGTATATTTAGAATTCAAAATGTCCAAATTCTCAGTTATATACTGTATGAATCCAATTTACCACATCCAGGAGAATCATAACAAAAATATTAGTTCAAAACATTACGAATTTGTTCTCTTTATATGCATAAAATATATTCTTTTATACTTTCCGATAAAGTATAAATAAAAGTACCAGTATTTTTCTGAATAGCAACGTAATAAACATTCGCGTAACATCCACCTGAAAACAGCCGTAAATATTTTTCAGAAAATAAGTCATTTTATTTTCCCCAGCTAACGCATCATTTTTGAACTGTCGAAAAACCCGGATCAACTTCATAAGCCAAACAAATTCATTCGGCGAGACTATAAAGAGCTTCACCAATAATTTACTCTGGTGTCCATAATCTGCAGCACTTCTTTCAACTATCATCACCGTTTGTTTACTATTAGTTTTCGCTATTATTTTCGCACAGCTCGAAGGCTTGCAGGCGAATAGATTGTTAACTGCATCCATGCGTAAAGACGGGTGACACAACATCCCAAACGAATAAAAAAAATAACAAAAAGAAATAAAAGCCTGAAAATTAATTTAATCTGAATCAAGACCGAAAATAGAAGCCGAATTCCGCAACCGGTGATTCGCTCACTGCTGCAGTCTTGCTAATTCCCAATATCATTTGGCGGAGAAATTATCCAACACATTCGTCATAGTTTTACTGGTAGCTGTCCAACCGATTGCACCTCAGGCAGTGGTATCATCCACGGTATGTCATTACAGACCTCCATCTTCCCACCTCCCCTTCCCTGGAAAAAGTCGCTGATAGTTTTTTGAAAAATATGTGCTCTGATCACCAATTAGCCGAGTTCTTCTCTTGGAGACATGTCTGCTTGAGGTATAAATGAACCGAAAAATGTCCTCAAGAAATCATTAGATATTGCATAATTTTTTGGTGGTTTGAGATCTTCGAAGATGCATGTCACGAGGAAAAAATTAATGTGGTTTTCATTTTACTTGTGGTTTGAATATGTTTGAAAATTCACTTGAATAGCTTATATTGAAATCACTCTCTCTTTTTTTCCCATTTGTTTTTTTTTTTCAGATGTCAATAAGAAAATATAAAATCATTTCTTTCTTATCTTGAGAAACATGAAGAGTTTCAGCGAATTTGAGAAACAAATTCGGTCGATAGATTTTGGAAGAATTTTCATATTGTTAAATTATACGCTTGAAACTAAGCTAACTCTATGAAATGTAATTATCGCTTTCATTTCTAGAAAATATGTAATTGTAAATAATGTAATTATAAAATTAACAATGTAATTATTTCTGAAAAATAATGTACAAAATGTAATTATCACTTTCATTCTTTGTTGCTCTTAAATGACATTAAAAATCTTTGAGTATGCGTGTAATCTTCACAAAATTTTAAAACGATCAGATTAATATTTTTAGTTAAAATTTCAGATGAAATTTAGATTTCATGTCCGGATTGAAGTACTAGACACGAAATTGTACATTTCAAGAGAAAATTTTCGGATTGAAAAAGGGGTAACAAAATATTTCTTCCATTGAAAAAGGAAAAAGAAAAGGGGGGATACACACGATGGGGAAAACGGTAAAAAACAGTAGTGAAAATCATTGAAAACTAATTACCTAATGTTTGAAATAAACCAATTAAAACAGATAATTACGAAAGCAATTAGCGGTGACGCTCCAAGGTGATTTTATGTCCCTATATACTATTCCCCTCAGATAGAAAACTATTGTTTTAGTGAACCGATTCCTTAACTAAACAACATAAAATTTCCCTGGTGATCTCTTGCTCCGAATGGGCCTGATCTTTGAGAAATTGTTTAATCTCAAACGCTCAATTTGAAAGAGAGAGAGAGAGAGAGAGAAAAAAGACCCCAAAGTCTTCTCTTCCAGAAGTCAAATGTCTCTCCAGACAGTGCTTATTAAGAAATATCCTTGGAAGCGGACGCCTAATGTGGATGTTAACTGTCTTTAGATTAATGATACGCTGCTCGATGTCTCTGCTGCTTGTGAGATAATCTCCCAAAGCACCCGCTTCTAACAGAATCATAATTCAAACGATGACGGCTTTGATTTATAACACTGATTCATGCTGGGTGTACAGCAGGGAGCACTTAGTAGCTACAGATCTTTTATAAATAAATGTTAGCTGCTACCCCATGAGGCCCGCCCCGAGGCGCTAACTTCGGAATGTAACGATGAAGGTGTTTGGGTACAGGCTACTTTGTTCTAAAAATCCATCGGGTGGTAGAACGTGGTGGTTCCGTATAAATAGTGCTGCTTTATCTTAATCAGTGTGACTGCTGAGATTAGATGAAGGTTTTAAGATTTCAATTGATATCAGTTTGGAGTTCTTTTTAGTTTTATTTCAGGTAGAATATAATTAAAATACGTCTGTACAGAATGAAATAAAAGTTTTGTTACTAGAATTGAACGTGATTTAAATGAAAAATTTCGACGTTGATTTTGCTTTGACACCTATGTTATCAGGTATCTACTTAAAGAAATGAAACTATTACGAGTACGGTGATCATAGTAGTTATTTCATGGTTGATAGCTTTGGATTTATTTTGTTGTTAATACAAATTCAAACCTGTTTACAAAATAATCAGTTTCGGAAAAAAAATAATACAATTAAATGTGCTAAAAGATTAATTCACTAAAGGGCTCTAAACTCATACATTAAATGATTAAATGCAATTGAGAATTATGATTTTAATTCTTCTGGTAATAAACTTTTAACTTGAAGTAAAGCTAAAAAATTAATAAAAATGATTTGTCTTCGACTGAATTTTAAATAAAATCTGCAACTATTTCTAAAAACACCGAGAAAATATTTGAATATAATTATTTTAAAATAAATTTTATTAAATTTAAAAAAATGTCAAGGATCTTGGATACTAACATACCTTCATACATTGTTGTAATTAAAAGTAATTCAATTATGCTGATTACAAAATTTTTACATTGGCGGAAATCTTTGTCTTATCAGTATAGAAAGTACTGGGTTACTGAAATCTGTAAATTTACAAACTAAGGAAGAATAAAAGCCTATTATTTGTAATATATACATATATATGTACCTGTTAATTTTCAATCTCTAAATTAACACTCTATTTTTAAATAAAATTATATAAAAATGTCATTGAATTGATCAAAAAAACAGAGTGCTATCTTAGATATAAACGTATGCTGAATTTACTGCTATGAAATAATTCAGTAAAAATAGAAAGACATTCGAAAATTATTTTTTCCCTCACATTATATGTTAAAAGAAGCGATGGTTTGTATATTCAGTTCCATTTCAGTTTCATACTTATCATTGTAATCTAATGGTTTATTTTGATACCGAGTTTATTGGGTCACTTCCGTAGTATTGAACAAAATTTCAAAAACCGTTTTCCAAATTTACAAAGATAAAAACTCATTGTTGTTCCGAAAAGAACATACAATGAATTACATCCCTTTTGTAACTTTATTAAAAAAAAAAAGTTTCAAAATTTAGGTAACCTACTCTGCCGAGCTCTGCGGAAAATAATGTGTATCCTAGTGGGTCGTAATGCATTACATTCATAATAAAAACCAAATTACCGCATTATTACTAAGAGTGTTGACTGGAAAAAGCATTGAAAAGCAGTGGACGACAATGCGGTGATATCAAAGCGTTCTTTTACATCTCATTATCATAGTGGTGACGGACCAATGGGAGGACGTTGAGTGCAAAGCATATGGACAGTGGCAGTCCGGCGATGCACGACATGCACGCTCCCCCGCCCACGCAGATTACTCGCAAAGCGCAGCTGCCGCTCTTTCCTCATTGGCCCATTGTGCGGCGTCGGGCAATTAAGAACGAATGGACGAAATGAATCGCGTAATTCGTATTGTTATAGGCTTCCATTTGTGGGAACTAATGGGTGACCGGCGGAGTGGAAATCGGTGAGCATGGGAAAATAAATGCCTGAAAAGGAGGAAATTGCGCGCAAAATGAGGTGATTAAGATGAGATTAATAGCAGAATAATGATTTATCATAATCTAAGCAGCTATGATTCGAAATTCTTTGCATCACACAAAATGTACAACGATTCGATGCATGTTCAAACCTAATTTTAAAAAAAAAGGAATAGAAAAGTTGGCGAGAAAAATGCAATGAGGCATAAAATAATTTAATGCATATCCCCCCTTCAAATTATGTAAAACTACCTTTCTTTTTAAAATATATATTTGATAAGTCGTACTCATGATTTATTTATTGCTGTTACTTACAATGGATGCCACTCAGTGTATCTACAGTTTAAAAAAATCTCGTCAAGAAATTCGACTGCGGTGACCTATTGGAAGAGTCTTGAATTTGAGAATGGAAAATTTGGGGGGGGGGGGAGTAATCTACAAAAATTCGAAGCATGTGTAGACCTGGTTTAGATTATAGCCGTCGAAATCAAACACTTCAGCTGAACGCAATTCAGAATTTACACATCCATTTAAAAATAACTCTAATCTCTTTAAATGAGAAATTAATCTAACTTAACTAAACAAAGTACATTAAATCATGTATATGAATTTTAAAAGTAAACCCGTAGTGAACTCGTTAATTCTGAAAATACAATAGAAAAGCGCTGCAAGTGTCGAAAAGAAAGAACAAAGAAAAGAAATATTAGGAAAGCTCAGTGTTTATTTTGGAAGTTTTTAGTGGGATATGAAGCCACCACCAATAGTTTGGTTTGAAACTATTTTATTTGAAATATGGTAAAATGTTGAATTTGTTAATTCAGTGGCTTCTTAAGTAATTATTTTCTCTTTTGCTGATCGACAAAAGCATTTAGAATAAAGCGAATAAAATCGAACATCCTTATATTAATTCATCATAAACATAAAGTGAGGGCATTAAAAGTAAAAAAAAAAAATAATAAATAAATGTCGTAATTTATCAAATCTGAGCTCGTAAAAGCTTATCGTAAATGCAAAAGAAAAAAAAAAGCATCTATTATTTTCTAACCATGCAATACAAAATACATTGTAAACGGAAAAATAATATTAAAATTTATTGATTTTTTAATAATATTAAAATTAAAAATAATATTTTACTATATATGTTAACATAGCTTTTCGCTTAAGAAAAAAAAATCATTTATTTTGAAAATGAGACTTACTATTCGCCAAAAGGGGCACAGATGTAATAGGAGAGGTTGAAGAACCTTAAAATAAGCGAAGAGAATAAGTAGTTTCATAAATTTACTGAACAGAGAAGAAAATGAAAGCGTGTGAGAGAGAAAAGAAAATCATATATATATAGAAAAAATCGTCAATAAAATGATAGCACATCACTAATCAGAAATTGAACTGATAATTGAAATCAAAAACATTATGAGAATTGATTTACCGACTCTATGGATTAACACTGTATTGGAATCAAAAATAAATTTAATGATTTCATTAATGTATTAATCACTAAACACAAAGCAACCGTAATTGAAGCTCAATTATACAAACACAAATATTCTAAATTTTACTAAGAAATATGAAACAACTTTATTTAAAAAAATATAAAAGAACAGAAGCAATTAGTTTTCAGTGGTCACGTTTATAGTAAGTTATTGTGATGAAATTATACAATGAAAAGACAATTTAATGATTCGATTCCTTTTGTTTAATGAAAATTAGTCCAATACGAGAAAGAATCTTTTTTTTTCTGTTGCATTCTATTATTATAATTTTTTAAAAAATATCTGATTGACTAATAGAAATATTTCTTCAATTTTTAGAAATAAATATATTTATGAAATATATGGAACTGATTTTTAATAATTTGTTTGAAAACAAAGCTATATTAACTCTTTCGCCGTCCTCTCCTGTCCGTGAAAATTTCGGTTTTTCCTCTTTTTTTCGCCGCATCAGAACAAACAAGTAAACATTCACAAAGCGTTTTAAATGTTTAAAAGTTTTAAAATGTAGAAGAACGCCTGAATCGTGTTACGACCGCTCTGCAGAAGTGCTAGACTTGTTACGGCCGTTCTACAGAAGCTTCACTTGAACGCGCTAGACACGTTACGGACGACGAAGTGGTTAATATTTCCTAAGTTTTAAAAATTTAGCATATTTAATCACACTTACATGAAACACAAAAATATTTAACATTTCGGTACAACATTCAAATTGCTCAAAAATTCAAATGCACATATGCATGAACTGCTGTCAACTCGTCGAAAATTAATATAAAAAAGGCATGCAGTCGGGAACAGAAATTAAAACAAAGTAGAAGTTCCATCATTACCACCCATTACCAGCACTTTTAAAATCACTCTTTCCTTCTCATGTTACAAAAATTTACAATTCATGCAAGTTTCATTACAATTTGTAATGATTTTCTACTGCCGTTCAGCAAGTGAAATGGGGAAAAGAGAGAGCGAGAGAGACTCGGTCTAATCGCTCCATCTCTCCCTGAGTAAGTTTGCACCTTTATGGTAATAGGGCGTTTAATGAGTCAAACATCATTTATTGCCGAGTGAGTAATACGGCAGCCTCAGAAAAAGAAAGAAAAGCAAAAGCCCAAACTCGTTATTACTTAGGGAGGGCGGATCTGAGCTCGAAGATCTTTCGCCCACTCTTTTTTCCTTTCCGCTTGAGATTTACATTCATATTAGACCCTTTAGGGGTTTTTGCCTTCGGCCCATTAGCACGAAGTTCAAAAGTAAAGCAGCGTTTTGTGGAGAGATTTCGCTGCTGTGTAGGATGCTGTACTTTACTTGAAAAAAAAATAATAGTCATGCATTACAATTTGGCATCGCCAATAGAAAATATAAGGCGGACATATGATTGACTGCTGTTTTATGAAACAAGTGAATGCATCATGCTTCTTATGGCTGTAGAATGGCTTAAAGTATTAGTTTAACTATAATAAAAGTTATTGTTGAAATTTTAAAATGATAACCTAGCATTTTTATATAAGCTGATTTTCATCTGAAGCTTGGAAAAACTCATGAATTTCGTGACATTTTTTCTGATATACAGACTCTATTCGATATTTCATGAAATTTAATAATAAATCCGAGATTTTTAGTTTAAAAGTGATGTAAATATCCTGAGCTGTGTAGAAATTCTGGTATCACTAGAATATAAGTAACTCCTTAAAAAATTGTAATAAATGATATTGTTTTCAAAAACTATTTTTTTAAAAAAAGCATGAAATAAGTAAAAAATATGTAAGCAATAAAAAGTGTTTAAAATTATATTTAAAACATTCTATAAAACTGAAAGCGGAATATTGGACGTACATAACAGGTTGTTGCTATTTGTGTTTTTATCTTTTTCTATGATTCGAAATTTTATATTAGAACTATCTGATGTATAATACTTCTAGCCCTGCACTACCAAATATTCTGTAAAAATCCAATATTTTTTGTGAAAAGAATCTTTCACATATTGGATTTTTACAGAATTTTCCTTTGAATGCATGTAAAAGTAATTACATGCATTCAAAGGAAACTGAAGAAACATTAGACTGAAGCAAGTTCACTTTGCATAGAATTTCGACAAATTATATCAGAAATCTCACCCTAAAGGCTCAAACTTATAAACAAGATCATTGCAAAATTAACAAAATCAAGATCCCTTTACAGACTTTCAAAAGTGTACTGATCATGTTAACATAGTTATGAAATTGAAAATTCAAAGAAATAATGAATTAATTAATCGTTTGTTTAAATGTCAATTTTAAAATTTCTTTAAAAGTTTTGCAATTATTGGTAAAAAAAAAAAATCTCGGTGTATTTTCGACAAATAATCCATAGAAAAAATAAGTTTAATTTCATATGTAATGAATGAAAATCAGCTGCTTACCTAGTATTTTGTTTACTGCAGTCTGTGAGGTAAGAAGTTGTCGAGCAAAGTCGTAGGGTCTTAGCCCATATGGAGAAAAATCGTGGACCATCCTAGGTTGAGGCAAAGTCTCACCGAGTCTTGTATTTAAATACAGCGGACTAAGATTACCTAAAAAGAAATAAATAAATAACATTAATTAGAATTTTAATCAACTTAAGCCGCATCTAATAATGAGCAATAAATCCTTCCTAATAAGATGTTGAAAATATTATTTAGAAAAAAAGCAACAAGCAGTAAGTAATCTGTGTGATATAATACTATTAATAACAATAAGAACAGATAATGAATGAAAACTACAATTTTCATTATGAATGACATAATATGACATCTTAATTTTCATATTTGATAGATTACTTAGGTTCTTGTTTTTAAATCACTGTATGGATTTCGTTTTTAAAAATATTTCTGAGATTATATATATTTTTTCGAATAAGAATAGATAATGACTTGCATATCAGTTAAAAAGTTTAAAATTTTATTTGATATCTGTAAATATCGCTTTATGGCAGGATTATGAACATCAAAGAAAAAATCATTCCTAAGTTTTAAAGTCACTTTTATATAGTACTATAAAGAATAAATTTGATGTTTTATTGATGTTGAAAAATATTCAATAGCGTAATAGAAACTTTTTGCTATGGGCCAATTTTTTATGGCGATATTTTTATAACATATTGCTTCATTATTTCTTTTATTTTTTCAATATTTATAGTCTTAAAGATAGAAATTTTGAAATTTCACATATAGCTTCCATCGGAAATATTTCAATATTTTTGTCACACAAATATTTGATTCTAACAACATTATCACGTGAGTGTGCCATTCACTTTTTGAGAAAAACTAGATTATGATAAATTCTTCAGGTGTTTAAAAAAATTACTTTATACTTTCACTTTTTTTTTTTTTGGTAATTTTCTAATCTAGAAGCAAAACAATTTTTTTTTCAAAATTAAAAAAAAAAATTCGAAATGAATATTTATACTTTTGTTATCAATAAATATTATTTCTCTTAATTTAACAATATTTGAAAATTAATATATTTAGTGAATCATCAGTAATAAATCCGTCATCAGTCAATTTAAATTACCAAAAAATCAATGAGTCATTAATTAAAAAAAATCCTTCACTGATATTATTCCTTAGAAGAAAAAGGTAGTAATTTTAAATTATTTTTTAGTTTCGTGCGTTTATGTCTATATATTTTTACTTTTCCTATTATTTTTCCCCCATAAAACATATATTTAATAATATATGATTTTATAAAATTTATTCTTCTAATTGAACTAATAGATTAATTTAAGATATGAATTACTTCCTCATTCAGTATTCAAACTAGCGGAAAATTTAGTCTAATTAAAGCAGTCATTTAAAATATTGTTCAGAAATGGCATGGTAAAAATGAAATATAGTTGCATGTGTGAGGATTATTACATTTCAATTTCACACCATAAATACAATCTTTTAAAATTTACATGATTCAGAAAGAAACATGATTTTCAATCGGATATGGCTTCTTAGATATTTCATTTGCCATTTTTTTAAAATTATTTTTTTTATAAAGATTCAAGTTCTTAAAAGGTCAAGTTAAAAAGAGAAAATATGCCTTGGCAAGATTTGCGAATTTCAAGTATCGAACACATGTATATACATTCTCTGAAAAACTAAAAAAATATTTTTATGCCAATTTTTAAAATATATAATTAATTTATTGTTACAAGCCGTATTGCATTGGTTTCAAGCAATGAAAGATCATAAGTACATTTGATTTAAGCTAATAACTGAATCGCATGATAGTAGATGCCCGTAGATGTAAATGATCCCCTAAAGGTCCAATGGCCTTCAGAGAAAAGCCGATGGTAAAAAAAACCCGAGTGGACGATCGACCACTTGCTCAAGAATTTCAATCGATTAATTAATCAAAAGCCAACTAATACCTTAGAATTACTCCACTTTCCTTTGAAAGCTACCACGAAAAACCTTCCAGATATATGGTGTGCATGGATGGATAGAAAAAAAAAAACGTATAAATGCCCGATCATTATCAATAGCAGTGGGCAAGAAAAAGGTTAAGGAAGAAGAGTCAAAGAAGCCAAAAGAAGAAGAAAAAGCCTAGCGCGCCATTTTCATTCCGACTGTTGACATTAATAAAAAGGATTATACGAGACGCGTATGTTCACCGAAGCGTCGCAGAGTTCCATTTTAATTGGTTACCCCGAGGGCAGGGAGATACTACCTTGTCATTAGGCCTGTTTACACGGCCCCTGTCACTGTAGAGACCTGGACACGCGAGATGTGGGACCAGCTAATGGCTCGCTAGCAGAGGACTTTCCATCACGCTACGGTCTGCATTCTTCGGTCGGTACCAAGGCATTAATTAGAAGTTTCTTCTGGCGAGTCCTCCCCTCGTTTGGCCACTGCAGACCCACCCCCCTATAAAAGCCGAATCGTCTTCTTCATGTTACGTGTGTGAGCACAAGGGGATTCATGGTAATTAATGTCTGCTGGATCAGCTTTTGGATTTCGGTAATCGGTCACAAGACATTCCCGTTTCTTGTGATTTGTTTTTACTTAATTGCTGCTGCGACTGAGCTTCTGTGACTGTCATATCGTTTGCAAGCAGCAGAAAGGGGAAAACAAAAAAAAATGAGCAAATGATTAAAAAATAAATGTGGATAAGGAAAGATATTCAACTCTCCAATTACTGAACCTTATACCCTCAAAAGTTAGTTCAGGGGACTGGAATCAATCATTGCGGCGTGATTTAAAGATTTTTAGTGTTTAACGATCTTTCGTAATTCGTGTAGCTTCCAGACAGCATGATATATCTGACAGGTTCAGGAAAAGGTGTGTGTTTTTATTTCGATGTCAATGTATAGTTATGGGAAACAAGTTACAACTTACACCAAAATCAGAAGAAGTATTCATTAGAACAGTGTAACATAATTTTGGAGAAAATAATATAAATTATAATATAATATATAAATAATAAATTTCATATTTTAAATTTTTTTTTCTATTTTAATCAAGAGACTGAGAACCTCATGTTTAAATGAAAATATTGTTTAAAAGAAACAAAACTGAGTATGATATAAATAAATAAAAAAAAAGTATACGTAGTAAAATATTTCTTTTAATCACATAAAGCTACTCTTATATTAATGATATTATAAACAAATAACCATACATCATGAATATAAAAGTTTAAACGAAAACTATTTCAAAACAATCAATACTGAGAAGCATTAAAAAAAGTATATGGAGTAAATATTTTTAATCAGATAAAATTAGCTTCAATTTAATGTTGTTATAAATTAATAATCATACGCATATATTTTTTCCTAAAAATTTTGTCATTTATGAACATGAGAGTCATCCTTACTCTTCAATTCTGTAGCTGCTCTTAAGAAAAAATCTATTAAATATTTATACTATATATGTTCGCAGCTCTGATAATCATAACCAGTTCGGAGTTTCAGAAATTCCACTAATAAAACCATTATTACATCATTTATATTTTTCATTGTAAAAGAATCCCCAAATTTTTTTATGAAATTGAATATAGGGCACAGTGGTGATAGAAATGCAGACAATTTAGGCGAATAGTTTATTAATGTTTGATAGCTTTTTAAAATCGAAATGTCGGATAAAAACTATTTCTTTATGGAAAGTATTTCTCAAAAATATTTAATCACTCTTGTGCTTTCTTCCCCCTTAAAAATACCTTTTTTTCCCTTGCTAACATGCTGCCATTTTCTGCGATGAAACGGACACAAAATCAAACTTATCCGAATGAAAGTTCAGTTAAGCATGGATTACTAATAATAACTATTACATATTTAATTATATAACTATTTATTCTCAGAATTTGAAACATATTTACAAATGTTTGAGAATATGCTTTATAACCTTCTCGACTACAAAGTTCGCAGAAATTGTATGGTACATAGCAGGATAATTATAATGATCTCTTTTAACGATCTGCCATCTCTGTACTAAACAAATGACAGAGTAAATCCATTTTCTGGCTATTATTTTAAATTTGCCTTCTCTTACAAAATATTATACGAAATATCTACCTATAAAAATGCAAATGAAATTATCTTTTCTAAATAAAATAATTTTGTCTTACTATTTATAGAAACAAATCGACTCCGCATAATCCTTACTCATAGCAAACTAACTAAATAAAGTCAAGTTTTACCATTTCACAAAAAAAGGTTTAGCTTATTCTTCCTCAATAAATGTGTGCAAGCAGAAGGGATTAAACGTTATTATTTTCCGGCACAATATCAAATTGTGCGCATTTTGCCTGAAGCAAAGACACGAAATACAGAAGCAAAGACACACGGGCTATAGATGTTGCTAATGAATCATTGCTTATATTTAAGCTCTAGGTTCAAAAATTCAGTGAACTTCCCGAAATCGTTCTACTTCGGTTCATTGTTTCAGTCTTTTGCTTGGAATTGTTAGAAACTTCTAATTAATACAGAGGTCTTCAGTGGATTATCACGAGAAACTTCCTTGTCTGATCATATCAAGCATCTGGGTCGTCTTAATTGCAGGAATTTGATGTGATCTGACTGATTCCAAGATTGACAAGCAAATAATTTTAAAGAGTGATTTCGGAAGAATACGGTTGTAGTGGTGTTTTAGATTTGTGTTCTATTAATTTTTCTTGGATACGTGAACTTTGTATGCTACATAAACTTTTATTTTTTATTCGAAAAAAATTTCTTTCTAAAATTAACCAAATGAAGTGAGCTTAAACATGCATTATAACTTGAAAACATATGAAGGATTTCTGCAAAAATTATGTAACTCCAATTAGGGGAATTTGGAGTTGGATGTACTATCATGTTGTAAAGTAAAAACTTGTTCGTTTAGCGCCAGAAAGATATAGCTCCAATTGTTAATTCTCGCGTT
Source organism: Argiope aurantia (assembly GCA_026543865.1). NCBI lineage: Eukaryota > Metazoa > Arthropoda > Arachnida > Araneae > Araneidae > Argiope > Argiope aurantia. Next base: position 394,960 of record JAPMOR010124037.1, on the reverse strand, counting down.
AACTATAGCGATGGAATTGTTTGTCTTATTAATTTGTTGCAATACAGAGGTAGCTTCTGGTGCTACCGGCGGTTTTCTGCAAACTTGAATACCTCCTTTTTTGCAGCAAACCCTTCATATATGACAACGTGCAAACATTAGTTTTTCAATGGCAGTGGCGCTTCTTTTACATAAAAGACCAGAGACAAATATACATTACATTCAAGTACATAATCAAACTTACTAAAATATTTTCATATAAAATTTAGTTATTAAATAGAATAACATATTTTCAATTTATTGTATATAGTTTTCAATGTAATTTTTGTGATTCAATTTCTATTTTAATAAGAATAAATAAATAAACTATTTGTTTTTTCTTTTCATTTTGACTGTCCTTTCTAAATGTAATACTATTGTAGCTTTGTACTTTCTTAAAAATTCTATTATAAGAGTACTTTAATGTCTCATTTATGTAGTAACATGAAAACAAACCTCAATCGGCAAAACCTCAACAGGAAAAACAAACCTCAATTTTTTTTTGGGGGGGGGATATTTAGATACGAATTACATACTGACTGCTGATGAGTATTTTTCAGTCTTACCTACAAATAAACTGGTGGTTTAAATAAAAAAAAATTATTAATGCACTTAGTTTTATTCGAATTGTTTAACCCAATAATTGCATTGTTGCTACTGGATGTGAGCGGAACGTATTCATATTTGGATGTCATATAGCGCCATCTCGCAAAATTTTGATTAGTAGGTTATCACCTATGGAAACAATGCAAGCATCACAAAAATTTACGAGATGGTGCTATATGACACTGTCAGCATGAGAGCAGATAGGAAACAATCTAATAGTTAGCTATAAAAAATGTTTTTTTTTCTTTTTGTGTATATGTGTGAAATCGCGTTTTCCCAGCAAAGACACCTATATAGGTAAACTTAAAAAGCAAGCCCTTATTAAATATAAAATTTAATCCACATCGTTAGAGCCGTTTCCGAAACACACGAAATAAATTTATATATATATCAAAGAACTGCCTGTTTAAAGATATAAGATATAAACTAAGATCACTCAAAAAAATTGGTAGAAAATTCTTAATTAAAACTATTACTCAGCCATCAAACAGAGATAGATTATTATGCAAATGACACGTTGAAAAATATAAATGCACGAAAATTAAAAGTGCATAAGATAACAAGCAAAGTATTTTGAAAAATATTCTTTCTAGAAAAGACTTAATAAATGTATAACACGAAACGTATAAATAATTGCCCGGGAAAAGTATTGATATAGGAATAGCAATATTAAATCTTTTTTAACAGCAATGTTTAAGATATTGCACACTGAGGGTTTCATTTGCTCACTTGCCGGAAACAAATAATTTTAATTAAAAAAAAGTTAATAAGAAAATACATCTTAAAATTTTTTTAAAAAAAGTTGCGTTAGAATAAATTTTTATTATTTTGTATTTTATTATATTGTATTCTCACTTTTTTTATTTTTTTGATGAAACAAAATCTCTTCGGAATGTAAATTATATTTAATGTTTTCATTTCCTGTAAACGACTTATGCAAGGGTGTGACTGTTTAAACGAATGAAATATTTTCTGAGATACAATGCGTCTTACTATCAACAGCCTATTGTTTAACAATTGGAGAAAGTTTCCGAAAAAAAAAAGGGGGGAGGGGGAATTACAGAAAGAAAAATGTTTCGATTGTGTTGAACTGATGCTTTTATTCACTTTTTATCTACAACTTTCTTTAAAAAGAAGAAATTCAATAGCATAACTTTAATTCTGTTTCAGCATTATTTATTTATTTAAAGGAAAAATAGAAATTTGTTGCTGTTTTGAAGGCGGAAACGATTTAAAAATAATTATTAAATTGTTCAAATTCGTTGTTTCCATTGCAATTTCTTAATTCTTTTATCCAATAAAGCATTCACTAAAAATAAGAGAGATATTTAGCAATATAGGTCTGCAAAAATTTTATTAAATATCGAAATAAATTCCGGTGCTTTTGAAAGAATTATTTTCAAAGTAAATCATGTTTTTAAATACAGTATAAATAGATTCATTTTCAAAAGTAATTTTTAAAAAATTCTTCATTTAATTTAATGAAAATTAGTGACTGTATTGATTCCTGATGTATATAGCGGCTTATTTCATTTCAGATGATAAAACATTTCTGCTTTATAGCATTAAATAAAATGGTCAATTACGATCAATTTGGGAAGTAATAAGCTTCTTTCTTTTTCTATTAACCATTAAAGATAATAAAGAACAAAAATAGCCATCTGAGATATTAGAAAAATTGGCCATTGGTTATTAAAAATGTTTAAAAATTTCAAAAAAAAATAATTGTAGCATTTTAAGCTAAAGCATAAATTCTGACATTCTTCTAAATGATATTAGCTATAATACGGCAGTATTTTCTAACATTTATCTCCATTTATTCCATCAAAATTAATTCTATTATGATTTAGTTCATTGGATTATTAATACATGGTGATTAAAAATCCCGTTACCACTTTACTTTTATTAGCTTCTTAATTGATATATAATTTTAAAATCAAATTTTCAAAAGAAAAGTATCAAAGAGCTTGTATTGCAGGGAAACTATTTTTGTTCCAAAATTGATTGTACCTTATCTGAAAAGTGATAATTATTTTTCATATATATAGATATGCAGATAGAACATAAAAAATGCAGTTACCCAAAGTCCCTTACTAAATTGGGTTTAATCAGTTAATAAAAAACTAGTTTTGAAGTGCCATTCCACCATTTCAACAGGAGATTCCCAAAGAGCAAGATAACAATGCTTAGTTTCGAAAATTGGAAGACTCAGTCGCGAAATGAAAATAAAAAGTAAATAAAAAAAAGGAAACCAGCCCCTTTCCGATGTGTTTCGCAGGCAACCGAAAAAAAAGATGGCAATGGAAGGCACTGCACCACGACGTCCTCTTACGCTGGTAGTAAATAAGCAAACCAACAAGAATCGTCGAAGAAAATTGAAAAGCTTGGTTCTAAATTACTATAGAGGCGAGAGAAGTAGTTGGCAATCTTCATTCAAATGCCATCCTAAGGGTAGGTTCAACCCTCTTTTTACCCGGGGTTCATCCCAATGAAGGTGGGTTCGGGAATTAACAGGAGAGTCAGCAAAGGTCGCGTGGACTTGTATTCCAACTTTTCGCATCACTGATCAGCAAGGTGAACAACAGGCAGAATCAGAGCATTTTTCTCGCCTTTTGGATACTGTAGGGGAAAAGTATTGCAGAAGAAAAGTAATAAATATAAAGAAATTGCAGCGGTATCTTGCTATTAGCGGAGACAACAAAAACAAGCAGATAAAATGATGTGCCTCCACAGTATTATGCTTGGGTAAACATGGAGGATGAAGAATCTTCTATTATGGGTTCTGGTGACGCACGGATTTATTTTATGTGTACTTATTATTTTTTTAGCTCCTTTCTCTGGTTTTCTTTTATATATATATATATATATTCCCCTTTGGTTAAGCCGAGAGTTGTGATTCCGTTGCTTGGGATTCATTCCAAAACACTGTTTATCGAGGGATGAAAAAAAAATGCATCTTTGGCAATTTGAAGAGTGGAAAGTGAAGACGAAATGTGTCATTTTGTTTGGAAGTGGTAAAAAATCGCCGGTGGAGTTCAAAGGACTTGAAGTAATATGGCGTGAAATATGTTTTATTAGTAATATATGTTTAAATCCATTACTTCCACTTGTAAAGAAAATTTTTTTTCTCTCTCTCTCCTATTATTTATTTTTCGTACTTTCACAAAGATGGTGGGGCTCACGGTTGTTAGTTATGTTTTGCTATTAGACATGCTGTGGAGGAAAATTGCCGTCAAAAATAGGAAAATTTGGATTTGAGCATCGTATAATTTAATATTTTCATGAAAATTATATTTCGTGTTTAACTCCTAAATATACCTATAGAATAATATATATCCTTTTTTTTCTTTTGGTCGCGTACTATGCTGTTTTAGAAATATTTTGTTTTCCACAAATTTTATAAATGAAATGTGGGAAGGTATGCTGATGGTTGATTTTTTTTTTCATCTGAAAAATACCTTTCGCAAAAGAATTAGAGGATATATTCCAATCGCATTTTTTGTAATTTTGGTTTATTTTTCAATTTATTTCCCGTGTTACTGTATTGGAAGTGATTATTTTAAAGTTGAATACCCTTCAGTATTTTCTTATTTTTAATTAACAACAAAATATTAATTTAAATACAAAAAAAATCTTAAATAAGTAAAGTAAACATAAGTTAATTATGCTTTGTTTCCTTTAATTATTTAATGAAATTTAGAAATTATAAAATTTTTCTTACAAAATTTGGTAAATTAGCATTCTAGGATAGCAAAGATTTTTTCTTCTTCTCTAAAACTAGAGTGTTTACTTTTGTTTACATTAAATGATAGTATAATAATGCATAAGTGAAATCATTAAGTACCGAGGCATTTTTAGATTTGCCCATTTTTTTTCTCTTTCGAATTTCTCCAGCAAGGGTGAAATAGAGTGCTCTTGAATTTCATCTATCTAAAGAGTACAAATAACTTTTAACTGCACATGTGTGAAGCATGGCATATTTTATTTTTTCCCTTCTGTAATTTAAGAAATATACACTTCAACTGATAAAAAATCCTTTTTGAGTAGCTCGGGTCTCAAAGTTTAATTTCAGTCGCAAAAAAGATGTTAAATGATTGTTCGTTTGTTTGTTAGATGATGAAAAAAGATGTTTCAAATTTTGTCTTGAAATGAATAAATTTTATAAAAATGAGAAATATGCTAAATACTTATAAACTATCAAATTTAAATAACAGTAAATAAGGCGTCATAAATAAATAACAATAAATTTTCTTACATTAAGACACATGTTCTGCAAGATTTAATAGAAAATTCTGTAACTTATTAAAAAATATGAAGGAATATTAAAGATTTTATTTATAAATCATTTATATATTCTCCAATATCCGTGTTATTTTTAAATTCGTACAAGTACCGAGTTTGATAAACGAAACTACTACCAAAAATCGCAAAACATTGATTGCCGTCAGTGACAGAAGGAGAGGCTAAATAGTTTCCTTATCCATCAATTTCTAGCGAGTCTCATGAATGTCCACGAAATCTAATCTTGGGTTTAAAAAGCGAATTCAAACATTTTCTTTATATGGTTTGAAATACAAGAGCAGTTCGCCAGGCTTTTCTTGAGAAATCCGAAAGAATTTGATTCTGGATACTTTTGATCAGATTGTGAATTATTCATCCAAGCATGAAGTAGTCATTTAAAATTTCCTTTATGTTCCATTCAATTTCCGTCTTTCACATTTCTGAAAACAAAACAGTCGCGTAATTCAAAATAATCTTATGTGATTGCAAACTCCGTATTTTATCAATAGTTTATGTATGTGATTTTGGACAGAATCCATAGGAAAATAAACACTTAGAAACATAAACATATTCCGATAATAAGCTTTTCAAACAAAAAGTTTAATCACTTCTTTTCGATTACAATAAATTTTGAATTCTTTCAAAACTGTTTTTGATACTATTCAAAAAGCGATTTAGGAGGCTACCACTCGGACAACTTTTCAAAACTAAATTAATGTCGATCGCTTTCTTTTTTAGTATAATCAGATAATATGGTGGAACTTAGCAAATGTGAATTTGTTTTGGTCCCTTTTTCTTATTTAATTAATATTATCCTATCGTTCTGTAATTCGATATTGAAACAAAAATCTTGAAAAATTTATTTTATTTCAGAATTATTTTTGTTTTTTAATTAAATATATTTTATTCTTTAATGGCCATAAGCGAATAATGGTAAAAACTTTTATTTATTTGAACATTGATGTATATATACTAGATAATAGAAGTAATAATAAATTTCTCTTAAAAATCCTTTGACCTGTTGGATATAAATTGAATGATTAGTTGAAGGCTTATTATAGTTTTTATTATGTTTGTTGAATTTAAATTATTATACACATTCCATATATAAAAACACTTATTTACTGAAAGAGTCTTTAATTTATGAAGAATTTTTAATTTTCATTGTATTATTTACTAAATTACTTATTGCAAATCGAATAATTATACTTTGATTATTATAATTATTTAATATATGAAAATGGTTTTTTCGCTGCTTATCTATGTTTGAAAACTGACATTTTCTTTTCGGTCATTTTTAGATCCGATTCTGTCAAATGTAAATTTTTAGAATAATTAATTGTTATTGTGACCCAACCTGCTTCAAACGAGTTAAATTTCTCTATAGTTATGAAGCATTTTATTATCAAAGTTTAAGGTGACCTTCAACGAATTATAACAATTCTTTACCAATTGTGAGCAAATCAAAATTCCGTATTCTTCCCATCCGGGATCTAACATGCACATATGACCATTAAATGACATGCAAATTAGGTGTTTAAAATAAGCAAGACATAATAGCCATAAAAAAATGTGATGGAAGATAAAAAGCAATTCGCATAAATTCGCTCTGCAAGAACCGGCTGAAAAATGCATATCATAAAAGCACGTAATTACGTAACATTTACTTGTTAATGCTCAAAAAAAAATTCCGATGCAGAGAGAGAAACGAAATAATACCAGACGCACATAAATAAAGACGAGTCTTCTAACAAACACTTTTCGCCAAGAAAAATCTTTTCCGCTTCCACACTTCAGGCATGTTCGCACATCAATCTTGTAGATTATAAAAGTCGGAATGCCTTTCGCACAATCGCACATGAAATATAAAACAAAAAGAAGAAGAAAGAAAGAAAAAAAATTTGCTTCCCCCTTATCCAAAATCTTAAAAGATCACCCATATAAGCCAAGGCCGGGATCTAATGAGTGCTTATCTCTGTCGTCTGCCCCATACAGATGACTTTTTAATTGATTACAAGGTCAACAGATTTCGAATTCACCCCACACACCTAGCTCGAGATGAACTGAACTAAACCTACACCACACCATTCTCGTAAAACTTCAACGCGCTTTTTCTAAAGGAAAAAGTGTTGCGCGTTTACTTATCCAACTTGCTGAACATCCAAATGTCTTTTTATCCGGGGATTGAAATTCAAGGCAGGGCGACGCTACTGGCTCAGTAATGACCTTTTTGATAATCGCCAGGCAAGGTGTCTCTAATAAGACACTTATCAAATCTCTTGGCCAGCCAGATAAGGAGATGAAGAGTTTTTGCCTTTAATATTATGTTAATGATTTTTATCTAAAAAGCGACGCTGATGAAGAATACTTAATCCGAGAAAAGCTAAGAATTGCTCATAACTGCCTTCCATTTGGCTTGGTTTTTCGAACATTATTGTGGCGCAGCAACTCAATTATTCTAATGATTCTTTTTTTTTCATTTCCTTCATTAAGCCAGGATTTCTGGCGCCGCGGCGGACATGCCTGCATGCTCAAAGAATAGTTAAATAAATGTGAATATTTATAAAATATCTGAAAGACTATATCAAAACAAGGCCCGGTATTAGAATTTAAATTACTTTTATTTCGAACATTCTACATCAAAGCTAGTCTTACTTAAAATATTCATATTCTGAGGACAAGGTATATATGTATATATGCAATGAAATATCACGAAAAGGATGAAAAATAATCTCATACCTCTAGAAACATTCACATTTATTAAACTACTAATGATATCTGGGGGCAAAACAATTATGTTTTGCTCTGGATGCCTGTTACCTCCGCTGGCCGCTGATATCAAATTAACAGTTTTTAAATACGTAGTTTTGGGGCTCAAGTTTCGGTATAAATTATTATCATACTTCCTTACCAATAATTTTTGTGATTTAAATTATAGTAATCAAAATAACTATAATGTTATCTGTTCTTCTGTTTTTGATAGTGACGCTATATTTTCGTTTTAATATAATGCACTTTATCTTTGTTTGTCTTGTGTACAAGTGTATGAGGTTCTAGCATGACATTTTTCGTTTTATCATTTTTATTGTGCTGTGATGTCTCCATTGCCTTTTATTATCATTCCCATATGTTTTGTATTTTATTATTTATCCCATATCTAGTTATTCCCATATCTTTTAGGCATATCTGTTTTCAAAATTTTAATTCTTTCTGATAAAAATAAGCCTTACAAGATGAAACCAGCCAGCAGAGGCAATTAATGAACATATTTTTGGAGTGTTCTGCTTTCGACCCTTTTAAAAGATATAAAAATTTCTGCGACCACATATTCTACAAAAAAAAAAAAAAAAATGGATGATAAATACGAAAATGAAGCTTATATTATTTACTGAGAAATAACAAGAAACTCTATTAAAATTATTATAAACTGCATTTTAGAGAATTTGTAGATAATTAACTATAGGTAACTGAATGTTCCAAAATAATTTTAATTATAATGTTTTTAAAATAAAGGTCTTATGGAAAATTTGATTGCAACAGATTTAAAGCTACGCAATTTCGGTCGCGATCCACATTTTAAGAAATTCTGTGCTATATATAATTAAAAAAAATCTCATGCTGTTAAAAAGAAAAAAAAAACTTTTTTGTACAGCATGAAAAGTAAAAAGGAGTTTTCAGGTTCCAACTATTATATTACAGTTGATGCATTGTAAAAATAAGTTACTGTTGGGTAAAACTGCTGCTAGTTTTAATATGGAAATTCCTCTGGTTTAGTAGTAGACCAAGCTAACTTATGCTGACGAATTTCAATTGATTTGAAAGTATTACATGTTATTTGAAATATTTGCAGGAAATTACAATTTGTTGTTATAAAAAAGTAACTAAAATTTATTAATAGGATTAAAAGTTTATTTGAAACACATTTTTTGAAATATTATTTCACAATAAATAAATTCAAAAAAATTATTTATTTTGAATTTTTTGGAATTTAATAGTATACTCTATTTCTATTTATTAATAGGATTATTTTAGAATGTTTGGACAACTAAAATTTTGCCATAATATTATAAAGTGAATTGTAATATAAGATGTAAAGACAATCACTGAAAATTGATTTAGAAATTATTTTAACACAAAAAGATGATTTTGCAGATTCCAAAATTTTCAGAATAAAATATGATTACTCTTGATTTTCGTTAATACTATAATTACAATGCTCATGTTGTGATGAAAATATCATCAAAATAACTTTTTTAAAAAGACAATTAATAGATAGAAAATCTTTAAAATATTTACAACACCAATTACTCCTTTTTGAAGTATTTTTTAAAACCATGTTTGTTGGTAAGGGTTGAAAATGCATGTACGTCACAAATATGTTTATCAATAATCAGCAATTCATATCATGCTTCATTCCACTTAATTATATTGCTTGAAATAATCATTTTTAAATTTCATTTCCTGGGAAATTTAGCAAAATAAAAGCCTTTTCGTTTTTTCAATTTTTTTTAATTAAAATTATTTGTTTTATTTCACACATTCATCTAATTTTGTTAGGAAAATCCTGTCTATGAGTAAATCTAAACATAAAATTTTAACATTCATCGTTTTTAAATGAAGTGTTTTGCATAAATATTAAATATATGTTTAAAGTTAGACTTTCTATGTTGCCTTAAAAAGTTTTGAATCATTATTTGTTATTTAATATATAATTATTATTTTATTAGAAAAATTAATTCCATTTAATCAATCGATAATTTCCCAACATTATTATTGTCTATCAAAACAATAATTGTAACATCTTAAGATATCTCGAATAATTTCCTGACAAAAAAAAATACTTCAATATCTATCACGGAAAACTAAATATATTATATTTTCCATCCTCAAATAATAATAATAACCACAACAAAAACGATTCTTTCAGCATTAGATTTCTTCAATTATTAGATAATTTTCTTGATCGGAATTTTCTCTCTCGAATCCAGTTTCTCATGTTTTTGTTTAGAATTTGCTTATTGTTATTTTAAACATACAAATCATTTGGATGTTAAAATTTTTCTATCATTAGCTGTTTATAAAAGTTCTTTATGATCTTATCTAACTTTCAATTGTTCTTTTCTATCTATTAAACCTATATATTATGTAAAAGAAAAAAATCCAATTTATACATTTCTTTATAAGTCTATTTAAAGGTGTTTTCCATAGGCAACTGAGCAATTATATATACTTTCCTTTCATTTCCCAGAATATTACTCGCTCGATAATATTGCATGCTTTGAAATATTTTCATTTAACTCAGCCAAATCAAAACTCGAAATTCAACAGCATACAGTAAACTATTAAATATAATCAATCATTTTGGAGTATATTAGTTAATTGAACTAATCTTCCTCTCATCCACCAATTATTTTAATTTTTGAATATTTTTTCCAACATTCATAAAATATTAAGTATTAAAGTTTCAATAGTTACTTTATGACCTGGTCATCCTAATTTACAGGAAAATATAACTTCTTCTATACTTCATTAACACTGGCAAGGGAAAATGATCTTTCCCTAATTTTAAGATTACTAAGAAAATACAAAATGCGAACTTTTGAAATACATTTGTATCAAAACAGAGAAAATGTAACTTTGAACGGCTATTAAAAATTTTAAATTAGTTAAGACCGAGAACCAAATTACATTTTCATTAATACATTTTAGATATAAAAAGGGAATACAATAAATTAATAAAATTATTCTAAAATTCTTTTTAATGCAAAAAATCATTTTATTAAATATAAAATAAAGATGCTGTCCAGAAACTAATGATAAAATTTATTTATATCATAATGAAAATTTTTCAAATCATATATATATATATAATTTGCTTTTTTTAAGTTAAGGGTGTATTAAAACAAATATGAAGAGAATACCACAGTAGGTGTACACACATTTTAACATTATTGAGTTTATAGGAGGGAAAAAATATAATTAAGCCTTTAATTTTTTAAACATATATTTCGAAACTTTGAGTGGCAGTTTTATATAAAATATTACAGTACATATAATGATTGATTCTGATTCCATTGTCTTTTTCCCCCTTATAGAAAAATTGTAGAGTTAAATAGTTTTATCAGTTGATAGAATTCTTTATTGACTTCTGACCTAAGCATATTCAGTTTACGTTAAAGCACATTGTTAGTTTAATATTTAAGTTAAAAGAAAAAGTTTAAAGAACAATCGATTTTATGTTAGTTTCCTCATACATTCCCCCCTCCCATATTTTACGAAGTTAACTAATTTAAATTCCATTGGTAACCTAACAATATTTTTCCAGCAATTACTGAAAACAGCAAATAATAAATTCGAGATGATTACTTTCTAACCTTGTATAACATCTACAAAGAGGTATTGTATATGTAATAAACTTATTTCAATAAACTGCGCCGTTTTGGATACATGTTTTTCAGAGCATTTAATTACAACAATTCTCAATAAAAGATTAAATAATTTTTTTTCTGGGGAAAGATTTATTTTTGATCATTATTTTGAAACTTTATCTTGGAAATTCTTGAAAAAATCTTGAAAATTTTGCCGCGAAATTGTACAGCTTTAAAAAATAAAGATGTATAAGAAAATATTGTTCTAATTAACGTAAAGGAAGTAAAACACGCATTAGCACAAATACTTTTTTGATTGATTAGTATTGTTTGATAGTATGATATAGTATTTTTATATTAATTAGTATTATTATAGAAATTTAGTTATATTCAGGAGCATATAACTTTCAAAAACAATATTATCTACAAAAGAGTCGTAATGCACTCTCTAGTTAATTTTGATGCAATTTATCTATTTAAAATGCATACAATTAAAGCTAATGGAATACAAAGAGATATCAATATAACAGAATAAAAACTTTTTTAAAAATCAGTTATATCAGTTATTTAAATAATTTTTATAAGGATTTTAATCTCCAGCTTTTTGAAATCAAAATAATTGCTTAATATTTTTTTTGTGATTGTTTATTCTATATTAATTTTAAACATAAAATTCCATGCTTCTAATTTCTTTTAAGATCTAAGCAATCCCGAATGAAACATTGAAGAGTTGCCGCATTCAAACCGTCTTCTCATCGGACCTTTATCGCAGTCTCAATTTCATTAATGATGTCAACAGCAAAAAAGGAAACACATATTATTACGATGTATATGCAGAAAATGGAGTCATTTTTATGAATAAACATTATGCGGGTGTAGTTAGTGAAGGAATGTTAAATTATGAAGTAAATATTTTAACAAAGGATTAATAGTTCTTAAGCTGTCTCAAAGCATCTAGGGAAAAAAAGTTATCCTATCCTTAGAGAGGAAACTTATTTCAGTTCAATTTAGTGAAAAAGACATATCAAAATACTTTAAAGATTAGGATGAGATATTTTTTTTTGTGAAAAAAAAAATTGGTCTGTATTAGATTAATCTATAATACTGGTTCATGTTTATGGTTTCTATAGATGGATAGATGATGTAATTTCAGTAAGTTATCATTTAACTTTTAATCACTCAAAAATTAATTGCATTGTTAAAAAAATAATTAATTTAATCTAATTTTTATGAAAATTACTTCACTGTCACTGCATATCATAAAAATTTTAATTGATAAATCCGTGTAAATTTTTCCTTTATATTAATTAAAATTATACATACTAAATATTTTAACGGAAGATATTTGAACTTTAAAAATTAAAAACATAATTGTAATAAGAAACCTTGTTTTTCTTAATATTTCAAGTAAATATTTTCTAACAAAAATATTTTATTTATTGCTAAATAGGACATATTAACTATCCTATATGTTTTAGTACCAGATTTAACAGTAAATTTTAAGTTGCCGAATTTATTATTTCAATTTGATTTCACTAATTAAGGCAAAAATGATTTTCATTTATTTCATTTTTTCATTCATTTTCATGAGAAATAAATTTTGTTTTGACTTCGTTGGCCGTTCAATGGATGATCTTTTTTATACCTTTCTTGTGAAACATCGAAAGGCAATCTTGTCAGAATCACTATTATTTTTCGATAAATTGATTTTTAAAAATATATGATAAATAAAATTTTAATTTTTTATAAAAACAAATGTTTAAATAATTAACAGTTTTAAAATAGAAACGATGAGTTTTAATAGAGATTTGACGAGATTATAAATAATAATTTACATCAAACGTTTAAGATAATTGAAAAAAAAACATTAATTGAGAATTATAAATACTTATGGTATAAATTGTGCCTCAATAAAATTATCCATCATTAATTAACTGTTAATTATAAATTATTTCGTATCCTAAAACTTCCTATTCTGTTTTGAATTTAAAAGCAGATACGCTTGATTTACATACATTACAGAAGAAGCCTCTATTCACTTGCTTTATAAAATAAAATTCTTATAGGATTTCTTTTCCTTTTTAAAAATATTTTCAGAAATTTTTTTCAATGAATCATTCTTTTCTTGTAAATTCAATGCTATTTCATTTTTATTATAGAAGATCAGTTTGATTTTGAAACAATGCATATATGTACATTAATTATCTATGAAAGAGTGAAGACATTTTAACAATAAAATATGATTAATACGTTTTGAAACTCTACCATAAGTTTCATAAACAGCGATTTTCATCGCTTCTAATAAAACAGCATAATATGAAAATGATATTGTCTTAGGTTTAATTCGTTTGCCTTTTCTCTGTCTAACTTGATTAAATACACCACTTCAGTCTGTGTCAAATGATTTTTATAACACGCAACTTACAAAAAGAATACCAATGTAGAAAAAAACCCCAATGTTTTGATATATGTTGAATTTCAATTAGCAATAAACTAAAAAATTCAAATAATAATATTTGTATATTCATATGAGCGCTGTTAAAACATTTATTTTTATTATATATAATATAGCTATTTTTTTTTGGTCAATGTTATATAAAGGACAAATATTTTCTCACAAAATTTTGTTGAAAGCTAAATTTGAAAAATCAATTAAAATTAAAGGAAAAATACCATATGGAAATAGAATTAGTATTAAAAGAGTATTTATATATTAAGAAGTTATTTTTCTTTTTAAGTTGCTAAGTGAAGTAAGAATGATTTTTGTGTGATAACTTATATTGATGTTAAAAAAATTAAATTTCGATTTGTTTTAATTTAAAATTTTGAAAAATCTTTTCTTAATAAGCATCGAGTAACTAAATACCTCAATCTGAAAGTATTATACTCAACTATGTACTCTGTAAAGCGTTTTAAATGCTTCGTGCATTTCATGTATAATACACCAGACTTGAAACGTTATCATTAAAAAAAAATTATTTAAGAATCGTTAAGTATCATTTATAGTACTAAAATATGGGTAGGTAGAGGAAAAAATATATATAACCTAATGTAATATTTAAATATTGTAGTTGTAAAAAATATTTAAGCATTAAAAAAATATAGTTGAATGCAGTACTGAAATTTGGGTAGGTAAAAATATATAGTTTAATATACTATTTAACCAACCGCGAGGTGATAGATTTTTCAGTTTTAGAAACGAGAGGAATTTCTGTTTTAATTCATAAATTCATTCCGGAGTATCATATAAATTGAACTTGTCAAAAAGAAGTAGAAATATAAGTATACTAATATAGCAGAAATACGTTATTAATACGTTATACGTTTTAAATTAATTCAGTTCTTGAGTTAACTTAAAAAGATATGTTACTTATATATTTAGGTATATTACATTCAATACAACATAAAGATAAGTGACTTTGTTTCTAAAATTTTAGTTATATTTCAAATAACAATTATTTTTAATGATTTATATTTCCATATCATCTCAGTAAAAAAATATGCTTGCTTGTTAATATTGGTATATCCCCTTCTTGACCGTTTTGATTCATCAAATTCAAGGCAAAAAAAAAAAAAAATCATAGACGAGTCAGCTTACAGCTGCCTAACTCGAGTTGATTTCTTAGAGAGATTTCATGAGGACTAAATTTTACTGAAATTACACAAAATATTTCCTTTACATTAATAAAAAAGTCACATCTGCGTATTTAACACATGACTGGAAAGATACAAAATAGGCCCGTGGAGATACGAAAAAAATCTAGCTATCTCCATTGACTTATTTTATATTCCTTTGTCATACTTAAGATATACAGATGAAAGATAATTCTTAACATCTTTATTAAAGCTATATTAAACGCGATATGTATTCTGTCATAATGCGACGAGAAATTATGTTTATTTCTTTTTGTAAAAATTACCATCATTCGGCGAAAATTCTCCGCTATCAGATGGTATATATAAAAAGGCTTTTACGATTTTCGGATGCTAATGAATTCTTTTACATTCCATCTCTCAAGAACTGTACAGGTTTTAGGCATTGCAAAGCAGTAATCTGCTGAACTGTAAGATTGTTTCTGGAATTAAGAGCGTGCATGCGAAGAGCTAGAATATCAATTTTCGAAGTAGTGAAGTTGAAACAAGAGATAACACGCAGGAAGTCTAATTATCTCACTAGCGCGAAGATGATTAAAATGCATAGTTTTATGGCTTTTATTTAAGAAACGTAAATCCATTATATAAGTTTAATTTTATAAAAAAATATAAATCGATTATATAAGAGAAACAATTGTTAAATAACAAATGAGTGTCCACTTTTAAAATATTAAGTAATTTGAATTGGATAATTTAAAATTTTAATGAATCTAGTTAAGTTTTATTAAGAATAAATAATTTGTAGCTTAAATTCTTAGTTGAAAGAAAATAATTGAGGAAAGAAAATAGTAATCATAATTTCACATTTTCTAAATGAAAATTAATATTCTATAAAATATACGAGTTTTTCGTAGAAAAGGCATATCATTATAACTTCTTAGAGAAATTATTTAATCGACCACGATACATATTCCGTTATAACATGACGAGAAATTGTGTGTTTCTTTTCGTAAAATTTATCATCTTTTGGAGAAAATTCTTCATAATAGTACAAAAAAGCTTTTTTACGATTTTCAGATACTAATAATTTTTTACATTCCATTTGGTTAGAACTGTACGGGTATTAGGTACAACGAAACAGATGAACTATAATACTGTTTCTAAAATCAAGGCTTTCGATGGGAAAAAAACCCCCCCCACCCCCCCCCCCCAAGATTAGACATTTTCAAAGTGGTTAAGTTGCACATCTATAACACCTAAGAAGAATAATTCCCCAAGCGAAAATAAAAACAAAAAGATTGTATAATTTTAAAGCTTTTTTTTATTCTATAAGAAATATAACTTGATTATATACGATAATATTTTTGAATAAAAAGCCTGTCATATTTTTAACCTTAGATCATTTGAGAATTTTAAATTTCAGTGAGTCTAGCCTGCCTCTCTGCAGCAACTTTAAAATACTTTTCATAGATATGAAGTAAATCATCACAATACTTTGAAAATAAAGATTGCAATGATTGAACTTGGTGAGTTATTTGATAAACTAAAAAACGCTCACCATCCATACTTATTAAATAACTTAATTGAATGAACTAAATAAAAACAGTATCTAATAATCTTTCCTGAAAAAATATACTTACAGAATTTCCTAAATAAATTGAATTTGAAACTGAAATCGGAACTAAAACAAATTTTCAGGTGAAATATTAAAAATAAAAACATTAGTTATTACATCATCGACACATTTAATTGTTGTAGTTCGTTTTTATAATGAAGTTTTACTAGAAAAATGTCAATTAACAATATGATTTTTAAATACTAGTCGAAAAAAACAGAATCGAGGTAAGTAAATCATTATATAGAATAATGATATATTTTTATTGATGAGAATTAAAATTTTATCAAAAATAAAAAAATCTTTCATAATATAAACTTTTTTTTAAACTTACACTCCCAAATTTATTCATTCTCCTAGTTAAATGGCAAAATTTATTTGGAACATTTATTTCTATTCCAAACCATATACGAAAGTAAATGAATCCGATATGCGTAAACTTTTCCTTTTAATGTATTTATGTCAAAAATAATGTTTTATATTAAGAGAGCTATTATTTTTGTCCAATAAATGAACTAGTGCTTTTTTTTTAATTGAAGGTCCAAGTATCAAATTTCCGTGATTTGATGCGGGAATTAGACAATTCGTTGTCATTGAAGGGACAATGATTATTTTAATCGTGAAAAAATATTACAGTTGTGCTACAAAAACGTGTAGTTTCAATCAAATGGGCGATGAAGCTCTATTTTATGATTTGCAAATTGTTAGACAAATTTTAAAAATTTTCTCGTTTTGCAAAAAGGATATCTATTTTTATTTTATTTTATTTCTGAATTTTTAGATCAATATCGGAAAAACTCCAGAATTTGATCTAAACAGTTTCGTTCAAATAGTTTGTTCTATAAGAAGAAAAAAATTCGATGCAATACTTTTATATATTTTAAGCAGAAAATTCGATGCAATTCTTTTATCTATTATAAGAATATACAGAAGAAACTCAGGATATTTTGTTTTGATTAAATAAATATTAAATGCCTGTATGACAATTATTTAAATTAAATTTTATTTCGGGAGCGTAATTCGCATCATACCAGCAGAGGTGACTCGTGATTTAAAATTAGGAATGATGTAACTGATGAAATACTTTTATTTACTATAAAATTTCAGCGAATAGTTGTAAATAAATTCATTAGATATTATATGTAAAGATTCTGGAAATTTATTTAAAAATGTGTTGTTTTTATTTTGTTTTAAGTACGAAAAATCGCTAACCTTACTTTAATGTTAATGATAAAATGTAATATGAAAAATGTATATTTTGTCTTTTGTATTCTTCAGTTCTTTTAATTCTATTCTAATTTACAAACCTTTCAGAAGAAAATATTGAAAAATATTTTTCTCCATCTGATATAATCGGGAACATTGTCAAAACACTTTTCTTTTATATAAGCTATACTAATTTCTGTTTCCAAAAATGTTAATAATTCATATGTTTATACTATATCTATACATCGAATTAAGCGAATTTTGAAAGTTATGCAGTAGAGATTAAGTTCTATAACAAAAAATTCTAAATGAACCTAACAATGATAGAGATCAACGGAATTTCTTGACAAATAGAAACTGCAGTGCAATAACAGCTCGAAGTTCGCATATATTTTAGTGAGCGACTTTGTGAAAAATACAATGCTTCAAGGAAACTCCATTCTCCTAAGAGCATCTCAAAAAATCCTTTTAGGTAGATTTTATAGAAAAAAAGAAAATTAATTAATTTTTCTGATAATTTTAAATATTTCGTGAAACATTAGATAAAATTTATGCACCCATAAAAGATTTTGCAGCCGTTCTTAAAGATTTTAGATATTAATGTCTTCATTGACATTATCATCATGTCCATCGTCTTAAGATAATAATAGAAGTTATAAGGCATTATTTATCATTTTGGATGAGGGTTTCTTCATTTATTCGATTCCCTTTCTGTAACAAAAATATTCCCCATCGGGAAGAAAATAATTGTTTACGCCTGCCCCATGTGTTCATGCAAATATGAATGCTTCACTTCCCTGTTTTGATTAATTAGAAATAAATAAAAAAGAAATTTAAATAAATTAATTAGGAAGTGTAGCAGGGCAGGAAATGTCAAATCTGTCAGTTAGTTACATTTTGGGTGGTAAATGCTCACAAGAAATGTTTCCTAAAATTTTAATTAAAAATTAAGCGAAATTTAAGCATTTTTCTTTAAATAACTTCGCGAGACGACACACCACTTTAAAACAGTGAAAAATAGTTTTCATGTGATATCGGGCTTTTTCCAATTTAAATAAATTCTTAAAAATATTTTTAATATATTTTGCACAGATATTTTTCAATATTTTTGCTTCTTAATTTAAAAGGAATATATTCCGATAACATTATATACACGTTTTTGTTGTTGTTGTGCTCCTTGTCAATGATATATAATTCAGAGAAAAGTTTTAAAAAAAGAAAACAATATTATAAAGACAGGTTATTCAAGTCTAAAATATCACCTCAAAGTGTTTCATACAGAAGATATGAATTTCTTAAAAAATTTTCAAATATATTTCTTATTTAAATTATTCCAAAATGTTAATAAGTTTTTCGAACGCTGAAAAATTAAAATGATTTTACTGCTATTCTTTCTATTACATTATTTATATTAACATATATATTTACCATATTTACATCACAAATATAGAGATCTCCAGATCATTTCCAGAGCAATTATTTCCCAAGACACAACCATATAAATAACACTATCTTCATTAAAAATGAAATCAAATCACTAAAAGCTTACCATACAAAAGTTAACTTATATTTGGATAAAGTTGTTCTAGAGGACAAAACTACATATATTACATTAGAACTCATAATAAATAAGTTAGATTGACATTGATTCCTTTTTATTGTCTATCACCTCCGAGCTCGAGGGCTAAGCAGCCATGACTAATTACTAATCTTGTGTCTCGCGCAATAAATTAATTATTTTGCCCGAGGAGGATGTGAAATGGATATTCCTACCTATTGAAGATGCACTCGGTAAACGCAATGCATGAGTTGATATAGGTATACGTGGAAGTGAAATTAATGTTCTCACTTTTTGATTAAAAAGGAATGCGAGAAAGTGAAGCGGTTCCCTTTTCTTTTTAATTAGATTCAAAAATTGTATTCTATTAAAATAAATGGGGAAATAGTTATTGCCCTTTAATGGAAATTATTGAAGAAAGACTTTTAATTTTGAAAATATAATTTCACTTTCGAAATTGCTCCTTTACTTATTAATTAATTTTTAAAATTTGTCTCTTGTATTTTGCTTATTACTTCAAGCTAAAAGGAAGACAATGATTTTCTTCCATTAATATTTCGTTTATAAAATTAAATTTTGAAGTTTTTTTTAAAGACATTTGCTATCAGAATTAAATTGTTTGCCATAACAGTGACTTTTTACTGAATGTTACTTTGACAGACGTCAGATTAAAAAACCCTAGAAATTTAATATTTGTCATTTAAGGCGAATTTCAAATCCAAGAAAACCAGCATCAGTTTTAGTAAAAACAATTACGAAATTTTAATGTAAATATCTCCATTGGTATTCCAGTTCATTAAAAAAAATCATTGTCCCAACGTCACTGAAAAAGTTTTAGCAATCCAAAATGAGTATGGAATGATATAAAACAAATAAAGCCAAAATGAATCCCAAAATGGAATTTATTTTCAATTTAATTATTAATTTAGTTTAATTATCAACCTCTTTGAGTTGGAAAATGTAAAAATTGCGCTTCAACACTCCATACGATTTTGGTGGCTTTGATAAAACAGATTTAATTATATAAATTATATTACATTCTTACGGAGTTGAATTATACTATCATTGATTTTGGATATAAATAATAATACGAACTGATGCAAAATTAATTGTTCAGATCTAATTGTAATCTTTGCATCCAAATTGTGATTAAAAATAATACTACTGTTGAGGAACCAACGATTGCTTCAGGCACTTTGAATCATTCACTCTCATAAGCGATATCAGTGGATATCAAGTTGTACTATAGCAAAATTTGTGCACAAAATCAGAGTAAAGAATCGATTTTAGACTTCTTATTTGAAGCAAGTATTTATTATGAAAGACAGAGAATTTGCTGTGAAGTAGACAAAAAATAGAAAATTAATGCAAAGCGATAGACATTATTAAAAAAAAAGAAATTCGATTGGTGCATAGTTATTTAAGAATACGAAGCAATACAATGACACAAAAATATTCTAGCCCCAATTTTCTTCCTTTGTTCAAATGATTTTAAGGGAAATAATAGATGACGTTTAAATTTTGCAAATTAAATATGTAACTACATTGTCGTTTTAAATCACTCAACCAACTGAATATTTGTTTATGATTTTCCCGGGAAATTATGTCTTTAAAAATAGTTTTCTATAATGGAGAGGCTGAAATATAAAAGATGAGGGTGCATTTTAAATTGGCAGCACTTGCTATCAAATTATTTTAAAAATTAGATAGTAGTTACCAGAGCATTATTTTAATGCAATGTTTAAAAATTCATTAGCCATTATAATACATTTCTTAACAAACAAGGGTTCTAATGATTTAAAAAATAATTTCTCATTCGAGTATGAATTAAATGTTTAAAAAATATGAAAATTACTTCCTTTTCCTGCATATGCATTGTTTTTAATTAGCATTGGCGCAAGAAAACGCTATTGATATAATATTATTTTTCAAAACTTATCTAAAATTATCAAAGTTATCTTTCCAAATTTATGAAAGTTTATCTAAACTTGAAATTTTTAATTATCATTCGCGACTCACATGAGGGTTACGTAATTTATTTTTGGGATGAATATTATAAAATCTAATACAGCAAATCAATCGAGAAAATTCTGCATTAATTTTCTAAAACTATGTATAAAATTGCTGCCTTCGTTTAAATCATTAATAAAATTAATAAATAATATAGGTTAGAGAATATTTTCATTGATAATTTATTAATCATTTTTTCCCCTAGATCTATATGCACTTACAGTTGCAAGCGAATTTCTGGATAAAATAATCTAAGAAACATTCGCTCAATTTAATTCTATCTCATATATATATATATATATATATATATATATATATATATATATATATATATATATATATATATATATATATATCATTCAATTGATGAGATAAGATGCAAAAGTTTTAAATAAGGTTTCCTTGGTGTCATGTCGATAGGAAAATGAAAACGGTTCACCAATCATTAGCTATTAATAATTCTTTACTTTCTATGTTAACTTATGAGTTTATTAGGCATTTATAATCAATACTTGTAAGTAATTTATAAATATAGCCCTTGTTTTTACTCCTAAGGTGTTTGTTTTCATAAGCGTAATGGAATCTTGGTCAAATTATTGTTTTTATTTATTAAAAATTCCCATGTTTTGATAAATTAAATAATTAGAATGCTGCTGCAGATAGGAATTTTAGTCAATATTTGTCACAATGTTTAAACCAATCATATCGTTTATACAAATGCAAGCTGTCAGAAGTTGAAAACAACGTTTTTCAACTACGCACTTTAGTGATTTCTCCAAAAAGGATCCGTATGATAGCAAACTTGAATTTCTTTTACAAACTAAAGACACGAAAATTGCAATAAATTGAAAACGTAGTATCTACTGTTTATTTCTTTAGCTAAGTATCAAATAAGTTTCATGCACACACAAATCTACGTTTGTATCGAAAATATTTATTGTTATCACTGTTCGCATGGGCGACTGAGTTTATCAACTGAGCTTACATTGATTTAAATCGGTATGATTTAATGCATCACTGTCAGGACAAATGCTATTTTCTTTGTGCAAGCCAAACAGGCTTTTTTAAGTTTTAAAAACA
Organism: Argiope aurantia; assembly: GCA_026543865.1. Classification (NCBI taxonomy): domain Eukaryota; kingdom Metazoa; phylum Arthropoda; class Arachnida; order Araneae; family Araneidae; genus Argiope; species Argiope aurantia. Next base: position 372,624 of record JAPMOR010124037.1, on the reverse strand, counting down.
GATTTTCGGAAACGAGATATATTTTTGAAATGTCCATTGAAAGTGAATACGAATTATTATTATTCCTAGGGAATTATCATTCCTATCAATCAAAATGCTTGTTTAAACTGTGAAAAGAAAAGGAATCCCGTCTTTGAATGAAACTTTTTAAAACAAAACTTCTTTCCTGAAACTATGAACCTTACTCTTGTATTTTATATTTTTAGCTGTAACAAAATATTTTCTTAGATGTGAATTAAATCAGAAATCTTTCGAAAACATAAGCCGCTGTGGTTGAATTGATAAATTAAAGGATGTAAAATCATTCACAAGTAAAAAATTATGTCATATGTTTGAAGTATTATTTTAAAATTCCAATCGAAACTAAAGTTATTTGATCAGGTGAAAAGTATTTAACATGTATAATACTAAATAAAAAAAGCAGAATCTAATAATTAATTTGATATAGTATTTAATATTTGTTGTAGTATGCATATAAAAATTTCTGAAATTAATTTCATTTGGAGCTAAAATTATTTTACCCAACTTCACCATTTTAACTGTATTAATATTTAAATTAGTTGTGAATCCCATAAAAAGAGACTTAAAATAAGAAGAAAAAAAAATAGACATTAAAGACATGAAAAGTAAAATTGGATAAAAATCAACTGGTTGGACCATAATAAAGATATAAAAATTTGATTTAAAAAAGGAAATAAATAAGTTAATACAAATATAATAAAATATTTCTGTATTCCATTATTAGCAGTGACCAATTATTATAAAAAATGGAATAAAAATTAAAATTTATTTGAAAATCTAGAATCGCCTAATAAAAAGCTGATGAGGTTGATTGTGATATATAATGAATTATAAACACACATGAGGATGTCATATAAAATTTATGTAAGATTCCTATATTGCTTATTCTTTCAATTACTAGCTTAAAAGTAATTTTAATCAATATTAAAAACAAAGCAAGTAATATATCGCAAAGAAAAAAAGTGTATCGCATTGATGATCTTGTATAAGTTTTGTTTTCATTTGGCCTTGCATCATTAAGCAACCATCTTTTTATTTTAGAACTTCTTACGAAACCTGAATAAGCTGACTTAAGCATTTAGTTTTTATTACAAGTTGCCATAAAAACGAAAGTTAAATCGTCGTAAAGATAAGTTTCTAACTGGTGTTAAAATATGAAATGTTATATTTGTGCTACCCATTAATATTTGTTTTAGTGCCGATAGCAATATGTTTTCATTTCAAATATTATTTATTTACAACCTAAATAAAAGAAATTACTTACTTAGTACTTAGTTTGAATTATTTATTTACTAGCCGCCTTTGGCGACCAGCCGGTACAATTTTCAATTAAATATTTTAAGTAACTGGTCTCTTAAAGGATTCTCAAGCAAAACATTTTTAATCTTCAAATTTTGATAGCCATACCAAACTTATACTGTTTAGATCGTATCGTTAAATTTACTATATATATTTTGCTAATTTGTTGTCATTTCCGGCAAAACTTCAACTTTAATTTAAATTGTAAATGATGGAATTGCAATTAATAATAAGATATTTTTTAATAAAACCAAGCGTTTTATTTTATTTATTATCTTTATTGTTATTAATTAATTATTATTATTATTGAATGTGAGTATTACAAACAGAGCCACTCGGTATTTAATTCCCGGCCTCCAAGGTATACACGTGCCAAATTTGGTAGCTATAGGTTGAATGGTCTGGCCTGTAGAGCGCCAACATACACACACACACACACACACACACACACACACACATTGAGCTTTATTATAAGTATAGATATAGATAGACTACATAAGAACATTAAAAGGTTATTTTAAAATTTCGCCTTTTCAATGAATTTACCGAATTTAGCTAGATTTTTTTGTATACATCATCTGAGGAGATTAAATTATAGTTTATTTTCAATATGATAATGTTCATACGCTAAATATTGAAATTTCGTGATGCATGATGTGTTACGGGAGTGAAAAAATCGTTCAAGAGCTCTATTGCCAGATTTTTGAATGTGTAGCTACTCGGTTATAAATTCAAAGCCGAATTACTTTTTCGATTCATAGTCACTTTTTTCGATAGTAAGTTATCGTAAAAAATAATCTATCAAAATTTTAATTAGAGTTATAATTAAAAATTTCCCTAAATGTAATCGTATATTAACAGTGGAAAACACCGATTACCCCAAAATATGTCTACGCCATTTTAAAATAAGGGAAAAAATTAGCTATTTTATATCAAATTTATTTACATATAATTTTCTCTCTAGTTTTAATAAATTTTAAAATATTTTTAAGCAAATTTTATTGCAATATTTGTTATTGAATTTATAAATACGACCATTGTTACGGTATTAAATATATATATATATTTTTGGCTATGTACTATCATTGTTGTAATTGAAAGTAAATTTTGAAAATTATTATAAAGACATATAATGCTATCATGTTTGAATTTTCTAAAAAATTATTTTTTTTTTGAAACGATTTAGCTGAATTATTTTTTTAAAGTATAAATATTTTAAACTAAAAAAAAAAAATGAAATTTTTGGATTTTTTCAAAGAACTGCGAAAAAAAATGTTACAAAAAAAAGTAAAGAGAATTTTCTAATTTATAAATGAATAAAGATTATCATTTTTTACTGAATTTTAATTAAATTATAAGATAGTTTGTGCATTAATGAAAAATTAATGAGTATGTGTTTTTGAGAAATTAAAATAAATTGAGTTTGAATTTCAATTCAACTGTGTTATAACTTTAAAAGTCACACCAAATGGCCACACTTGATTTCACCATATGGAAAAAGAAATTAATGAAATTACGCTAATTTAAAAAAATAAGGCCATGTAGCTAACCAAAGTTGGGAATCACCGCTTTGCATGATTCTTAATTTATGGGATACATCATCTAAGGGTAGGTGGAAACGACTAAAAAGTGTGTGGGGGGATGTACAAAATATTTCGAAACACTTTTTAGTGAAAGATAAAAGTTTCATTTAAATCATATAAAATAGAGGGTCACAATTAAAAATAATTAATGTTTTGCAGGTGATGATAAAACCCTTTTGACTTTAATTATTCAAAATTCTAGAATTAATTGAAGGAAGAACTGTGATTAAAACTCATTTTTAAAATTGTAATCTAAAGACATTGTAAACAATTACATTGAGAGATTTTATACAGCTCTTTTATGTCTTCGAAGTTCTAATGAAAACCAATGCTTATTTAGTCAGTTCTAAACAAGTGGCGAGGTTTTTGTATCATATATATCAACCTTGTATATAAGATGAGGAAAATATCGTTTAACATTTACGTTGCGCAATAAAAAGAAAGATATTGGAATACAAATTAATTATCTAAAGGAAACTGAGAACAACTGCTATTTTGGCATTTAATTACCAGTTTGTTTTAATTTAATTACATCATCATCATAAGTTTCCGTTCGAAGGATGAGAAAGCGCTGATGACCTGATTTTTGCTTAATGAGACCGAACAGGAGTTTTAACAGGTTTTACTTGTTGCAAATTGTAACAGTTATGGGACATTTATGCTAAACAAGGTTACATATATTTCAAACACCTATTCACAAGCTTGTGACGATCTGACACATCAAATTCGCTTATGAAGTATCTCGCACTTGTCAACATGAACAACAAAATGAAAAGCTCAGATATTATGACACGTGATATACAAATGAAATAGACATAAAATTTTCGATGAAAAAATGTGCTTCTATCATTTATTTAAGAGGTATCATTTCGTTATACATGTAAAGTAAATCATAAAGTAAATCAATCTAAAGAAAATCATTCTCCATTTGAAATTTATTTGTTTTGATATACGCATTTAATTTGTAGCGAAATATAAGTACAAAACTGAGAATTTATTGTCTGTTCTGGTGACGAATTAATAGTAGCCTAGAGTAATAAATTTTTCAAAGAAATGTTCTTGAAATAATATATGACAATAAATTAAACTGAAATTCATTCACAATTAGTATTTCTTCAAACTTATCACGAAATTAGTACTTTTGTTGAGTTAAGATACTAAATAAATCTTCCAAAATGCAGGTTAACAAGAACAACATAATAAAGCTATTTCATTTTTTCATTTTTTTATAATTATCATTTCTTTGCAAAAATTAATTAATAAATAAAATAATTATAACTATTAATTAATTATTATTAAACTTTGCAATTATTAATTAATAAATAGAGATATTCAGACTATATCTACATTAATAGGAATATTCTTTTTTAGTTAATCAGCTATTTTAATTTGCACTGGATAATGTAATTGATTAAAGACCTTCTCCAGAAAATACATAATAAAGAGCTACATTCATATTAGCATTAAATTGCATATATCTGCCAATAATATATCATTCGACAGATTACAATAATGATTCGATTTGTTTGTTCGAACAATGTTTATTCTTTACTGATTTGATGCATTTTTTTTGACATGACGCTTTTATAATTCAAATCCTGTTTTATTAATATAAATTTACTAACCATTATTACATGGGTATCTTTAATATTACTACCTGCAGGGTAGGCATATTATGACTTCAGTTTTCATATCGCAATAGAACGTAAAAAAGAAACTCATAATCCCGATAATAATTTGTAATTCTAGGATTATAATGGAAATTAGGGCCTTTTGGATTTGAAAGCATTACTATCGTGTTATTGTTCCAAGTAATTATATAATTTAGTTGATATGGAATTCTTCACTTAACTGCAGATATTACAAATTCTATGGTTATGAAACCACTAAGACCATATTTATAAATAATAATTAACAAGCAGAAGTCAGAAACTCATCTAATTTTTAAGTACTTCATCAACATTTTCCAAATAAGTACAATGGACTAAAATACCGCTTGTCTATTGTTAATTATTGCTTCATTAACACGTTCATTTTCCAGTAGTGAGTTTTTGAAATGCATTTTTTTTCTTGGGCTGATAGAATATCAGTTGTTTCTATGGGAAGAAACCTGAAAACCTTTGCTCTGATGTGGATACGGAAACTGATATGAACGATTCAAAATATTTGTAAGAAAAATTAATTTCTCGCATAAAAATTGGCACTTACTAGAAAAAAAACTTCAATGCCAGCTAACAAAAATAATAAGAAAAAAATGTCATGAAAATTGAAACATTTTAACTTTTTTTTAACCAAATAAAAGCATTTAACTGGATTGATTAACGTTTCATTAGATTAATTTACATTTTTATTTACGAGCATATTTCGGTTTGAGAAAAAATTTGACATGTAGGTGAGCTCGAGAATGGGAAAACATTTTACATACTTCGTTCTGACTTAAGTAAAAAGAAAAATGAAAAGCATGATTAGAAAAACTAATTTTTTCCAAATAAAATTATTCACTTACCGGGAAGAAGACCCGTCGTGAAGGCAGGCGGCTCTACGGAGACCCCGGCCGAGGGTGCCGACGAGGTAAGGCCGGTGGTTGGCGGTGGCCTGTGCGGCGAGGTTGCGGTAGGAGCGGGAAAGTGCACCATGCCGGTCAGCGGTGGCGACACGGGAGAGGACGGATGATAGAGCGGCCGCAGGGGGGCCGGCGGCGGGGGTGTGCTGGGCCGCTTGGGGACGCTTAAGTCCATGAACGCGCGACGAAGTGAGCAGAGAGATGACTGGAACAACTGTCCGCATGGGTCAGACCCGACACAGCGTTAGACGGATGGCTTCATAGAGACAGCTCTGAAGGGTTGTCTTGTCCAACGTTAATTGGTCACAGAAGCAATTCGATTGATTCACAAGTTCCTGGAACTTAGACCTAGATATCGATCTCAGGTGCAGCCACAAGTAGACGATGTGCAGAAGAACAAATAATTTGGGTGATGATGCGCAAAAACGATCGACAGAATTCTTTAGCAAGCAGAAGATGTCAGGCGTGTGCTCCAAGAGATATCTTCCAATTGAAGTTTCTTCACAAAATCAACACGGCTGCCGGTTTGGAAGGATGGCAGCTAGAGAGACTGATGATGATGATGAGTCATTCCACGAACAACCACTGCAGATCCAGGCTCTTTCTTCGCTGAGAACGTGCACTGGAAAACAAATAACACAGAGCTTCATTGAGCATCAGTCACATAACATCACGAAATCAACAATCATCACCTAATTCGATCTTTCGCGCTTTCGTGAGCATGCAGCAATAATCCAACAACAACAAGAGAGAGAGGAGAGCGCTGTGCAATGTTCTTCCCCACCTCGGAGTCAATTAAGAAATGATACTCGAATACGAGGTTTGGTTGTTAACAGCTTCCGACGAGCAATTAAAGCCGGTTGTGTGTGAGCGCGCGGGGAGAGGGAGGAAAAGAGCTTCTCACACACTCTGCGGACTTTACCTTGAATGAGGAGTGTTCTCCAAAAGGCTGCCCTCCATCGAGTGAGAAGACGGACTGGACAGGAGACGCTTCGATGCACTTTGAGGGAGAAAGCTGGCGTGGAGAAAACAAAGTAAAAAAAAAAAGTGAAGAAGGATGGATAATGAAGTCGGGGGGAAGGTGCAAACTCTGGATCATCATCAGGAATACAGAAACACAAGGGAGGGGTGAGGAAGAACCATTTAAAATATGTCCTGCGGGCGAGCTTCTTCAGCTAGTGCTGATTACTCACACTAAAAGGGGTGCTTATCGGTGGCTACTGAGTGGAAAGTGTATTGGTGACTTTTAGGAATATTTGGGCCTTCTTGATTGCGCAATTTCATACATCGTAAATGATCTTTTTTTTCTTTAGAGATTTTTTAAGCCAGGCAAGAAAGCGAATGTGATCATTTGAGAATCACAAATCTAGGAATGACATTGCTTTTAAATTCTCTGTGCATTAATAATGAAAGAGCATGGAATGTCACACGCTATTCAATTTTAGATAATTAATAATTAAAAGATTATTTTGTTTCATTTCAAAATCAGATTAAAAAAAATACCCAATAGCTAATAATTCTTTGGTAAAGAACATTACACTTTCATATCCAAACAGGGAAGAATTATCAATAGTAAATAAGAAATATATTTTAATGTTTGATATAATATAAGAATATAAACAAATTTATTAGAATATTAACAATTAGTAACATCAAATATTTATAAATACACTAACACAACAATTTGCGAAACATTTTGGCATCACATAAAATTAATATCCACGTTTTATATCTACATATATTTATATCTATATATTCCTTAGATAATATAATTCACCTTGAATAAAAATGAGTTGATAAAAGAAAATGGAATACATTATTTAAAAATAAGATTTTGATAAATGGATATAATAAAACAAATTCTACTCTGTTAATATTATTGAATATTTATAATTAGAAAGCTAATTTTTCCCCCTAAAATTTTTTGAAATTATTGAATTTAATGATCTGATGAATTTTTCTAAGCCCCATATTAATTTTTGTCTCTTTATTTAATAAAACAATTTAATTAATTTATGCTTCAATCAGTAATATTTAATCATAGTATATTACAAAACTGGTACCATTAATATTTCTTTGTTCGGATAAACACATAAAATGAGTTTTGAAAAAAACATGTACTTTCACTTACTACTACATTTGGATAATTATCACTATACGTTTCAACAAACTACTTAATAATAAGAAAAGAAAAGAAAAGAAATAATACTTATAAGATACTGTGTATATGTTTAATAAGGAAAGGAAACGAGCATAAATCTTCAAAATATAATTAATTTATGCACAGAAATTCTTTAATTTATGAATAAGAATTCTTAAAACAATTCTTGTAAATACGCCGTATAACGTGCTAATTAATAAGGATATAAACAACTTGCGAATCGCTCTTTGGTTTGATTTGTGCGAAAGTAATTTCTAGTATTAACTGCAGTCTTCATAAGACAAATTTGCATTGAAAATTATATATTTCACTGATTTTAAACCCACGCACTTTATTATTTTTAAGAAAACCACTTATTTAAGAATATTAATGCGATTTAACCAACGGTTTCGTCTATAAGGAATTAAGAGTTTGCGTGAAATGCTTTTACCACGCCTTAAAAGTTGGATGACCATCCCTTATCATAAAGAAAACATATAAAATGTAGATTATTAATTGTTATCTGTACATGGTTAAAAAAACTTTTAAAAATTCGTGTATTTCTTGAAGGCAACAGTTCTCATCTAAATCAATCACCTCTTAGTTGTAATTATATCCCAAGAACTTTGCATTAAATAGGGCGTTTCCGAATTAATCTATATCATATTTAGTGATTTATTCATTATAATTGATATTTTTGAAACTTCTCAGAAGAAACTGAGATTTAATGGACTTTTAAGCGCAAATTTTCATATAAAAATAAACAAACAGCAAAAAGAGCTGAAAGATTTAGAGGTTTCTATTTTTAGAATGAATTTAGCAGAGAAAGAATTATTTCCATACGTTCGTGTAGTTTACAGCATTATACTGCATTTATTTTCTCGTCTTTATAATTTTTATTTATAGTCTTATTAGATTTTCAAAATATTTTTATCTGTATAATTGTTTTCCCTAAATTTACACTAGTATTCTTTTGCTCCTTCGGAAAGTGTATTTCAGTTTAGTTTGGTTCCTTTATCGTTCAGAAGCCGCAAGAGAATTATTTTGGAATATAATTTCATGATTTTGAAATATACGACGGCACTTGAACCGACAATTCTCTCTAGCTCCCATGCCACAGAGGTAGAAGGAGATTTAACCTTCAAAATATCTTTCCATATTAGAATTGCACCTCGAACTCTGTAATGCCCCCATAGCCAATAATAATATGGATATCAATGATAGTGTAGTGACTAATAATAACACAAATCTAAAAAAAATAACTCCTCACTCTCCGATATCGAATATTTGACTTAATCAATGATAATATTATGAATAATAATAATGTTTGATAATAAGTATTATCATCAAATAAGCTTTGTATTTTATGACTCGAAACTGTATTTCTAAATACCAAATTAATAGAAAAGAAATGAAATTATTAGGTTTTATCATTGAAATGATTGCATTAATATTCTTCTATTAAATATATTGAACTTCTTTTAAGAATAAGAAAACAGAGTTAATAATTCAGTGAAATATTTATTGTTAATAAATTTAATAAAAACTTTTTTAAAACATGCTATTATTAATGTATAAATTTTTTATTTCAGTTTCTTTTTCTAGATTTTCACTTATAATCTAATTTTTTAAATGTTATGAAATCCTGAACTCATTATCAGATGGTGGCACAACTATTGGAATCAAAATTTAATTGTATTAATCTATTAACTGAAATCGTCAGCAAGAATACACAAATGCCCAAAATTTGAAAATTCAAGTATATTATGTAAATGGGAGAAATATTCATCTTAAAATCACCTTTTTACGAGCATGGATAAATTTAAGTTAAATAAAGATGTATAAAAATATGTAAAATGCAAGATTTTGGTTGGTTAGTACAATATAAATATTCTGCATTGCAAAAATATTCGCATTTAAATATTTTTCATAAATCATGTTTCTTAGCATCAAGATTCATAAAATAGCTTTCGAATGTGTAATTTACATTAAAGGAGAAAAAATGAAGTCACCACGATGCATTTGTTTTTTATAAAAGTGTCACCAGAAAGATTAATTTTCAGAAACGAACGCAATGTAGAAAAACAGGTTGTATACTGTCACATGAAAAGATACATTTTTCTCTGAACGTGTCTTTTTTATAATTACAATTCGTGACATCATTTTCCGAAAGCGTAGTTTAGATAAACGAAATAAAATAAAGACATCAAAGTGTTTCTTTTTTCAATTGATAAAAGCAGCCAGAAATTTAAACTTGCACAAAGTGTCGAATGTAAAATGTGTACTTTCAAGTTGGGAAACTAATTATACGGATTTATCATATCTTTCAGAATGATTCACCATATCAGTTCTGATTGTATAATTCATATAAAGTAAAGAAAATGAAAGCATACCATGGATTGTTTTAAACATCGAAACAAGTTAGAAACCAGTATGAGCTTTTTTCCCACAACTTTCTCACATACTCTTTAATAAGCGTCTCATGCCAGAGAATGCCTTGCATGACATTGGCGAACAATATGCAAGAAATATTAACTTTTGACATGAATTCAGTATTCTTACTAAACTGTTATGTCATCCTCGGCGATTATTCCCTGGCAAGCGGTTAATAGTGATCGAAAATCTAATTTGCATTTTAGACACGTTTTCACCAACCGATTGAGACAAAACCGCATTTGAAACATTTGAGACAAAACTGCATTTGAAACATTTGAGACAAAAC
>JAPMOR010124037.1:330226-362286 GCA_026543865.1 Argiope aurantia | reverse complement strand
TTGAAACATTTGAGACAAAACTGCATTTGAAACATTTGAGACAAAACTGCATTTGTTGTCATAAATTCCCATAACAAATTTGGTATACATGTTTTTGAAAGTACAGACCGACAGAGAGTCAATCCCTTGTTCTATTTGGCTCAAAATTTGACGTCTACATTATAAATGTTAAATCTGCGTACCGAATTTTATCAATCTAGCTGTTTTTGTTTTGTAATTACCGTTTAACTTATACTGAATAGACGTACAGGCGGAACTTATTCTGAACATATTTTATTCAAAATTCGAGAGTAATTTGCAAATATTATGTAAAGATCGTGTACCAAACTTCAAGCGTTTTTGAGTTATCTTTGTCACATGCAGACAAACAGACTGGCGGGCATTTTTTTTTAAATGTATTTTTCGAACTCAGAATCTTTTGAAACGAGGAGATTCGTCAAAATCTCGAGTTCGAAATTTTCGATTATTGCTATACTTCCTCTATACTACGTATACGAGAAAGTAAAATAGATTTGTTATGACGAATGCAAAGCAGCAATAAAGGATGTGCCTCTGCTGCGTAAATATATACATTTATTCAGTCGAAATTTCCTTAGTGTACAAAAATTGATTTATACGTCATGTCATTACGAGATATTTCTAAATGAAATAAAGAAAATATCAACGAAGTGTCGCTTGACCTTGCTCAATCTGCGGACAGGCACATTCGGCCAATTAACAGTTTAGGGTTCCTCTGAAACATGTAAAGCAGTATTAATAGTCGAATAATAACAGATCGACAGTCATCTGATCTGGTTTTCAGCGGAATGCCTGAATATGTTTGCAATCCTAATTGTCCCAAATTGATTCCTCATGTTAATCTCAGCCTTTTATATCGATGCTTTAATGTGGACAAACTTACTCAGAATGACTTCCTCAACAGCTACCATTTCTTCACGAACGAATAAGAAAATCTTTGTTTCATTTTTATTTTGGCATGCTTTCAACGAGGAAAATTTCTTGTGTTTTAGAACAAGTTTTACTTAAATGCCCTGAATGATATTGATTTTTTTATTGATAAAGATAACTATTTGAGTTTTGTTGAAAGGAGACGCATTTCAATTAAAAGTTATTTTTAGAAAATAATTATGTAAAGTTATTGCATTTGGGTTTTAATAGCGGTTTTGAAATTATAACATGTGCCATTGGTGAATGTTTAGGATTTGCAGGACCTGCAACTTTTGAGAAGAAAATCACACATCGTCGCATTTAATTTAGGATAATTAGCCGTTACATTTAATTTATGGCTACAATTACCTCATCTCAAAATTTAGTATGAATTGTTGCGTAAGTCAATATTTTTAAATCTCAATGGAATTGGTCTGAATGGAATTGGCACCCTTATAAAACTTTGTTAGACAATTAACAAAAACTATCGTGTGCTATCCATTGGTCGAATTTGGGTATTTATCTGGAGATTATTCATTCAATAAGTCAGTTCTGAATTTATTTAATATAAAAATTGCTGTAATCATAACAAACATTCCATTAAGTCAGAAATACAGAATGAGACAGACTATATAAATCGGTTGACGTTGATTTGTGCAACTCAAATTCAAATTTCCAAAATTCTCATAAAGTTTAAAGTTTAATCTAGCTTTCTAACGCCTCATGAAAGCCTAACATGTCTCATGCTTAGTAATTAAACAAATTTAACCTGCACCACTGGAGAAATCATGAGAACTTATAACAAATATCGGACATTGAAATGTTATTGATTACTTTCAGCTATAACTAAAATTAGATTATAAAATTTTCCACTGAAATAATCAGGAATAAATAGCTATAACCGAGCAAAATTTCTTTGAATTTTTAAACGTATATTACATTAAAGCACGAAATACTCATTGATTAATTTAATCCAAAATTAGGCAAATGTCAATACTTTTAGTATGAAATTCATTTATCAAAATTCATTAATCTAGCTTATTGTATTTTTAAGCTGTCGTATTCATGTACGCATGCGTAGACAACAGACAAACAATCTTATCCCAGACGGGTTTGTTCCCAATTTTGAAACAGATCTGGTAGCCATAAGATAAGATGATATTTTAAATTCACAAATCTCTCTCTCTCTCTCTCTCTCTCTTTGGGATTTTGTATGAACAGACAGACAGAAAGACAGATTATCCTTTGACGGATTTCGTTCAGAATATCGAATCTATAATCATGCTGCAAAAACAACAAACCGAATTTTATTTGTTTAGCTTTTTCTGCCTTTGAGTTATAAAGTTCATAAACTGACAGATAGTGAGATATAATCCCAGGTACGTAGAATTGCGTCAAAACGAGATTGAAATGTTTTGAAGATTTCAGTACTTTCTCTTTCTACATTTCTTATACTAGGAAACAGAAAGTAGATGGGATTTTTATTTTCTGTCTGGAAAGTTCTGTAAATAATAACTATAGGAATAAGCAGAAGTAGTTCCCTAAAATCTTCTCACATATTATCTAGTAAAGATATTTTCCCCCTTACTGCATTAAATTCTATGATTTCGGCAAGGCATAAGAGCCACGAATGCTTAATTCCCACCCATGAGAGTTGACTGCTTCGTAGTTTAATGATGAAAGTCGTTAACTGCGCTTTAAATGCATATAATTAGCGAATTATAGCTGCAAAAAAATCGATTTTTGGAGAGAATATAGTGTGCGATCTTTGGCAATTTCTTGTGGAGAATAATCACTGGCACGTAGTTAACGCACAAATAATTAGTTATCACCAGAAAATTTAACATATTTTGGGGAGCTTTAATTTTAAAACAGACTGAAATCAAGATTTTACATACAACTACAATTACAGTCATAAGATCGTATAGCAAATTTAATTAACCTAAGTTGTTAAGTTTTTGAGTTATTGTATAAATGCATGCAAAAATATAGATTGATAGACGGGCAATCTTTTACAGATTTAGTTCGAAACTTGACTAAAAATCTAAACTTTAATTCTTGAAATTTCGAACATAATTTCATTTAAAGTTGTTGCATTTTTTATCTATCGCATTTAAATGCGTTCAAAAGTAAGAACAGATAAACGGATAACCCCTTAACGGATTTAGTTCTAAATTTGATATGGATCAGCCTTATAGGTGCTAAATTTAATTATTTAGCTCTCTTCGTTGCATAGTTGTTGTGTTAATTATCTTTGAACAACGCGACAGACTTCTTCTGAAGCAAGTCTGTCCAATTTGATACAAAATTTAATAAAATTTTGATCCAAAATTTAGTAAAATTTAAATTTGGTGTAAAAGCCACATACCAGTTTTCGTCCGTCTAATTAAAGGCCTTTTTTTATTCATCGTGTTTAAAGACAGACAGATATAATTTCAAAAATGTATTCTTTGAATTCAGGGAGGTCTGAAATATCTTGAGTTGGAAGTTTTTGATAATTACAACAATTTATATTCATATATTTCATCCGCGAGAAAGTAAAAGAGCTTCTAGTATCTGAATCCATCAGTAAACTCGATAGGCATAGTATAACATTGTTATGCACCAAGACGTGATAATGAATTAAGGGTAATTGATAGTCGTGCTTCTGAACAGCAGCAAACACTGCTTTGAGAAGGAGGACCCGTGATGGGAATACGTTAAAAATCCACCTCGGCGGGGCAGCTGCTAATCCAGCAGGATTAGTTCGATGCAACCACCTGTACGTTGGACGGGACAGGCAGGCAAGGTGGAATGAAATCTAAGCATTATTAAAAAACAAACGTATACATCGGAAGGAGAGTAACCGAAAAATCAACAGGTTGAACAATGAGGAAAGAGATTAATGTCCGAACTGAATACAAATAACTTTGGTGGACCGAATCATCAATTGGGAAGTTTTGTTCTGCTGCATTGACTTTTCGTTCATTTCGATTTAATTGTTGTTTGAAGGCGAAATGAGTTGCGCGTGCAGGAACACTTTCTGCGCGTGCCAGGGAGCTTTGGAGAGGAGATTTCGCATGCAAAAAGCGAACCAACTGTGTCTAAGTATGTTTGGCGAAAACATTTTGGGCAGTATTTATCGAAGGTTGATTTCTCTGCCACGAGCTGAACTTCTTACTCTCAGGGGTTATTTTAACTGATGTTTAATTATATTAATGTTGTATTGTTGCGAGAAGATGAAAATTACCAGCGAACGAAGACAGGCTTTTGATAGCATGTAATTGAGCAAATAGATATATGATGGAACACTGAACGAGAGGTCAAAGATACGCAAAAGTAAGGTTTTTGAACGGAGAAGCGTGATGCTGCTAGAGCACTTCTTATAATTTTATACCTTCACCACTGAAAACACGTCTTGTTAAATTTAATCTTCTCTTAAAACTTTACATCAAATACATGGATGAATAAATCATACATAAAAAAAAAAGAAAAACTTGAGGATAGTAATGAAAGAAGGAAAGCAAATATGTGCATCCGGAAAAGTTAACTTTCATTTTTTAAAAATAATTTTTAAATATCAAATTTTTAAATAAAATAATTTTTAAAGTTAATTTTAAATCATTAAATATTAAATTGAGATTCGCGATTTTGAAGCTGATTTAATCTTGATCCAAGAATAATACAAACTAGCGCAACTAGATTTAATTTTCGTGTTCTGTAATTATATAAATTGAAGTAAAATTTGTCATAATTATGTAAAGCAAAATTAATTTTTTAACATAAATTTTTAGGTGTTTAGAAAATAAACCGATGAAATCACATGTAATACTTTAAATTGATTTGTGTAGAATACATAATAAAAATCGTCACACTTCAGAACATTCAGTAAGTTTATGTTTGTTAGCTAGATCATCAGAAAATTCGACAGCCGTTCTATATAAAATTCTATAAATATATATGCATATTGCAGTAAAAGACTTTCAGAAGCGAAAAATTTAGTAACATATTGTATTTTAAATATATATTAAAACGGTAAATGAAATATTGAATTAGTAAGAAATACAATCGGAAAATATAAGAGCATAAAAGCTTCCTAATTTTAAAAAGATTTTTTAATATATTATTAATCCATATAAGAAAGGTTGTAATTATTAATTCTAGAAAGAACTTAACGAATGTTTTATTTTATGTTATGTTAAGTATTATGTTTTATGTTAAGTATTTTTAACAAAAATAAGTTTGACAAAAGTCAGCTGCTCAAAAATTAAAAAAAAAATATTAGATGAATGATTTAAGCCACTATTTTTGTCTTAGTGGAAGCTATTTTTAAAAAAAATTCTATTAAAAACAGATAAATTCCTTGAAATGTGATCTCAATAATTCATAGCAGCATAATTTTAAATACACCAAAATATTGACTTCAAAGTAGCGCAAAATGAATAGAAGTCGAGGAACTCAAAATTGACAGAATGAAATATTTGATTTACGCAAAAATTCGAGTTAAGATAACTATGAATAAAATTGAACAGAACAACACGGCATTTTTTATATTATTAATGTTTAAGAATTTTAATACTTTTTATATAATAAAAATCGATCAATTGTTTTAAAGGAACAAAATAATAATAATTATAATCTATCATTTTGCTAGAAATAATTTCATGAAATAAGTTATTTTGAAAAGAAAAACTATATACTATGATTTGAATGCAACAATTATACAATAAGACTTCAAAATAATTTATATCTTATTTCAAAGTTTTTTTATAGTTTTTTTTCCCATTGTTTGCTCTTTTTCCTATCAAGGTTTTAAGCGAATTAAGAGTCATACATTTTTAAATAAATAATGTTTACTAAGTGCACAACTATACATGTATAATACACTAACGAAAACAATTCAAGGAATTGCAAAATTTCTTTTGCGACTTTTAGTTTTGACTTAAAGATATAAATTGTATTTTAACATGTATTAATATGAAACTTAAGGGACTAAGGAACAGATTCAAATCAATAAGGAATTGCAATTCAAAGTGTTTGAATTAATTTAGCTGATTAATGTTTGTATATTCAGCTGATATTTAAACTCAAAAATAAAGCATTGAAGATATTCAATTATCCTTCATCAGTATGAGTTACCACCAATGAACATCAATATTTCATCCTTCTTCAGTTATTATTTCTCATTAAAAAAAAGCAATGTTTCATCCCTTTTCTCTTGCCAAACCTGCCACATATCCGTTTCCATTGTGCTACCGATTCATCCCATTAAAAATATCACGGGAAAGACACATCCATTTTATCAACTCCCGCAACACCCGGAAGGGCGTACGAAGCGCCAAAACACGCATTTGGCGGTATTAAAAATGATGCTTTGACGGCACCAGCCTTCACCTTGGCTCCACCTGAGTAGGTATTCATCTTTCTCGCACTACACTCCGCTTTTTTTATGTGTGCGTTTTCTTTCTTTCTTTTTTTTTTAATGTTTTTTGTTTGGCATGCTTTGGTTTCGTTAGCTGGTGACTGCACTTGCGGTTTAATAGCAGGTGATTTGGCTTTAGGTCGCTATCGCCGGCTGCGCGCAACCTGCTCGATCTAATCTCTGGTGTTATGACTTCCAAGACAGATGACACTAAGCCTACAAGTTAGAATTAGGATCATATTTCTAGAAGAAATGGCCCGCTTTATTAAAAGAAATGGATATCGTAAATTTTTCTTTGGGGATAAGAGTGTTTATATTTCTATGTATCAAGCTTTTATTATTTTTCAATAATGTAAGAGATGCTTTTTTTCCTTTCTATTTTTTAAAGAATATATTATATTATATTTATTAAAAAGAAATAAGGAAATTATAAAAGAAATCTGAAATAAATAGGGCTGAGCCTTAGTATTTAGTCATTCGTGCATTTCAAGGTGTCTTAAATTTGTATTTTTTTTTCTTCTTTTGTTTGGATATTATACCATAGAGCAAGAATAAGACTTGACAATTCAACAATATTTAGAAATTTATATAACAGTTCTCATAATATTACTTCATTCAAGAATTCATATACATCATGTAAGCCTAAATTTGCTTTACCCCTCCCTTTGATTAAGAATAAATAACAGTGACGTTAAATCACATGGCTCACAGGCACGTGACAACAGTAACTACAGTCACCTGTAATGATCAGATTGTAATTTACCTGACTTACTCTGTGACGTAATATGGCAAGCAGCTCACAAAGAACAGCAATAATAAACGCATTATCGTGATCGATTGTTACATCAAATTATTTACATTCTATACACATGTTATATATATATATACTGAAATAGGAAGGTTTATTTCATTTAATGAAATTCCATGTATTATGGAAATGGTAGAGAAATTACTAAAGATGTTTGAAAATTTTTGAAACAAACTGAATATTCTAAAATATTAATTAATTTATTATTGTTAAATATCTATTTTCCATATTAGTAGAATTTAAAAAATATTTTTTATTAACAGTTCTTCAATAATTTTTTTGTTTATTTATCTGCATTAATTAAAACCTCATTCCCATTTAATGAGGTGGTTCGTTTTATTACTTAATTAAAATTTCAAGTATTTTTACTTATTTTTTATCCTTTTGCTAAATAAGAAATCCTCACTTTCCATTATATTCATTTTTTAACACGTTTTAACTAAGCGCTCTTTTCTTTAAATTAACAATATTTATTTTGGTTTCGAATTTCTGTATTGTTATATTTAATGCCAAAACATGAATCCTATTATTTATCTTGTATGGACCATTTGATCGCAAAAGTTATGATAGATGTTCGGCTGAGATTTTATTGCACAAAGAAAAGAAATATGAATATCACCCTCTTTTCCTAACCTTTAAACAAATATTCTTGACAAATCTATTTGCCATTGTTGTAGAAATACCACTTTAACCTGTACTACTTTAACCTGTAATACTACTGTAACCAATTTATTACTTTTCAGTCAAAAAATACTTTAAATATTTTCGAAAGTTCAAAGATTTTGAATTTTGAAATCATCCGCCACTCCACCAAATTAAAAAAAAAAAAAAAAAAAACCAGAGACTGTTACTCTGCCAAGAATAGGGTAGAGTAACATTTTAACCAAAATTGATCTGGGTTGCCAAAAGAATTACAGTATAATTTCATTTCAGTCACTTGTGGTCTTATTCATGATTTATACAATTTTTTTCAAGAACTATAAAAGTTTCGAGAAGATTCATCACATATCTTTGAAGAGAATTAAAAATCCCACCAGATTCAAAGGTACAATGTATTTCTTCTATTCAATAACTACAATAACTATTTCTTCTATACAATAACTCGAAAAACGCAAATAATTTTGTGAAATGAAAATAATAATGACCATTCATAAGGTAAGCAAAGTATATCTCTTCGTCCACATGAAAAGTTAGAAGAGTTAATACAGCTTCCGTTTCTTTTTCTTAGTTTTCTTTACAAAATAGTTGAGACCATTCGATCTATTGCAGTGAGACATATATAAACACGCCATTTTGTAAGTGTGTGTGTGTGTGATTCGATTGCTCTTAACTTTTAATTATCGGCTTGAGAGACAATGTAAGTTTTGGTGAGTAATCTGGTATGGGACTAATTCTTCAAACATATTCGGTGGTAACAAGGATAGGTATGGCGGATGATGGTAGAATCGGAGATTTTTGTAGAGGTGTGGAGATTTTTTTTCATACAACTTCTTTTTTGTAATCAAAAAAGTACGAAGGATTGGCAATAAGTAACGTATATAATTTTGTATGTAATAATAAACAAGTGCTAAGTATGTTAATATAAAGTTGAAATGAAAGTGTAACCAATTTATTACTTTTCAGTGTAACTGCCATTCATGCTTCTGATATTTATCCCAGCGCTGGATCAGTTTGAGAATTTCTCTCTTATAGAAAGCCGTTGGCTCTTTCATGCCAAAATACAAGTATTTAGTTGGAAAATTTTGGGACACCCAATATGCATTCCTGGACTTGGATAAATGTTCATGTGTTTGAATCTTTGAAGAAAAATCTTGTCGGTCAAAAGTTTGACTTTTATAACAATCTCATGCGGGTTGATGGTGTTCTATGTAAACTTTTCAAACTGATCCAGCATTGGGGAAAAGGCCTCAAAATGAATGATCAATCTAAAAGACAATTGTGCCGAAAAATAAAAGATGAGTAATAATTTTTTCTGCTTCATATTTCATATTTCATGAATTTTTATTATTGAGCAGAAAATAATTAGCATTAATTACAGACATTTTCACATATAACTTTGTTTATAATTTGACAAACAATCAATATGACGTGCTAACACTTTGAATACATCTTGACTGAAACATGTCTTAGTCGGTCATAGGAAATGGTGTCACATGAAACACATAGGTCAAAGGTATTTGCACACTTCACTGTGTACGTCTTTTTTACTGCTTCTGAGCATTTACTGCGTCTAAATATAATATGCGATACTCATATCAAAACTATAGATTTCTATTAAATTTTTGAACAGAATCCATCTGTAATAAATACATATATCTAACTGTTTTTATGTATGTGAACATCATAAATCAAAAACACTACGATTTATAACGGGGAAATACAGCGTACAACTTTATCCCTAGAATTATAGATTTATTTCAAAATTTGATTCAAATCTATTCGATATCTGAACAATCTATTTGTTCGTATATTTATCAGCGCAATAGCTCAAAATTGGAGGGAGGGTAGCTTCACAAATAAATTTTGTAAATGGTCTTAACGTCAAAAAGGCAAAACATAGTACGAAGCTTAATACAAAACAGTCAGAATGTGTAAGTGTAGGAAAAAGAAGAGAGCAAACGGTCATTCATGTAAAATCTTTCTATAAAATATAAATATATATTTTTTTCATTATATTTTGAAATTTAATAAATAAATAAACAAGCAAACAAACACCTATCCCCACCATACTAAGTAATAGCACTAGAAATTTGAAGGGAGCACATTCTCATTGGAATATAAAGCATTCGTGTGATGTATAAATGATTTACTCATGTTTTAAATCTTCAATATATTTGTTTTTAGTTTTAGTTAAACTTATTTACGGTATGACGGTACATGAAGATTATTTCAAAACTGGCGGCATAATTTAGAACTATGAAAGGCATTTAATGCCTGCTTCCAGAGGTGTGTGAAGTGAATCTTGTGCATTCTCCTTCCCCAGCCGTTGACAAATCACCTTCACCACCTCGAGCAACCAGACATTGTTCGGAAGCTTGTTAATTGAAGACCTTCCTCTGTCTTGCGGTGGCACTGAATGCTCAGAAAGGCAAGCATCCAGCCGCTAATGAGCAATTCATTGTCTCAGACAATCATGGTCATCCCTGGAACAAAGAGACCGGAACCTTCACAATCGGGGGACCATTATAATCCTTAGATGCTTAATGAGATGAAAACACCTTGGCCTAAAACAATTAAAAAGGCAAGAAGTGAAAGTGACTCAAGGACGGTCCGGTCTGCCCCCTCTTATCAGCATGTCTTGTCAAGACCGAGTGGTGTTTTGCCATACAAAGTGAACAATGAAGGAAGCTCTTTTATCCTCGTTCTATGCTCACTGATTTTAGATCGGTGGGTCCTTTTGTAGAAGAAAGCGATTCCTCATCAGAGAGTGATTTAAAAACAGCCGGCCGTTTTTGCTTGTTTTGTTTTGGGCAAGCTTGATTATACGTTCCATTAAAAGACGCCACTGATTGGCATTGTTGTGTTTTTCGAGGCTGAGCCCATTGACTCTTTTATGTGGATGAGCTTTTATGCTTTTTGTTCTCAGTAATCAGCAAATTGAATCATCGTGGGAGAAAAATGGAAGCATCTTAGAATCTTTTAGTTTAGGGGGGGGGGAGGGATACCGAAATATTTTATTATTTTTTCTTTCCAAAGTAGAAATTTTTTCCATTGCTGTGTATTATTTTCAGATAAAATTGATAAGCATAATTTCATAATATTCATACAAAACCGATATAATCTTCAAAAATGTTATTTTCTTCTATATGTTTTCCCCATTCCAAAAAGTTCTTGGTTATATTCAGATGTAGAAAGTTAATATAATGGAATTATTCAATATCTATTAATAGAAATTAATGTTAAATTTAAATTTATTCTCATTATTGAAAATGCAGCTTCGCAAATGGAAGCTTCGTATTTTTATTAAACATATAGCAAAAGTGAAAATTGGATTAAAATAACTTCGTGAAGTTCTGAGCAAAGATAATAATAATTATCACCAAATAAATATTTTAAAAAGTTATAAGAAAATATACTACGCTAAAAAATTTTTTAGCAGCTCTTCCATAAAGAGGAAGAATAACATTTTGCTTAAAAATAATTTGACTAACACTCTATGAAACCAAATTAACACTATTGAAAATATATTTGAATTACATTTGAAAGGTTCCTTTATCTACTTTCCACAGATGGATCCAAAAAATTCAAATTGCAATCATTTTAGCAAAGCAAAATATTTTTAATGAAATATATATTAATTACTATGATCGAAGAGAAAATAATAATAAACGAATCTGTTGCATAATTAATTGATAATACAATATTTCTTTCTGCAACTTTTAGAACGATATGAACTTCATAACTTTAATGTGCACTTTGATACTCAGAAAATGCCAAATATTGTTTCTTTTGATTAATTACTTTAACATGTTAGTATCATATTCAGGATTACTTAATTTGCTACAATAATTAACCTCCAACTTTTTCTCAGAGTTTCAATTTGCAATGTTTTTGACTATATACGCTGCAAAATGAAGTTTCAAAATAATGTTATGTAATATACTAGCTTATATGTACACCTTCTGAATAACAATTTTCAGTAGTCATCACGGCAGTGTACGATACATTAAACAAAGGAACTGAAATTGAATTACTAATCAATGATTCTCTGTTGATTACTTCAGAGCACAATCTTAAATTCTTATGGAAGACTTGAATAGTAATTTTATGTAATCTTTATGTCATGTCACAATATCAATATACATCATGTCATAGAAGGGGGGGGGGCTTTATAATCCTTGTTTGTTCCTGGAGATTGAATTTTGACCGGATGAATTGTATAATTAGTCATAGCCATTGATTTGCCCATCTAGCGGTTAGGGGACAATTAATGATCTGCAGCTGTTTTAACTTGTCTCCAGACAAAACATATGTTTCCCTTAGTGTTCAATCTGAACGATTGTGTTCCACCTGCTTGCATGCGCAGTTTTAAAAAAACATCCATGCAATCAAGTTAAGCAGGCTCCAGACGGAATTTGAATTATCTAAATACTTTTATTCCTCGAAACCTAACTTCGTTTCAACCGTTATTCTTTATTTTTGGAAGATTTGTCATCTTTCCTTCAGTTTTCATTTAAAGTTGGATTCTCGAATTTTAAACTTATCCGAAAAATCTTTGAGGATATTATTATTTCTAAGATTAAAAAAAATGAGGATAATATTATTTCTCAATCCTGTAAGTGTATTGTACCAAAAGAAATTTTTCAAAAATTTCAAAAGGGTATTTTGTATAAGTATGAAAAAGAAAAACAGGCATAGCTAATCTATTTATAACCAAAAAAAATAAAAAAACGAAGCGAAGAATATATATTTGAAAACAGCTCGAATTTTTATCGTGGAAACATTGCTCTTCTAAAAGTGCGGTAATTAAATCAATTGTTTAGCATGGAAAAATATCTTTTGATATTGAGGTGCACTATTTTTTTATTTTTTAATGCCATATTCTAGACCTTAGAGCTGCTATATGTAGAAGCTGAAATGAAACTGCTTAATTTAAGCCTAATTATATTCTTAGCTGTTATTGAAGAGAAATGACAAGGCAGGATTGAAAAAATTGATAGTACTTTTTAATTAATGAAATCCTGAATAGTATGATTGTAACAGCAGAAATTTTCATCTACCTGCTATAAATAATACAGTTGATTTGATCACTAAGAATTTCTCCCTTTAGCTGGAAGCTTAGGCTCTTTCTATGTTGAATATCACGTTGCCATGTTGATTCATACTACATGATCCTGTTTACTTAAAAGAAAGCGATATTGCCTGATTAAAATTATTTTTGACCAATCACATTTTTTATGCTTAGAAGTAAGTAAAAACACAATTTAACTTATGAAGAAATTTATTAGAATATATAAATAAAGAATCTGGAATTAAAACAAAAATCTTAACTTATAAGGTCGGTTTTTGATAAATTCTAGTCTGTTAATTACTATCAATCAATTAATTATTGAAAAACTGGTATTTAAAATTGATTTTCTTCTGTATTTAACACTCATCTACATTTAAAAATATAGCTAATGCTAAAAATAAAATAAAATTGCATAGTTTAAGATTAAATATAGATAATAGTTTTGCAAACAATAACAATGTTTAGAATTTATAAACAATGCTGTTTTTAAATCTAAACATTTAATTTTTTTTCTTTGAAAAAGACTCATTAATGAGATTAAATTTCTGCTAAAGGAATAAACAGTCTACTAAATATATGACACCTTTTTCCCTCTTTGTTTAATAATGCATTAATTCCTTCCTAAAAAAACGAATTTTTCTCTTGCAAAATATAATGATTATCCCCCTTTAAGTATACTTCAATAAGAGCTTAAACAAAAGAAGGAAATAATTCATTTAAAACATGATCTAAACGATTATTGCAGTTAGTACCAGAGCACTTAACTCCAATCGAATCACTTTAATTCGCTTAAGCTGGTAAAAGGACAATAGCAAACTAAACCGAGGAACAAGTCAAACAGATAAATCTTACACAATGTTTGCCAAATGTAAACCGAAACAGTTTTCCTCAATACTCTGAGTTGATTTTTTTTGCAACTTATTTGCGCTTAATCCGAAAAACTTCCCATGGTTTTTTTTCTTCTTTTCTTTTTTTTCTGCCTTTCTGGCTAGAAAAGGCTATTGTCCGCAAATCTCGGGAATTACGCATGTGCAAAAGAGTTAAGTTTCTCGGAAAAGGGTCAAACATCTCAGTATGTGAATAAAATATCCTGGACAAAGCGAAATAAAGCAGATTATAGAATGGGAAAACGAATAAATAAATAAAATAAAATAAATGAATGGAGTAGGTGTAAGAGAAGAAGAGATACGAAATTATATTCTTGGTAAGATATTAATGTCTCTCCGTATTCTGCCTAGAGCAAGGAGCAGCTTTTCCAACAGTAAGTGATTTTTGTCTGCTAAACGTGGAATTAAATCTCCATTCTTTCTTCACGATATTGTTTTTCTGTTAGGCTACTGAAAGCTGTAAAAGCTTCTTTCCTTTTGAATAAAATAATCGGAATATTTCCCTCCTGGACCCCTCCCCTACCTTTTCTAGACTTGCATGTAAGAAATTAACTTACTTTAAAACTATAGTAAAAAATATATTTTTCTTAGGAAATGAAAGAAAAAAAAGAAATCTGGGGGAATAGATATTTAAATAATATAAGAAAAACCAATATTTTTGGGAAAAAACACACACACACACTATTCTTAAACATTGTAAATTAATTAAAGCCATACAATAATATATACTAAAAGCTTAAAATTACTGTTCTATCTATTTCTTTCAAAAACAAAAAGAAAGAAAGAAAGACACACATATAAAACAAAAACATAACAGAAGAAAATGCGACGTCTTTTCATTTAAAACATTAATCAAATATGATTACTTCCATACTTTTATGAAGTAAAATTTTCTTTTCCTTCAATGCAACATTACAAATTCCCCCAAATTTCATTCAGCAACATTTAAAAACACTTATAACTTCATGATTATAAGGGGGAAAAACACAAATGTGAAAAAATAATTTCTTTTTGAATATCAATTGAAATTTATATCAATCATATAGACTTAAATAACATCAAAATCTTTTTATAAATACATTTGAGCTGATTACAAATTTTTATGGAATGAAAAATTACAAGCATTTTCTATGTAAAGAACCCGCAACATTCTTCATGCAAATATTTTTAATGACTTTCATTCTGTTTCATTTTCTTCATTTTCAAAGAAAAAAAAAGACAATAATTTTTCTTTGTCCTTCAAAAAAGGAAAAATATGTTTTATGTTTGTTCATCTCTGATAACTGTTATTCAGAAACTGGAGGAACTAGAGTAATGAAATTTTCGATATGCTTTCATAACAAGATTTCAGACTTGTATTTGATTTTGGAAGAAATCCGACAAAGGGATGGGCTGTTTGTGTGTATATGTACAAAATGGATTTATTTTTTAAACGCGGGATCTAATGAACTTGATGAATGAAACATTAGTATCATCACAAGAATTCTATATAATATTTTTCGGTTTCAATATGTCCATTAGCTGACGATTTGTTGGCAAGTCTAATCGTACATTCAATGACTGATTTTTCTCAAAAATACGCAATTCAAGTAAAGGAATCATTGTACGATGTTTTGACATCAAAATAATTTGTTCGCTCCAAATTTTCAATGGAAAAAGTTTCTTATAATCTTCTCTATATGCCGACATTACATTGAAAATATATGAAAACAGAGAAATCCAAGGATAAGAATACGAGAAATCCAAAGATGAATATTCTTTTTGGTTATATACGCAACGAAATTTTATTTTCTGCTTAAAAAACATCACAACTTAAAATTCAGTGAAACTTTATAATTTAAGCTATAAAGTAAGCCACCTTTTTTTTAAACAAGAATATACATATTTATAAATCTGCTTGAGAAAAATCATACAATCTCTGTCATATTAAAATCATCGCAAAAAAATAAACAAAATTTACTTTTAAGAAAATTAATTCCCCCCCCCCTCAATTTTCAGAAACATTTATGCAAAGGATATTAATTTCCGTTTTTGTGTGTCTGTGGCGCTGCCCACCATTAAGCAAAAGGCAGTAATTTATCTCGGGAAAAAAAAAAGGTCCTTTCGACGGAGAACTCCCCGGAGCCGGGACATTGTTTTTTGCCTCCTCCGAAGAGAAGAAACGTAGCAAGAGTGAGATGGGTTCTATTGTTCGCACCTCCTGTTCAGTGGCTACGGCTATAATTGCTCTTCAAGCGACGAACACACCTACATAATCAATAGACAGGCCGAGCTACTGTCTATAGGGGGCCTATAGAAATTACGCTTCTGTTTCCATGAGGAAAATTAGGGATCGAATAGCAAGACAAAAGTGAAGGAAAATTCGATTCTCGAGTCGGTAACATCGTACTATGATAATGTTTTAGATTCTATTTGCCTATTTTATCTGATTTGATCATAACAACTGCTGCATTCTGTGCTTCATGTTTAATCCTATATAGTTTGTAGAAAATAAATAATCTAAAAGCATTATTTTGTTAAAGCGATAATAAATAATATCAATTTGAAAACTTTCAGTGTAGTTGAGGTTTCTAAGCTTCTTTCAAATCAATGCAAAGATATTTTGAAAAATGTATGATTTGATTTATTACTTATAGAAACCTAATATAAATGAAGGATTAACAAAGTTTCTGGAAAAAATTCTGAGTAACAAACAGTCAGAGACAAATCAACCAATTAAAATTTAAAAAATAGATATGAATAGTAATAATATTCATTTAATTCATATAATTCATTTTATGGAATTTAAATCCGCTATGTTTTTTCATAGAAATTTTTCAAAACGCAACGTATATTATTTTTTTTATTTCAAAATCAAATGGTTTAGATTAGAACAAATTATTGAAATCAAGCAAATACTAATCTACATTCATACACGATAAACACCCTCTCCATGTCGATATAGGACTTCACGCATAAACTACTACCTACTGAATGCTTTATAGTTGTTGTTATTAATCTAAATCAATCAAGGTAGGCCGATTCCAAATATGTTAAAAATCTTAAAACATCTAAAATTTATAATAAGCTTGATCGAATTTCGTTGTTAATGAAATTTAAATCTTCCGGAAAGGGAGGGGGATATGGGAAAAACTGGGCGTCTTTACATTTCTGTCAAATTCCGCAAACTTTGTGCCTATGTTGATTGGCAAAGGTATTTGTTGTGTTCCTTGTCAAAATGAGAAAACACCAAATGCTGCTGCGCCCATAGCCAATAAAGGGAATAGGTACTCCGGAACTAAGGTAGGTACAGAAGGTACAGAACCCAGAAGGGAATAGGTACAGAAGGTACATTATTGAAGCGAATATTAAAATATTATATTTACCGCTATATGGATAAAGTTTCCAGGTAAAATTTCTGAATCTTACCAAGATCTATAATTGCAGCCACGAAGCCTGTCAAAACTATGTGAAGCATTTTATGTCACTTTTTTATCCAAATTACTTTCGAGGTACATGTGAAATATGATACTAATATTATGACTTCTTAATTAATCACAATTAATAATTAGTACAAGATAAGCTATCTGGAACTCTAAAGCAGTAATTAGGGATGTGCGAAAAAATTATTCCAACTTGCTTTGAAGACGCGCTGAACTCCACTGGCATTGCGAGTTTTTTTTTCGAGCATTTTTTTTTCCAAAATAAAAGACACTTATTGAGTATAATGTCATTCATAAGTCTGCATTTAATATTCACAGATAATCAACTTGCAAGACGACAATAAAATAATTTTAATTAAACATTTATTATATATGCACTTAAGTCAAAACGTATAATTATTACTCTAGGTCTATAATAAACATATGATTTTTCTCATTGTAATTATAAATTTTTAATTTAAAAATTGAAATGTTATTTTTAATATTGTGGGATAATATGCCAATATTTTCTTATAAAATTAAAAAAATTATGACTTTTAAATCAATTTGTATTAATACCAATACATTTGTAATAATCAGCCTATTAAAATTTCGATTATAAGTTTCTAATTTATATTTTACTTTACATAAATACTTTGAAAATAATAAATAATGATTTATTTCCAAACAAAAATCGATGATGCACGTGCTTGCTTTTTTGTTAATTTATATAACAGGACAATGTTTGCTTCAATATAAGAAGGGAGAAAGATACTCGCACAATTAAAAAAAAATGTCTACGGTATTAAAATCTTCGATTTTGTTGCTACTTTCACTCTTGATGATTCAATAAAGCGATTCAACTGGTTATATCAAAACGGATATTAAACATCGAAACACTTTCCCCTGCCAGATAGAAAGCAAAATTGCAAAAGAGAAAAAAGGAAAGAAAAAAAAAAGCACTCGAGTCCGTGCACGTGTGATTCGCTCAACCTTTTCGCTTTTCCCAAATTACAATCATCTCCCTGTAATCGAAACCGCGGCCCGAACTGCGCATTTGAGCACCCGGGCCTTTTTTCTGGTATCCGTCGGAGTAGGCAGGCCTTCTCACGAGCCTGGAAACAGACAGAAAGCGTTCCCGAAATGAATTATTTCTTGCTACATATTATTTAATATTTACTTTGCGAGCCTATACTTTAACAATGTGTCGGTGGAGTCGAAAGTAATGATTATAACTAGCCGGTTTTGATTGGTTCGAGCGTTCCATCGGTTGCAGAAACGCTTCCCTTCAGAAGCGTTTTTCTATTGCTTCTCGGAGACAAGACCACACGCGTGGGGTTTTCTGTGTCAAGGTTCGATCCCATGAAAAAAAAAAAAAATGCTTAAGGTTATCGAATGCAGTAGTTTCTTGTTGGAACTACTGGCAAAATTTTCAAAAAACACATTTTTTTTATCACATAATATTTTTTTAAATAGAAAATTGCGGTGTATATTTAAGAAATGATGTGAATAATCAGTGACTGCAATAATAAAAATGTCCGTCTTAATCTGATGTAAGTCTTAATTTTTTTTCAGTAGAAAAGAGATGATTCAGGGGAGCATGTAATAATTTTTAGGAGGATAATTAATTACAAATAAATAAAAGAAAATTGGAGAGGCGAAGTTCTCATCAATAAAAGCGTCAAATAATTATTTAATAAATTTCTAATAAATTTGAAAGGATAACAAAATAATATAAAAAATTACTAAACAACAATTTGCTCTCCTGACAAAATAAGGAAGACGAAATGCCAGATAAACTAAGCAACTATATGAAATTGTAAACGCATTTTTTAAAATCTATGCCAACAGTTGAACAACTTAACCAATATTAGTATCTTAGCAATTTTGCTTATTTTATTTGAGATTTCATTTTCATCTATCTTATTAATGTTTTAAGAAGTGTGATTAAATTCAAGATGGATTTTTTTTTAAAAAATACTATAAAACATGTATTTTATATATAAAATAGATTAAAAAAAACAACTATGAGATTAAATTTCTTTCAAAATAACATAAACGCACGCGTTTACTAAAAAAATTGTATAAAGTAAAAACAAATCTAGCTAAAAAATTTATTAAATGATTTGTCTAAAATGTTCTTCTTTCCTTCTTCTTCTCTTCAGAAATATATTACCTAGTTTTATCCAAACTTTAAATATTGGCATTCGTTCGATAAATGGCATGAAATTTTTAATTTTTTTCGAATTGTGAAAAACAGAAACCACTGTAAAATCTTTCTAAATGAACAGATTGTTTATACTATAGTTCAGGAGCTGTAAAACATATTCAAAAATTATTGTACCAAATTTGAATAATAAATATGCATTAAAACTTAATATATGTCGTGTTTCATTATGAAAATTTTACCAAAATTTAGAACTAAAAAAAACAGCATTTTAAGATGTAAAATAGCATCATAACGTATATTTGCAAATGTAAAATAAATCAATCTAACTTCCAAAGAATGAACTTAAAAACAAAATTCAAAAGTTTTACCAAAAAAAAAAAAACACTATTTAGAAATTAGGAATATTGAATGAAAAATATTTGATACTTTTGCCGAAGGCCGTTTTATCAACATAGTCAACTACTTCAGAAAAACAATGCATTTGTCAAATGCTGAATTCAAGTCAAATATTTTATTAAAACAACCATGTCTGTAATTAGATAAAGACGCCTCTTGCATTACTGAGTCATTGTAACCTCTATTTTAAACATATTTAATATTTTTTCTTTATTATGTTGTTTTATTTATTTATTTATGGGGGGGGGCGAGGAAACAAAAAAATTGTTTTACAATTTTATATTTTTATTTTGAATGCATATAAAATCTGGTAAGTAAAATGTCCTGACGTGAAAAGAGGTTAAAGTTTGTGTAGTGAGGTGACAAATGAAGGGTCGTCTTCGTCATGTAATCGTTTCAAGGATGGATCGTCAAATTATCTTACTCATAATTGTATGATCCAAGCCTTAATAGTCGTAACTGTTGTTTCGAACATGGTCATTAGCCCAACTAGTTAATTATAATCTAAGTTATAATTATATAGAGTTACCTAAGATTATTCAACTATTAGTATAACGTAAAATGCTGGAATACATTAAATATATGAATATGGAGAAAGTGCTTGATTTTTTTAGGTACTGAGACGTATTTTGATTTTAATTTTTTAATAATTCAGACTCAGTATTTTAGACTAGTGAATTTCTATGATATACCATTGTTTGAAAATTGTAATTGTGCATTTATCTACCCTCTAGCTGCCCGCTATCTTGTAAATTTTATGCATACAAAATATACAAGGAGAAAATATTGTAGTCGTCAAATTGTAGTCGATAGATATAGATCTCCATGTTTCAGATTTCTCTGAGTTAAAAAACACACACATTTTTTTAGAACTATGACTGTCTGTGAACACAAAGAAGAAAATGAAATGTGGTATATGGACTTTAGGTCAAATTTTTAGATTTCTATAAAATTTAAACAAAATCTATTTAGAATTGCTCTGTATGTTTAATTGTTCGAATACAAGTGAATTCGATAACTACAAAACATAAAGAGTTACGTAAATAAAATTTAGTACACAAATTTAGCATCTTAAATGTCGATACTTATCAAATTATGAATCAGATCTATCTAAGATCTGTATAAAATATGTAAATGCAATAGTTCATAAATGCAGTGACTTAAATCAATTAAATTCAGTATGTGATCTTATGACTACAGCTGTAATTTCAAATCAAATTTTGCTTACAATCGAATGAAAAAAAAAGCTTCCGAAATACATACTTGCACTGTAGAATTCAGTAAAAGACCAAAATCCACGCTAAAAAAACAACCTAAATTTCGTTGCTAATGTGCGTTACTAATGTAAGTACACAATTTTAAGCGGATAGAGATACTTATTGGAGAGTATGCGATAGTTTCCAGGAGATTTCGTTTTTTTTTCTTTTTTCTCTCCCCCCTCCCTCTCTTTATACTACGAAACATGTGTCTCACATATGAAGAACTCTGAAAATAATAATAAAAGAATTGTATTTGTGATGTTTACGGCCTTAATCAAGGTCCATGAATTTATTAACGAAGGGGGGAGGAGGAAAGAATAACAGCTTTATTAGAGAGTATACAAGAAAGTTTCATGGAAACCACTCTCACTCGTTTTTCACTCCCCTTAACCTTTTAACTCGGTACGACGAAATATTTCAATGTAAAACGTACGGAATGAAAGTTAACTACCCGATTAACAGGTTAAAACGCATGAATCATGTGACATGAAATCGAATCTTTTTATGCAAGCAGTTACATAAACTTTTGTATGTAAAGGCATTGACTGTCCTTTCATAAGTTGGGGGGTTTCTTCCTACGATATGTTGATGTTCCTATATACTCTTTATTCGGAAACAAATGGTCTTAAACTGAAATCAATTAAAGAATTTGAATTCATTGCTTCAGAATACACTAATACGCTTATGTGTAGGCATGTTGTGAGATCTGTTGGTTCTAGATCTTTGAAGCAATGCTTAAGAATCTACAATTGACTCATTTTGAGATTAATTGAAGGACTGCGTTTAAAACATACAGTTAATTTACATCCTTTCTCTTCTAGATCAACTGTCCAACTTCTTAAAATTGTAGTCGTATCTTTTAACTGATATTGCCCATCTTTTAATATTTACTGAATTCTATATAAAGCAAATTGTCAAAAATATCTGACACGGGCTCTAGTCAGAATATTCGATATGCATTAAAGAAACATGAATTGTTCTTGTAGTAAAAAAATAAAGGCAGTGATATAATGCATCATTACTTGTGGAGACACTTGATATCCCCAGTAGTTGCTCCAAGTAACTCTGATGCAGAAAGGATAATCGCGATGGTTCGAGGACTAAAATCGACACAGCTCAATTCTAATGATATCTCTTATTGCTTATGCAGCAATGATTCATCAGCGGAGTAACCCGAAACTGTAAATGGCAAAAAAGCAAAAGCAGAGACAGATACCCTCAGGGGTCGATTCACATACCTGCCGAAATCGTCCAACCTGTCACATTGAGCTCTACTCACGAGAATCGCCCACTTGTTGCTAGATAACAATTACCCACCGTCGCAACATTAAATTAGGGTATTTTACGACAGCGGTGTGATCACAAACCTGTTCTATAACTATCTACCCCCCCCCCCTTCTGTAGTCACTATAGCTCTCTGCTTAAAACTTTTTTTTTCTGTGGCAGCTTCCCTCATCTGCAGAGCTTCCCTCGTTAATGAGTCGTTATTAACGTTCCACAAATGAGGACTTCATGTCACGCATGCGTGGAATGTTCAAAAGAAGTGTCACCTGCTTCGGTTACAGTTAACGTGATAATTCGTTTTCAGTGGGATTACCCCAGAAAATAATTTGGTGGGATTTTGAGAGTCCCCTCGATGGAATTGTTCTAGGTTTGACATGCGAGGTGTTAAATCAGTTTTAATTGGGAAGCGAAGTCATAATTGACAAAAATATGTTTGTGTGGTTAATTTAACATATTTGGCTCTAAAATGTTTTGATTAGATTTTAAAATGCTGATAATTACTATGTTTCCAAAAATGGCTAACCGGATTGTATTCACAGAGCAGAGAAAAAAACACAGATGTCACTTTATATTCTCGTGGTACAAGTTCACGTTCCAAGAACTTTATTTTTTATTATTAAATTGCTTGGCGTAAAAATGATGTGATGCCATGACATAACATGAAAAAAGGCCAGAAGACATCCGCGATTAGTTTAATGAAATCGTTACTTATGAGTGATTTGATTGCATTTCATTCAACTTAAAAATCTTGGGATATCTTTATTGATATCAAATATCCAATAACTTATTTCCTAAAAGGTTTCAGTCAAGATAAAGAGTGTACGTTTTCTTATATCTTGAATGGTAATTTCTTTCAAGATATTTCGTATAATATGGACCAATAAAGATTTTTGGATTCTATTTCCAGTTCTTGCAAGATGGATTATTTTGCATGGTGAATATTAAATTTGATTCTTGTACTGATCCTTATTTTAAGAAGTAAATTGAACGACCAAATTAATATTGCAATATTAAATAAATTGCAAACATGTCAGCTGTAAAAAATCATATTTTCTAATAAAAAAAAACCCCAGCAAAATTTATAAATATTCAGCAGAATGTAAAATAAAAATGGAATATTTTTTTATTATACAATAAAACTCCTAATAAGAAATATTTATTGACTGATCTGTATGCCAAAAAAATCCTTTTTGTTTTATGTGAAATGGGAAATGCAAAATATAAATTTTTAGGAAATTCCTTTAATTTCTATTTAATATTCAGATTTTTGTTAAGTATTTTTTAAAGTTTGGATAAATGTAAACATTAGAATAATATATATATTACTAAAATTACTAATGAAGAGAATACGTAGCATGTAAGTACACTATATAAGGAACATTTTTATATATTATAAGAAACTGAAACTGACTAACTCATGTATAGAAAGTGCTTATCATCATTATCTGTACATTTTCGATAACTTAAGAATAAAAAACGGTTTTAAAATATCATAATTATTAATGGGAAAAAAATTGATCAGATTTTCTAAGTATTCAGAAAAATACAAGAATGTGCTAAGATCGCAGTGAACAAAATCGCCTCTAAAGAATATAGATCCACCAGGTTTTGAATAACGCTAGATATGCACACACGCAGATGACAAAACACCCGATTTTCTTTAACTTAATTTAAATTCTCTTGCATAGTTTTACCTTAACCTAAGAAGTAGGGGCTATGTGGCTTTTTTAATGGGTATGTGCATTTTTAATTAACTAATTAGAACTTTTTAAAGGTATTTTTAAATTTTGAAACAAGGTTAAATAAAGGCATTTATTTAAAAATTGTGAATACACTTTCCTGATATATGTAACAATATTTATCAAAAGATTATTTCGATTTGTTTACTCCGATATATTAACAAAAGCCATAAACTTACAAGGTGCAATATGTTAAACTTAAAAAAATATTTTCAGAATTTTAAGGGATCGCTATTAAAATTATATAATTTGAATGAATAAAATAAGCCTAGAATTCTATTGATATTTTTAAAGTATATGTAAAATCAAACATAGGCAATGAAGCTTATAAAACGGAAATAAGAATAGATAAATAAACTTTTTTTAAAATTGGCAACTTTACACGCAATATCCAGACAAATAGCTACTTATGCTCTGTCATTTTATATTCAAAATATTTACTTAAAATGATTGTTAAAATGTTTGCTTTCCCTGGGATAGGCTAAGTATGACTACATTTTTATCTTCTATTCGAAACACAATACAATCTCTCTTTATGTCAATGCAAATTATTATTTCCTCAAGTGAGCTTCTTTTTACCTGAACTTTTTATAAAAGTCGTAGTCAAAAGGAGATAAAAAATTTGATTAAAATCTTAAAACACGATAAATGAATGCTAAAATATTATGAAAAGGAAAACAAATCATTATAGAAATTCAGTGGACCGATGCATACGTTTTTTGATAAAACAAAACAGGGATTTATTTTTATTGCAATAGCGTAATTAAATAACTTGCAATGTCTAAAACGCAAGAGGATTAATAAAAAGTAGCGCGAATTTAACTCAAACAAAAGAGAAAAATAATTACTTTTCTAATATAAAACATACAAAAGAAGCTATAAATCCCTTTTATTTTATATTGAATAAGTTGAAAATGTCCCAAAAGATTTACGCTAGTATAATAAAAATTCACAATACATACGTCAATACACTTTTACTCGTAGGGAAAATAAAAAAAACACTGTAACCCTTTTCAGAAATAAATTAAGAATAATCATAAAATGTGACTTCATCATTTCTATAATCATCATACGATAATGATCAAGATATATTACAATTAAACAGTAAAGAATTACAAAGGTTTCATAAAAGCTTTGTAATATCATTGTATAATGAATTATAAAATTCCTTTCATGTTTAATAAATGTTCTGTATGACATCTATTTTAAGCGAAAATAATAAAACTACTAAGAATACTTGAACAATTTTATAATATTGTTGATGTGACATTCATGATAAGAATATTAACAATAAGTTTCAAAAAAATACAACTACTAATCACATTATTTGAAACCAAAGTTTTTATTATATCTTTCTTGAAATAGAAAAAACACAAGGATTTAACTGCTGGTAATCTACGTCAGAGAGCTCTTAAATGTTTTCCACCCATTATCTCATTCCTTTTTTAAAAATATTCCGTGACGTATTTATAATCACAATTTTTTTTTCTCGATCCTAATTGCAAATATCAGCAGGAGAACAAAAAGAAGATTAAATAATATTATACGACAAGAAGATAAGTTAAATATTTTCCTTTTTAAAAATATTTAAGAAATGCTTGAAATTAATATGGCTTTCTGAATTAATTTTTCTTTCTATTATTAAAAAACTTCACATAAGAAATTGTTCAACATATTTTGATGACATCAAAATTCATTTAAACGGCCATTCTAGGAATCAGGCTTTTTAAGTTTGAAAAACACCATCCTGTGCAAAGCATGTTGTTCTCAAAACATCAAATGACTGCAATAATTTGAATAAAAATCAAGAGTTTTCATTGAAAAAAAATATTTTTTTAATTGTATAAAAAATGTAAGTAAAACATAAACATTTTTTTAATTGTAAGCTTGGTATATCTACTAGAGCCCCATTTTTGATAAAAGAAAAAATTTCTCATATTATTTCTTTGGGATTTGAAAGGAAAATTATTCCTTTTCTAAGTGTAGGATGTTTACAGATAAGACGCATGAAAGCTATCTAATAAAAGAATTTTTTTAGTTATTTCGGATCTTCTTGACAAATATTTATAAAATTTCGGAATTGTAGCATCAATAAATTTTACCTTGTAACAGAAGTTGTTCGAGATTCGAATATTCCTAACAACAAAATTCTAAAAATTATCAATTATCAAGTTATCAATTATCTATTTACTGGAGATTAAAATCTTGGTAAACTGTTTTAATTAATAAATAAAACCTTCGAACATAATTTCGAATAAAAATTTGTAATATTTTCGCGTATGTTCTTTAATAAAGTTTGAGTTTATTTTTAAAAATTTTCTTAAGATCTTAATGCGTTTAACTTAATTTTTGTTAATTATGTTTAATTTTCAGTTTCTTAAGATATGATATTTATGATAAAATTGTTCTTACATATTTTTTAATGGGTTATAACAGCATTATTTTGTTGTTCGTCACAAGCTTCTCCACTTTCGCAACTTTCTATCACTAATGTGCCCTAAAAACAGAACATGGCTTCTTAAATTCTGCCTTGATGAAGAAGACACTATGATATACCTTTGGTATGATAAATTATAACCAGTGCCTTCATTCATCAGATTCCAGATTCGAACTATCTAAAAAATAATTCAGAAAACCGTCGTAATTTGAAATATACAAGGTGACTACTCTTATCGTGGCCCAATAGCAAGTTTCTAAGACATTAGAAATGAACATGTAGTTTCAGCAGGAAAAATACTTTAAATACCGTAAAGAATTACATTTTATGTTGTTTAAATTAATAAATGCATTTTTGAAAAAGTTGCGAGTCCTATCAATAATAATAATAAATAATCTTGTCCATTATTCAGTGACTAAAGCTTACCGACTAATAAAAAGCTGAAAATCTTTAATTTTAGACGAATTTTTCAAATAATTTTGGGGCATAGAGATATTTTTATGAATCGTTTGCTAATTTGACTTTAGGTTAAACAGCTATAGCTCGGCAAATTCTAATCATAAAATGATGGGATTTTTTTTTTCCTTCTTATATTTCAGAATGTCATCAATTTTTTTTTATTATTATTAAATAAGTTTGACAGGATCGGACGACCATGTAAAAAGTTAGATTTTGGTAATTTTTAAGAACTATATTGATTGACTCAAGCAGCATGTGGCATAATTCTTCCCACCATTCAAAGCATTTAAACAATTTGAACTTTATGTATATCTCTAATGGTTTAGAAATTGGGCCGTGATAATAATATATATAAAAGATGGAAATAATGATATGATTGAAAGTGGAATTTATTCAATGATTATTGAGCCAAAATAAAACATGAGTATAAGGTTCTACATTTGTCAGAGTCCGAATAGTATCAAAGTTAGGAATTAAAATAATACTAATGAAAGGAATTAAAGATTATATCAAGGAAGGGAATTAAAAATGATATCAAAGAAAGGAATTTAAATAGTAACAATGAGAGGAATTGATACCAAAGAAGGAAATTTAAATAGTGCCAATGAAAGGAATTAAAAATGATACCAAAGAGATGAATTTAAATAGTGCCAATGAAAGGAATTAAAAATGATACCAAAGAGATGAATTAAAATAGTACCAATGAGAAGAATTAAAAAATGATACTAAAGAAAAGAGTTAAAATAGTACTAATGAAAAGAATTAAAAAATGATACCTAAGAAAGGAATTAAAATAGTACTAATGAAAGGAATTAAAATGATATCAAAGAAAGCAATTAAAATAGTACTAAAAATGAAAGGGCAATAATATCGAAAAATAAATCATGAATATTTTATAATTTCAAAAAATATTGATGGTATGTAAATAATCTTATTTTTGAAAAAGACATCATCTGAAATTACTTTAAGGTCAAAAATACAACTAACTTCTAGAATATTACCAAATCAAAAATAATTCAAATAGCTGTTCTAATTCAAAGCATAGAATAATATTTCACAAGCAAATATATAACTGATTTTCTTTCATTTAATTTTTAACAATTGCTTCAGTCTCTTTTTTTATTAATATGCACAATTTTTGGTTGCTAGAAAATTTTATTATTATTATATTTTTTTCTTTTGTGAAATAAATCGTTGGGCAAAATAAAGATTTTATTCCGTCTAAATAAGCAATGAATTATTCTGCGATCAAATTTTATTTAGTTGTATTAAAAAAATAATTTAAACTCTACAATAGTTACAAACCACATGCCATTTCAATATATATTTCTATATGGATATTTAAAGTCTAAAAATTGCATTCCTTCGCATATTTTGATATTTTCCTGATTGGACAACTTTATAAAATTTCATTCAATAAATATTTACTCTTTACGATCAAGATGATAAGTATTTTGGAAAAATGTTAACTGTAACACAAGAAACATCTTCATCCCTCCCAAGTAAATACTTTTGTAATATCACTCCTATTATATTATCATACAACTAGTAATTGTGGCAAAATTCCATTAAAAGGGAGTGTCGCATCTTTTAAAATGCCTTTCAATGCAAAGACAATTTAAATTTTTTTATCAATAAATGATTATTTGGTATAAATATCAATGAAATGAACGCAACACATTGTTTGTGGAAAGCCACTCTGATTGGATTAGATGGGATGTTTATAATATTCGATAAATTATCTTCCTCGTGTGTTCTTCTTTCTACTATTAAAGAATGGAATTCCTTGAATCAGACTTCCTTATTGGTTCTAAGGGCGAATGTTTTAAAAAAAATTAACTGAGCCTGCAGGGAGTGTTGCGTAGTTTTTGAATGAAATAATTATATTTGTACAAAAAGTTTTGAATATTAGTAAGATAAAATGAAAATTTTAGAAATTTATAACAATACTCTGATTATCCGAACGATTCGAACCAAACTCCACTTGGACATTCGAATGTCTATGTAATAAATTATTAGTGGTGTAAAAAGTTATTTCATCACGAAAAATGAAATTTCTTTATAATTGATATAATAAATTTGTTTAGAACGAAGGAAAATTTGAAAGTTTAAATAAGGTGTTTTACTTAAATAAAATTCAAGGCATTCAAAATCTTTTAAGAAATGATAAATCAATTTATAATTGCAGAATTTTCAATACAAAACATATCCAGTTGTTTAATTTATCAATAGCATTTACAAAATATTCTGAAGTAACTTTTTTAAAAAATTATTTTTAAATTTTAAAATACATTTTTCATATCGGTTTCTACTATCTTCTGTTCAAATCTTCCTTTTTTCCATTATATATTAAATATATTTTAGTTTTAAAAAAGTCTTGAATTTAAAAAGAGCCTTCAAATGAATAGAAATCCATATTTTTTAGATTTACTTCTCCGTTTTTGTGAAGTGTCAAGCCTAAATAAAGTAATTTTGTCCCTGAAAAATGAGTTAAAAAGTCCTTAAAAAGTTAGTTTTAAATTCAGTTCTAAAAATTCATATTTCCTTTTTAAAAATATGGATAACTGTGCAAAGCTAAAAATTTAGCAAAGATGGAAATTTGAAATAAAGCTTAAGGTACTCATTTTTTATAATTAATTTTTCTTGTATATTACTATTTTGACTAAGCACATATATATATATCACGATGTTTTTTTGTGAAGAGGATAACGAGAGTAATTTTGTTTCGATTTTAACTGGCGTGGAATATGTTGTTAGAAATGTAAAAATTTCGGACGAGTTCGTAAATGGCCCATCTAGCTAAAAGGGGGTGGAATTGGTGGGAGGGTTGAAATCTTCATTTCGCTATAACTTTCTTAATATTGAAGATAGAAAAAAGAAATTCATTTAGACAAATTAGCGCTTTAT
Organism: Argiope aurantia; assembly: GCA_026543865.1. Lineage (NCBI taxonomy): Eukaryota > Metazoa > Arthropoda > Arachnida > Araneae > Araneidae > Argiope > Argiope aurantia. The sequence continues at coordinate 332,480 of JAPMOR010124037.1, read as the reverse complement.
TAAGATGAACAACTTTTGTGTTTAAAGTTTTTCGGTAATTGCAGTACCTTAGAAGTTAAGAGCTGAAAAGTGATTTTCAAGCCCTGATTTCGACTGTTTCTAACATCAACAATTTACGTTGCCAAATAGTAACTCAGATGTAAAGGAATATTAATTTGCCTTCCAGATAATCGAGAGCAATTTTTTTATCCTTTGCAGAGGTGCAAATTATAATAAGTAGAACAAATCCCTAATTTATTATTTCAATGACAAATTGTTGAATTCAGGCATAAAGCAGTGTGAAGCAAAAAGGGAAATTTTAAAAAAGTCAACATAGTATAAAATTGTCAATGAAATAATAATAAATATTCTTCTTCTCAGAAAAAAAAAAGCAGAAAGAATTCTTTTTTTAATAAAAAGTATTCAAACCAAATGTTTCATATATTTTTTTTACAAAATTTGTTTAGAGTGAGTTTTTGGTTTTTTTATGAGAAAGATCTTAATTGTACAAGAAATGATCAACTTTATTTCAATATTTCATTTTTATTTCATACTAGCCGCCTTTGGCGACCAGCCGGTTCGCCAGTATTACCGCTCGCTACAATTTCCAATTAAATATTTTAAGTAACTGGTCTCTTAATAAATTATCAAACAAAACATTTTTAATCTTCAAATTTTGATAGTCATACCAAACTTATACTATTGTTTAGATCGTTTCGTTCAATTTACTATATATATTTTGCTAATTTGTTGTCATTTCCGGTAAAACTTCAACTTTAATTTAAAGTAGAAATGATGAAATTGCAATTAATATAAAGATATTTTTTAATAAAACCAAGCATCTTATTTTATTTATCATCTTTATTGTTATTTATTTATTATTATTGAATAAATATGAAATTAAATATGAGTATTGCAAACAGAATCGCTCGGTATTTAAGTCTACTGTGAACTACAAAATAATTTTCATAATTTATAAATATCTCAAACAATAATTCAACAAAAATTTCTCAGATTCATCATAAAATTCATTTTTTAGTTTTGCTTTCAAAACGATTGAAATGAAATCAATAATAACATTTTGTTCCGGCCTATAAATATATTTCAAAAATTATGAAGTCTAAATTTAATGCAGTAAGGTGTCATATTCTGAGAAATATTCTATACACACTAAATTTTAAATGAATGAATGATTTTATTTTCCACGATCAACTAAGACTTATTTATGAAGTTTTGAATGTTAAAAATTTAGAAAAACTCAACATTTTCATAATCTTAGGCCAATTAATCTTGAGAAACCTGCGCGCTGATTGGTGTATTTTCTTTGAAACGATAGATGGAAAATCTAAAATTATTCTTTTTTTTATTGAATAGTGATATTCAAATTTTCATAAATCATTCAATTTAAGTGATTGATTTAGTTGATTGGAAATTAACTCTTTTTATTTAAAATATTAGTGTTTCAAGAACATTTTGTTATTCGTGATTTCCACATCAGAAGCTTTATGTAAAATCAAAAATTCGTTATTTATTAGAGCATTTATTGAATCAAGTTACATAAAATATAATCATTTTCCATTTAGACCATTTTAGCAGATCTGTGTCTTACTAAAGGTTTACAAATTAGCTGTGTGGCCCTGATTGGAATGGATATCCTGTTCATATTAAACAAAACTTGTCTTAATATAAAACTGATTTATTGTATTAATAATATAGAGAGTGTCAAAGATCATAAAATAATGTTTCTTGAATTTATTTTTTAGAAAAAATAATATTTCATATTTGTTTCATTTCTTACAGACACGTGCCGAAAATTATAATTTTGCAGATTTCATTTGCAAAAAGATTTAATTTATTTTTAATTGGAGCTTTAATCAGTGTGATGGAAACACTTTGAAAAAAGCTAATTTTTTCCCATAAATGCGAAACGTGCTCGTACAGCTTAAATTTTATTTTTATTTTGTACGAAAAAAATTGTTGTGAAAATATAGTTAAAATATTTATTTAAAAATTCATTAAAAATAGAAATTTAATTTTAAGGTTAAAGCATTGGTATCATTTAAAAGATAAATTTCTGATCTTTAACTTCATGTAAAAATCTTTTTTGTGCGATAATATTTTCGGAAGTTATAGCAGAAGCACGCCAAAATTTCGCTTAGTTTTTAAATAAATAAAATTCTAGTTAAAAATTCGAAAAAATAACCCCCAGGTGCACATTCCCGGCCTCCAAGGTATACACGTGCCAAATTTGGTAGCTGTAGGTTGAATGGTCTGG
>JAPMOR010124037.1:230721-330216 GCA_026543865.1 Argiope aurantia | reverse complement strand
ACACACACACACACACACACACACACACACACACACACACACACACATTGAGTTTTATTATAAGTATATAGATATAGATGTTTTTAATTTCAATTTCTGACTTTTCAACTGATAATCATTTTATTAATTTCTAAACTATTCTTACAGCAAAGCTACTGTTCTAGTCATCCTCTGTTGACTAAGAGCACGATGGAGAGCGGAGGGGAGGGGGGGAGGTAGAAGAACTCCGAAAATTACACCAAAATGAATACCAGAGTTTTCTAACGAGTCTGTCAGTCAGTTATTTTTCACCTCTGCATTAATAATACCTTTCTGGGGGACAGTCGCAACGGTTGTTACCGAGTTCCCAAATTTGAATGCAGTAAACAGCTGAATCGCGGTGCTGTAATTCTTGACTTAGGGCTATTCACGAATCTATGTTTAAGACTGAGAAGAGATTTGTTTATGCCATTCGACTACTGCAGCCCTTCGGGGAGGGGGGGGGATATTCTTCGGAACGTAATGAGCCAAGTAAAATTTTAGAGAAAAATCGGGAAAAAAACAAACTTATCTAATTCGAAAGTAATTTGCGTTGACGTTTATCATAACAGGTTTGTATTCTTAAGGGGGACTCGAGGATTGCCATTTATTTCTTGTTTTTGAATTATATATGTGCGGATATGACGGTTCCAGAAATATCGATGCTGAAGGAACAAATGCATTTAAATTAGAATAATATTATGAAATTGAAAAGAAAAGATCAAACATCAAATTCGAGAAATGATTTTCAGTGAAATACTATTGTGGTCGAATTAATAAAATAATATGTAAAAAAAGTTAATAAACATTTCGTGGATAAATTTTTATTTTAGAGATTTTCTACTATATTTATTAATTACGAATCTCAACACTCAAATTATAGCATTTATTTGTTATGGGCAGATAAAAAGTCGTGATGCATTTCTATTCAGATTTCAAATGGTTTCATTCTTATATAGGATATAACGCGATTCTAACTTGATGGTATAAGTCATTGGAAGATGGAAAATTTATCAATTGTACCTTCGGAATCGGGCTTAAAAATTACTTTATTCATGTGGAGTCAATTAAGATTTTATTGGATATCTAATTCATTTATTGTCAGAAATAATTCAAGAATGTAGTATTGCAAATATCTATCAAGAATGTAGTATCTCAGAAATATATATGAAACAGAAAAATGAAATGAATATTATTCTGATTTGATTAAAAATGCTTAATATACCTGAATAGAATTTAAATAAAAATAATCAATAATTATACTATAAAGTCTCATATTTAAAATGAAGATGTCTAATTTCACGGAGTTTTGTTTACTGCCTTAAGACATGAAAGCATTTGTAATATGTTATTCGCCAATGATGTATAATCATTCGTAGTTTTTCTACTTACACTAAGACTTAGAACTTTTATCTTGATTTATTGCTCATATAATGTCAATTTGAATTGATTTGGATTATAGTAAAATTATTTTTTGGAATGTCATTGTAATGTAATGAAAATAATGATGGTAATTTTTCCAGCTTTACGTTATTACGTGTCGACTAAAATTATGCATAATGTTACCATTAATCGTGCGTAATTATTTAGTATATACAATTTGCTCACGAATGCTGAAATACTGAAAAAAAAATCATTAAAAGGCAATCAGAATTGTTTTTACTGAGCTTCTGGTGAACGTCCTTACAATTTTTTCCCCATATCGTATCACCTTTGAAGTAAAAAAGGTCCGAATCAGACTTCTTTCGCAGAAGTGCCAGAACAAATAAGAGGCATCATTCTTTTCCGTGCCATAGCCACAGCGACTGCTCAAATCCCTTGCAAAGCCTATTCATCGCCTGGAGAGATACGGGCAACCCATTAAAAATCCGAAACGCTGTGATTAGATGGGAGCTGGGGGAGAAAAAAACCATTAGAGTTGTCGCGAAATTAGCCCCCCACGGTCCCAATCCACCAAAGACTATAATTATTTGTCGCGATTCTTCGTCGCTACCTGAACTGGAATTCTTAGAACACCTGTGTTACCCAAAACTCGGTTCTGGTTGAGCATGATCAATCTTGACCGGTTCGTGGAGGAAAAAAAACAACAAAAAAAAAAACGCATCTTTCGACGTCATACCCTTTAATTAGCCCAAGGTGCTCGTTACGTGCATGAGTTATGTGACGATCTCGTGTCTGTAATGTACCGTTAATTACCATCCGTTACGTCAGGGACTTTTTGCGTCCCGTTCTTGGCAGCGAAGGAAGATCGTTTGCAAATGTCAGCAGCTGCATTCTTAGTTTTTTTTTTAATTTTTTTTTAAAGAATTTTAGTTGTTTATTTTCCAGAAGATTAACGAGAGCTTGTGTTTTTGATAGATTCGGTAGTCAGTATTATCTGTTTATGTAGATTCTTTAATAATATGTCAGAATGCAAATACGGTGGTGATGCTCTGTTTAATTATGTAAATCAATAACGTCATTATCTTCCTGTCTACATTTTCAAAAGATTATGCGGCTTACAAAGCTATAATTTTAAAATTTATTTATTCAGTTAAATAAAATATTAGACTTTAGTTTTTAGTTTGGGTTATTAACTAAAGCTTCATTGAAATTCGAATTTTCTATGCAAGAACGTTGATTAATTAAGTCTTATAAACTGAATATTTTAAAATAGATTTTAGGTTGGAAAATAAAAAAAAGGCTTTATTCTAAAATTTAAAGTAGAGTGGCAACAAAAACTTGCATATCATTTTTTTTAAATAAATTTTTATAGAGTTTCCGAGAAAAATAATTTAAGAATATGTATTTTTATTCTATTATTGAATAAAAATATCAGTGCTTTTTCAAGCCATATAATTTTATTTAAAATGTCACGTTATTTATACAAAAGACTTTGTTTTCAGTTATTCAGATAACAGAATTATAATTATAAGAAAGAATTGTAACCGTCTATTATTTGTTTCCCAATTGTGAAGATGTTTAAAGAAATATTTATAAACACTTATTTTTTATAATTAGCGAAAGATATTTTTGAAAATATATTTCTAAATAAATGTATAAATTCAGAATCTAGTTACTTAGCAAAACATGCTTAGCTTCTTGCATATGTTCCAAGAAATAAAAGAAAAATTCTTTTTCTTTCACTTGTGCCAAATTATCAGATAAGCAAAACAGACAACAACCTAAGAGCATCGCAGCTTGGGAGAAAATGTTTTGCAATATTTTCTGAATATATCAACTGCATGCTTTAGTTTCATTTATAAAACAAGCAGCAAATGTGATACAAATTAATGCTAAGTATCATTTTAAAGTTGGAACATTACTCTAGTATTCCTACTGAATTATGTTTTTCGAGTTTTATATTGTATCGTATAAAAGATATTCAAACTAAATTGCTTTATAATTTCAAAAAATGTTCGATTCTGTACTTAAACAGTATTTAGATTTCGTTGAAAAGTCTTTTAAAACTATTTCTTTTCAAGTTGCTTTTAAAATTAAATCTTGATTTTTTATATATATACATGATGTATTGAAACCAATTCTCTCGAAAGAGACCTATGATTAACTGTTCTGTTAATACATCAGAATTTTCTTCATAAAACTGCTTACATAGAGAAATTACAATGTATAAAAAATATCTAATATAAGAAATTAGAGTGAACCTTGAAGACGTAAGACCCTGAAGACTTGCATTATTTAAGAACTCCTAGCGGCTTTTGTCCGTCTCTGTCCTTCCAAATGTTTTCAAACTATAAAACGAAACTATAAAGCAAAATGCTTTCATAACTATAAAATCAGGTGTGACTTCTACAGAAAGAAAAAAATACTTTAAAAACCTATGAAATTCTTGCATCTTGATTAAACAAAAACGTTTCATATAGCCTCATAATTTAACTATAATAAGTTTTTAATCATTAATTAAGTACAAACTGCTTTGAGATAATTTAACTACTTAAATAACAAATTTGCATGAGACTTTTCTGCGAATATTCAGCTTTTTGTGTATAGACACATTATATTGATTGTATGTCGAAAATTACTTGCTTCGTCATGCGACTTATATATATAAATGAATTTAATATGTTTAAAGCAATTGATGAGTTTAGAAAAAATTGATTGAAACTCGAAATAATTGATATTCCATGTTGTAAAACACTGTCTTTTAAATGAAAATGTTAATGAACACTGTCTTTTAAATGAAATGCATTTCCCAATGTCTTTTCTATGGTCCTAAGACGAGTAAGAATACAAACTGTGATGCAGTCTCTCGAAGTTTTCTACATACAGTCAACTTGGATTGTCACTAGCTTTAGCATTAGTGATTTAATTTCGTGTTTGTGACAGTACGGTCAAACTTCGCTTTAATGAGCGTTTCTCATGACGAATGCTTCGCATAACGAACAAAGAAAAGCGTTAAGAAGTGACTGTTTTAAGAAGAAATGATCCGCAAAATAAGTGATGAGGAGACATCATGACATCACATGTAGATATTGTCTATATTTCGGCTGTCAGTCCGTGTTCAACGGTCGCGGTTTCACATTGTGACATGAGGGAGAAATATTTCAATAGTATGCGATATTATCATAAGATGAGAAGAGAAATTGAGCGGGAAAGTAAAATTTATTGCATGCAATTTCACTTTCTGATTCCTTATGTAAACGGTGTAGTACGAATAGCAGAATTTTTCTTCCTTAACATTCAACAATGAAAATCTCATTATGAAATATTTTATTAGCCAATTGCAAAGGTTTGAATTTCAGTAACATTGAAATATATGGCGGAAAATCATGCATTTTTTTCATTTGTCAAAATTTAGATAAAAACTGCATCGTTACATCATTAAAAAGATGACTTTTTTAAATTTCAAAATGGTATAAAATTGGTTATTTGCGATAATAATTCCAAGAATTATCGCGGGAAAATGCTGAAATCTTGCTTCATTTTTAATTAATTATAATTTAAAAAATATTTTGAGATGTCCACATTTCTACTCTGCAAACCATTTCTGGACAAAATTTGGTAGCTCTAGGTCAAACAATTTGCCCTATTGACCGCAGAAAAAAAATATTTTCCAATTTATTAATTTTACAGTTATTAATATTTTTTTTATCATTTTCTATATGAACTTGTATATTTTATGGAATAAACTTTTTTTTAATAAAATATATTTTTAACGACCTTTCAATAAACATGCTCGTTCGTTAATTCTGCAAAATTCCGGCTGGATATCTAACATATTATTGAGAGTTCCGAGTATTACACGAAAGCTTAATTACTTCAATATGTAGTTAGATGATGGAGGAAAAAAACTATTCTATACTTTCTCACAATTAAAATGATTGCTGACTATTTGAATGGAATCAAAGGAAAATTCCTTCGATTTACAAAGAATCCTTCTTCTGGACAGTAACAATATAATAACTTTTTATAATAACTTTTTTGTTCACATTACTCTGATGTATTCGTGTAAGCTACTTAAGTATGTGTTTTAAAGAAGAACTTTGTTTCCATTCTCTTCTTTAAACGGAGACAAAGAAAGCTACCCATTATTATAGAACACACGATCACTTAATTACATTCTTAGTTTCAACATACAACCGCCATTATCTATTTATCTCGGTATTTTAAGAACATAATGACCATCATTTTGATGTAAAGGGTATCGTTCAAATGTGGACAATCCTAATGTACTCCGAACTCAACAACATTCTAAATGATTATTGTAGAACTTCGTCAGGAAAAAAAGAAATGTAATTAAAGTTTCCCGTGGAATTGAATTTTCAAGATGTATTATTTCATATTTGCGAAAAAAGTTTCCGTGATTAATGTATAAATAAGGAAGAAAGATGTTTAAAAATAGCAGAAAAGAATTCATATGATGAGGCGCTTAAGGAAAATAATACATGTTCGCAAAAGTTAATAGCAAATTTATTTGATTCTTGAATCACAGCAAACCTTTAAAACTTTACATCCTAATCAAGTTAGCAATATATAATAAAAAAATATAAAAATTCACTTTCCTAGGAGTTACATGAACAAATCGGGTATGCTTCATTATTTCACAAATATATTAAGAAAACTTTAAGTTAATGCCAAATAGGAGAAGTTTGGAGATTTCAAATTCTAGGAAGAAGAATTTTGTTTGCAGTTTAGATAAATATGATATATAATATACTCATTTGTAAATCAGAAATCCAGTGGGAATTTGATTTAAAGACAAAATTCTGAGAAACTGAATTGCAATTTGATTATTGCCAGCTTTGAAAAACCAAAAAAGTTTTCTTTTAAAGTTAATGCTATGCCTGTCTAGTTACTTACCTATCTGGAAAAAAAACTTTTGCGAGATGCATTATCTATGACTTTCATTTTAAATAAAGTTGGAAGTAATTGTTGCGAATATTATTTCTGCTAAATATGAAAGAGCTGAGTAAAAGAAAGTTATTTTCACTTTACTTTAGAAATACTTTTTGAATTAAATTTAAATATTTAAGGCAGGTTGACATGAAGGTTGTAGAACTATATTTCAAAGTCTATTTTTTGTAAAAATATAAATTTTTTTTATTTGGTTATCTTAATTTTTGAGTAGTATTCTTCCTAAAACCATTTGAATTTCGTTTCTAAGCTTATTCTTTGGGAAGTTATTTTAATTTTTACATTTACATAATACATGTTTTAGTGCTATTTTTCATTTTTAAAGGTAATTTTCTCAAATTCTAAATTTTGAAAAAAAAATTCTTATTCAAAACATTGGAAATTAAAATTTGTATTCAAATTTGTATAATAACTTCCAATAAGTTTCGCAATTCTTTTACTAGAAAATAAATAATCTGTTTATTTAAAAAAAATCCATATTTGTCTTAAATGCCTCACAATACGAAGAAAAAAAAAATTGGAAATTTCATTTCATATATTAGTCGAATTTCAATATTTAACTATTGCATAGAAGAGCTTCTTTTTCCAATTCAAGAACTAGAAAATGTATTTTTGAAGCTATCTAATTTTAAGCAAATCGTTTGATAAACTTTTTAAATTAAGATTTTTGTTTTAACCTCTTTTTACATCGAATAAAACCTATTTTTTCCATTTTTTTTTCAAAATTGACATTTAACTAATATAATTTGGTCTCATTGATGTTTATTATTATTTTTTTTCAATATTATATGCACTCTAAAACTTGTAAACGCCACTTGCAAAACTTAATATGCCAGGATTGTTGACTTTTCTTAAAGTTATTACGATGATATACTTAAATAGATAGTGGGACAAATAATTTGTGGATTGATTTAGCAAAATTTTTTATAAAATCTACAATTCCAATAATCAGAACGCATGCCAAATTTGATTTATTAAATTCATTGCACTTTTTAATCAGATAGATTTGTCCAATTTGAATTGATTTTGTCAACAATTTAACAATTTCGATTTCAGTATAAAGCTGACATATGAAATTTCCTTTTACTAGTTCGTTTTTTCTTACAGTTATCTTATCCACAAACAGAAAGACATCCAAAAGTGTGTGTTTTCATCCCGGGAGGTCTAAAATTTAAAGATCTAAATGTCTAAGTCAGTTTTTTGTAATACAAGAAAAACTTGCCTTAATACACTTCATATACGAGAAGATAAAAAGATCCGACAAAAGCCTAGACTCTTTATCTACCAAACTCCGAAACCCGTCCATGCTTTAACCTCCCTTTCCCAGGTTAAACAGCGAGGTCCGCCCCAAATTAATTTCCACTTGACGCGCCCTAACAATGTAATTTGCGAAGCCTAATTCAATGCGCCGATCAGCAACCGTGTGATGAAAAATCGGCATCCATCAATGCGCAACAACTGTTCAGATGGAGATATAATAATAAAATCTAATCTCATCTTCATTAATGGAGAGAGAAAGGTATCTTTAATTAAGAAGAAGGTAGGGCCAAATCGTGCAGTGAGCCGAAGGGGAGAGGCGGAGGGGGAAGGCTAATCAATCGAATTTGGTAAAAATAATAAGAAACATTAAAGGGTAATTGGTTCGATAGCGACGGGCAGCACGTGGGCGATTCTTCCTGATGGGAATTTCCTAGAGGGAAGAAAAATGGAAGTGGAAAAGGCCGGCTCGCTTAAGACTTGCTGCAAGTCACTTCGAGCTTGTTTCTGTGTAACGGCGGCTTCATCTTAGAGCCACGTTTTCTTTTGCATATTCTAGTGACTTTTCTTTCGTTATATAGAAAGAATCAAGGCACTTCTATAATCATAAGAAAAGGAGACGTAAAAGAGAACCATTTTTTTTACGAACTACAAAATATCTCATGTTTATTCAATGAAAAGTTAAAATTAGCAGGAATGATCTCCACAAAATTTCATTGCACATTCTCTTATAAACTTGTAAGGCAAGTGAACGCCTTAATGGCATTGGCGTATTTACGAAACATTAACTTTTGGCATGAATTTAGCATTTTTACTGAACCTATTGTGTCATCCTTGGCGAGTTATTTGGCGATTAATCCCTGGCATGCTGTTAATAATATCCGAAAATCGACTTTATGTTTTAGGCATGTTTTTCTCAATCGATTGAAACAAAAATTTGTCACAAAACTGCACTTGTAGTCGCAAAATCCATACTAAATTTGATATATTTAAGTCCTCGCGCATTTGAATAATCGTGTTTACTTGTTTCTGAAAGTATAGACTGACAGATACAGACAACTGCTGGTTGAATTTGGCACAAAATTTAATACCTGTCTAAACTATAGATTTTAAATCTGTGAACCGAATTTCCTTTTGTATTTATCGTGTTAACTTATTTTCTAATAGCCAGGCAGACGAACTTCCTCTAAACATATTTTACTCAAAATTTGAGAGAAATCTGTAAATTAAGTGCAAAGACCGTATAACAAATTATGATCGTCTAGCTCAAACAGTTTTTGAATTATCTTTGTCCTAGACCGACAGAAGAACGGACATTTCCGAAAAATGTGTTTTTCGAACTCATGGAAGTCTAAAATGTGCAAATTCATCAAAGTCTTGAGTTTGAATTTTTAGATTGCTATATTTTCTCGTATATGTAGATGCGAGAAAATGAAAACAACATATTATTGACATCCTATTCATTTCTTTTTGTGTCTATTGTATGTATGCGTCTTAGATAACTCAACAATGGAACTAGCTAAACAGAGAAAATTTAGTGTGAGCTGTTTACACAGAAGATATTTGAGTTATGTTGGTTTAAGTTAAATCTATTTATCCATGTGTATATGATCACAATTATTCAAAAATGTGGCAAGTTGAAGAATGAAATTTGAATCGAGGTCATTATTTTAAAAGTTGATCCACAGGAAATTTTGAATTGAATTCATGAAAAAAGTGACTTTGTCTATTATATGTATGTCTATATTTTTATCCAAAATCGCCATGAAGGAAAAAATGCGATATTTTATATTTACTCCAAAGTTATAGCTCTTTATAAAATTTTGGAAATCAGTCAACAGGAAGTGATATTGCTCCAAAGTGTATGCTTTTTTCCCCTTTATTATGTAATAAAACTGAACACGAAAGGCTTAATACTGTGGATTTTTTTTAAATGTTGTCTCTTCAATTGTCATTTGAAAGAGCTAGAAAATATACTCATAGCGCTCACTTATCCGTTCCAACATACTCTAGCAGCTTGTAGAGCTAAAAAATTCACTTCTAATAGATTTATTTACTGATTTAACTTACAAAAAAGCGTCATTTCGTAGATTATTTAATTATAAAACTGTCCTTTTAAGCCGTTTAAAGTAAAACCACGCCCTAAAAGTCGCGTAAAGCCAGGTAAGTAACATGTATTTAAAGTAAAGAGACTGTGATGATTTTATTGAGGCAAGATACAACGTCCCTATCAGAGAAATAAAGAAATTGCAAAAAATAAAGAATATCGGCCAAAAGTCCATTTATAAAAAAGTATGCAATACCATAATAAACACACAAGGAAAAGTTTCATAGAATTGTGTATAAAATTGGCAATTTATGAATTTTTTTGTGCTTAAAAAAGTGTTTGTTCTAAGAATGAATGTACCCTCAGATCCCGAGATGTTTTTATTATTATTGTTTTTGTTTACTTTCTTCTTTGCTTATTTAAAACTGTATTATAAAACTGGAATATATATATATATATATATATATATATATATATATTCTTTGGTATATGTATAAATATATACATATACACAGAAGATATTTCATATCTTTTAAATTTTGAATGCACGTACGAGAATTAAAATTCTAGTTACATGTCAATTAGAAAAATTTTAATTAGAGTAAGAGCTAGTGTTTCGTTATCATAGGCGAAATGTCTGCTTCGTTGTATTTTTTATATTTTACACAGATATTAGTCTATTCCTTCCCAGAAAAAAAATAATAAAATTCGAATTCTCTTTTAACATAACTAGTTTTCATTATTATTATAGTCACCTTCCCATTCAATCTCATCATAGCCTACTAGAGTTATTCAGTAAGATAAGGTAAACTGAAAAGACGTGACTAGTAAAATTCCTCTATCTGAGTCTTAAGCAATAGCACTAAAAGCAAGCAAAAATGCAAAGCAAGCAATAGCACTTTCTAAAATTAATTAATCAGAATCACTATTTAAGATTAAATAAAATTTCGATTTATGATGCAAAAATTGTGATTTCTTTTTCTTTTGTACGAAAAAAACAACAAATATTATTCTACAAATATTATTGTAAAGCATCCAGGTACATAAAATCTAACATTCCTAAAACGATGGAGCTTTTAAAAGGAATGAAAACAATGCAGCAGTTAGAACAAAAGAGCAAGTTTTTCAATTAGCAAAAGTATTTTGCAATGGAGTAAGGAAGTTTATTTTCAGTTTGCAGTTTTAGAGAAGCTATTAATTCTTTTCTAAATTTTGGGTATGTTTTTTGACATATATTAATATAATATAATTTCGGTATCTTTTTTTCATTAATCATTTTCCTCTACTTTCTGATATTTAGATATTTTGCATCGCTTAATTTTTTTAATCACTTTCCTTAACATCAAAATTTCTCATAAATGTTGGTGTTTTTTTTTTTCAAAACAGTTATCTGATGAACTTAATTTTAATTCTTATTAACTGATGTGAATTAATGTAAATTTAATGCATGTTACAAAGATAGAAAACGTTGCTGATTATTTTAGAAAACGCATTTATTTTATTTAAGTTTTAAAATGGAATACGAAAACAAGATTTATTTACTTATTTATTTCTCCTATACGAAGTAAACTAAGAGAAAATACTACAAATACTATTTCGTACAATAATTTCGATTTTTTCGTTTTTGACGAATTTTTATGTTTCAGCTTTTCCCGAGTCCCAAAAACACATTTTTGGAATCGTGTCTGCGAACACAATAAGTCAAAAAGGCTGTGAACTAGATTGGTGAGATTTGGTATATAATAAATTTTTCTACTGAAACTTAGGAAGTTTCATAGAACTTTTGTTCTATCTAGTAATAAGTTAACTGGATAAATGCAAATCAGAAATAAGTTTCCGAAATAAGTTAACTGGATAAATGCAAATCAAAGAGAACTGGGCAGATAAAATTTGTCATACAGATTTAACACCACAATTGTAGATACAAGTCAAATATTCAAGTAAATCTGTCTAGGAGTTGCACATAAACAAGATTATAACAACAAAACTCAAAAATGCAATGCTTTAAATACTAGAAATCCAGTATGTGGTGTTGTGGCTATAATTATAACAGTCAAACACTTCGAATTTTTTTTATTCTGTGCAAATTTTCGTTTAAACCGGCAGGAAAAAAAGTATCCAAAATACACATTTGGTTATCTGGCACTTGTATATTAATTGCAACCAGGTGAATAATATTAAAAAAAAAAAAGATCGCGCACTATTAAGATCTTTTATGGCATATGATTTCAGTGGTTTTCATCAATCGCCTGGGGTTTATAGATTACAAGTGCATATATTAAAGAGTATACAAAAAAATTTCTGGCAGTTTGAAACTGTTCTATAAACCAGTAATTTACTGCTTTAAACTTTCAACTGAAATACCTTTTAGTACTTTTCAGTTAGTGGGGTACAGTCTATTAAAACGTTAAAATGTGAAAGCCTTGGCTGAAAATGCGAGAATACAAATTGTGAATCCAAAATAACAGAAGATAACTTTTAGTAATGCAAATATAGCGAGTCATTGCTAAAAGCGAAAAGTTTAGCTACATTCTAAATCAAAACATTTTTATTGATTACATAAAAATTACTGAGAGGCGAAAAAATTTCATTTAAAACTATTATTATTGAAAGTAAAATTGATAAGGAAAACCTGCACTCCAGATGTTAAAACCTTGCATATATTATTCGTTTCAATATCCTGAAACGGCCGCCTTTCGATGATTCTATCTCATTAAGGGGTGAAACGCGAAAAGATGTACAGATTTCCGAAATTTACTTTACTGTTAAATGTAAATATCTCTTCCTTTCATTTTTCCTCTCACCACTTTGTCGAATTAAAACCCTCCTAACGCATGCGCTAAAGCGCGGAGGGATTTAGAATTGGTTAGCAAACAATAGTTTATTCTATATAAGAATACATTGCATTTTTATTGAAAAAATAAAATGTGCATGATATATTCTTCAATAAAAAAAGACGAAAAAGGCGAATTGAATAGGCTAAAAAAATATCATGAAAATTACATAATATACGTTTTTTGGTAAATGCCCATAATTCTAATCACACCTTATCTGCACATAAATTACGCATTCCTCCAGAAGAGATGATGGAAAAAAATATTTTTCATTCAGTAGGCAGAAATATTTCTTACTAAATAATGTAAATTTCATAATGTATGCCTTTTGGTGACTTCTCTATAATCCCTATTACATCCTACCTTTCCCCATAATTATAGACATTCTAAAAAAAAAAAAAGTCGCATGCGATTTTATACTGCCCTCATTGCCCTTCCACACCCAAAAAATACATATTTGATAACAGTGCTACATTTGACTTTTTTAGTACAAAATGCTTCAGGCATAGCTTGTGATCGTTGGACCAAATGACAATCCAATCCAATCCAATCTTCGCGGACCCCGTAACAGAAATGAAAAGGGGAAAAAAATGTCCAAAATAACCGTATGTGATAAAAGTAAATTAAAAATGAAAATATATATATAAATCATGCACCTGGTGCATTTGCAGCAGCGGAAACACAAGGTCATCTTTGCTCACATTTAGAGTCCACCGTATGGAAGCAGATACAAATGATGATGAGAATAATAAAAAGCGGACATTCATAGAGGGAAAAAAGAAAGGCCTGGAAAGTTCAGATGTGCTCAGAAGTGAACGATAACCATTAGAAAATGATTCTGGTGTAATTGCAGCGGCAAATGGAAGGACCCGCTTAAATGCAGCAGCATATGTCGTTTCGCCCCAAGGAACGCTCTAATAGTTGCTCGTTATATGATAGCTTAGCATAAAAAAACAGGTATTTATACAAGAGACTTCTTTTACAGTTTATTACAACACTGAAACAATGATGGTCGCCGAGCGATGGGGATGGAAAATTACATTTTAAAACTTCGGTGACTTGTGAGTAAATCGGACTTGAAGGTTGAAATGATTAAATCTGATAGTGTCGAAATTTTCCTTCGAATTGAGAGAAAAAAATAGAAAGCATATGACAATAGATACACACATAGATGACAGAAATATGTCGAAAAAACTCGGTTCCATATCTGAAAAAATCTATCTAGCATATTAGCTTAATTAACGTTACAATTTTTAACTTTTAACATCACACCTGTATGTACAAATGTGCTTACTATTGATATCAATATACTTGTTTGTGTTGCTGAATGTTTATTGTTGAGATTGAAATCGTATTTTTACACTAAAACAAAGCTGTATCTGATTTTATTTTCAATAATCATTCATCTTTTAAGAATTTTTTTGGTCTTAACTTCCCATACATCAGACCTATTTGAGAGGGGAATTCCAATGACTAAAAATATTGTTCTGCGATAAAAAAAAAGCATTCAGGGTTAATGAAAGATAAGCAAAGAATTGCAATCTAGCTAACTTATTCACAATTTCTAGTAGTAGTCGAATAATGGAATCATGACATATTCAAACTTTGTAAAATGCATTAATAGTACAGAATAGCTGAAATTAAAGCAAAAAAAAAATTAAATTTTTAAAATTTTGGTCCTTTTTATTTTTTGACAAGTATTAACCGGAGGTGGAAGGAGTTTGGCTATCTTCTTGCATCCATTTAGTTTCTTACTTTCGTGAGTCAGCATTTTCACGTGCACAATATTCGGCTCCAAAACAGTCTGAGAAAAAATTGAATGCAGGTCTTTGAGATTTTGGTTTAATTTGATGGTATTAACGTTTGATTTTGAAGTTGCATGATGGCTATTTTGGAATGTATTTCATAATTTTAGACGCGAGTATTGACATCTGAACTCCAAACTTCCATACCACATCTACATGGTGCATTTGATCTCGACAGATTTAGGACACACTTGCCCCTTATACACAACGTTTCAATCGCGGAAACATGACTCGAACCCACGACTCCGGGGTAAGCAGAAAAGCAAAGCTCGCCATAACCTCAGCCCTACGGGCAAACGATGAGTGGGCCATGAAGTAGCCCCTTACAGCAGAAGAGAGAAAACCATTAGGCTGAGAATTCTCTTCCCCAACAAGGCTTTCGTGAAACCAAATGAAGTATAGTTTTAAAAGTCTCCATTGACAAAATCTACATTGACTCTCTACTGCCAAGACACTAAAAACCACCAGCTCTTTAGTGAAGACGAAAATTTTATCGAGATTTTAGACTCAACCATGACACTACTGTCGGCTTTACAATTTTTCTATAACGATATTCTATCAAATTCCTTTCGATTCATTCCAAATTACTACTGTTAAACAGACTTATAAGCATAAAATTGGAAAAAAAAATCACAACATTGGTTTTTAAATCAAACCGTTTTTGAACTGCATTGCTCACGAATACATACAAGTCAATGGACATTTTTACTATTTGTAGATTTCGTCCGAAATTTAATATGAAACTACAATTCTAATGCTGCTGAATTTCGCATTTCATTCCGATTGCATTCAATTCCGATTTCGAATACTCCTATTCACTGATGATCATAATCCCAAATATGGGCGCAAGGAAATCGAAAATGACGAGATGCATTAGATTATCAAATAGAATTTCTCGACAATTCAGGTACTTTCTATAGTTCGAATACGATAAAGTTTTAAAAAATTTATCAAATAAGATATGCACGCTTCCATTTGTATTTCATTTCAAAGCTTGTGATCAATGCACACTGCTCTAAAAATAATGAAGAAAAAAGTTTAAAAGTTAAAGTCATTACCACTTGATTGAAACATTCTTCTTTTGTCATTTATCTCATAATTCTTTTCTTTGAAATTTCATAATTTTTGCATGCTTTATTTATATTTGACAAAAGTGTGATCATACTATATATATAACAAAAAAGAGAAATTATCTACCGGGTAACAGAAACAAATAAATGTTTTTTTTTTTGTTATTATTATTTAAAAAGTGCAGTAAAAGACAGGTCACCGTGCGTGCGCTAAAGAGTAAATCACGAGTACATTTCATAATTTATTTTGTCTTTTAAAAAAGAGTTTTGATTAAATAAATTAAATATCTGATAAAAAAAAAGTCAATCTTTTGCAATCTACATTTTTAGATTGTTCAAATTGTTCTCAATGCATGGTATCAATAAGAAAAGGAAATGACTAAACATGATTCATAAATATCGATAACATTTCAAAATCGAGAATTATTTCGAATCCCTTCTGCTTCTGCCCATTACTCAGGCAAAAATCAACTATTTTTTTCCTTCCAATGACTTGATCATTGCTTATCACATATCTGGCTGACAAACCTTCACACAGCAGAAATGTACGACAGAAAAAAATTAAAAACAACTAAATAATAGAAACACCTTGCGTAACTTGCCCCCTCCCCTCCACTCTTAGTAAAGGAAAAGGAGGGGGGGGGGGTCGATCGACGATTTCTCCTATCTTAATAGCGTCCACCTTAAACAGGTTTGTCAGCAATTTGTTCACTAAAAACCGCTATCTTCCCATATTATGCTGCATATCGCGTGATGCTATTACATTACCGCCTAGATCTAATTGCAACGCTTTGGCTCATAAAAGTATAGAGATTGTGTGCGCTTCGTGCTTACCCAATATAATGATTTTCTTCGTCTTGTTTACATTTTGACAGTGCGGGCTCAACGAGATTTCGGCGTGGCGGTTGCAAATAGAAGTTGTATTGACACAGGGAGGGTCGTGCTGGGCGATATTATTGAAACGCGTGCAGCTTTGCTCGAACAATCAAACGGTTATCGGATAATCATCAGGGAAATCTTGTGCAGGGGCATTACTAAATAAGGCAATGTCAAAAGAAAAAAAATTACTAGATTTACATGTCGGTATCGTTGTGAGTTTCAAGCTTCGTTGGCGAATCCGAGTAAGAAATTAAGCTAATCGGAATTCAGAATTTCCAAAAATATATTCAAATGTCTACGATGCATTGATTTTGGACGCCAACATAATGATTGTTCTAGTACAGTAAAGTTTTGAAACTGAACCAGCATGAGTTTTTCATTCTCGTACTAGAATGCAGAAACTAGTGGATAAATTTTAGTTTCTTCCCTTTAGTTTCTTTAGTTTCGAATGAATCCAATATTTGGAACAAACCCATGATTTTGATGTCAAGATCATATAACAAATTCCATTTACTTTTGGAAAAAAAATACTTTTCAATCCTTTTTGTCATTTTGAATCATCATGTTCACGAATAGACAGATGGATAGATAAACGACACTTTCATTTATGTGGCCTGAAATCTGATGTAGTTAAAAAGTGAAAAAAATTAAACCCAAGTTTTCAGGCACATAACTTCTTGCATTTTCAATTTATTGTTTTCACATGCGCACAAACGCATAAAGAAAGCAAATGTTCCTTATTTCCATTGATGAGGGTCAAAAATTTGGCAGTAAAAATCACCTAGAAACTTTTTGTCAATCTAGTTCCTTTATTTAATGTAGAATGTTCGATGATGAATATATTTTTAAAAACTGGTTACTCTTGAAACTTATGGAGGTTTAAAACATAAAAATCTCAAAATCTATTTATTTGTTCAAATTATTCCTTTTTTTTTTATATGAAGAAAAGGAAAAATATTGTGATTCAATAAAATATTACCTTTGCTCATTTACTATATATATATATATATATATATATATATATATATAATATTGTTATGGATCCTTCCAATTGCTTCTTTGTTCCTTTTTCTAAACAGTGAAAACATAATTTCATGAGAAAATCGTAAAATATCCATTTTTCCAATTTTATGAGTTTTTTTTTCTTTTTAATATTATGAGTAAAAAGTATAATTATGCGCATTAATAACAGTGTCTTTGAAGTAGTTAAACGTCTTGTTATGTCAGTATATGTACATACTATTTCTTTATAAAAGTGAATTTGTCTGAATTTCTATATTGCTGTCAATGATTTTCCGTATATTCTTTCGTCCCAAATTGGAAATGTTAGAATACTATGAGAAAATTTTAAAAATACGTATCAAATGCTTTCAATATTATGATAATTAATTGCGCACTATAATCCAAAGGTCCTATAACGAAAAAGGAAAGCTTCCAATTAACACTAGTAGTTAATTCACTTAATGCCCAATACAGTGTCATAGCTCACAACCCTTTTGTTTGTAGAAACGAAGAAAAGAATTTAAAAAAAAAAAGCAACTTGAAATTGCCAATTAGCTCTCTCCGGTAAGCATTTTGATCATCACCGGATACGATCTTCTCAAGTCAATGCAGGCCTAACAATTCCAGTTTCAGAGACTGGAAGCAAAAAGAAAATTGCTCTCTCAATTAAAAGGAACAGTAAGCTTTAGAGAGAAATTTGGCGATGGCAGAAGTCCCTTTGGCGCCGTAGTAGATGTCACTGTCCTGTGGTAGAATTGGGTTCTTTAATGAGCGCGTTTGTGTGATGGAAAATGTTGTTGAATATCTATTTCTTCCCTTTATATTGAGGTTTTTTTTTTAATGTAATACTAACATAGAACAGGACATCTTTAAAATTTTGCTCTTCCGTTTTTCTGATTGAAAAAAATGAAGTTTCATTATTAATCTTTTCTTAACTATGAAATAATTTTATAAATGAAATTATTTCAGATTTCTATAATCTATTTTCAAATTACCATTAAAACTTTTTAAAAAGGATTTGGAATTGTTAAGAAATTAATCAGACTAGGATGCCTCCAAAATAGGTGTTAATTAATCATTATTTTTCACAATTTTATTTATTTATTCCAAATTTTATGTTGCAAAATTTATAAAAAAGCAAAATTGCAGCTGGCAATTTCTTGCTCATGAATTTTCGTATTTACATTTCTTTACGAAAAGCAGTATAATATTATACAATCTTTTTAAATGGATTTAAAAAAAAACCTTTATTGTAAAAACATATCAGACTGGAAATTATGATGATAACAAAACATAATTAAGAAAATAATTCCTTTCTTTAATGGAAATTTTATGGCGTTATTTTAAAACACATCAACTAGGTTTCAACAATACAGTAACATTCATAAAATGATATTGATAACATTATTTCGATGCAATTTTTTTTCCCTCCTATTTTAATAAATTCAAAAAATAGTTTTACAAGAAAATGCTCATTGTTTTAATTACTGAATTTTACCATACTTGTGTTACGATGATATTAAATACATTTTTTGTACATACTTATTGCTGCTATATAATTAATAGTAAATTTTCAAAAGTAAACTAATAACAGTCGAATGAAACCAAAAAAAAAAAATATCAAACAGCAATGCTTCGAACTAGAGCCTCGGATGTTCTTTGAAAAAGGATCTTTTTCCTTTCCCAATAAAAAAAAATGCAGACGTTTTATATTTTGTTATAAATTTTGTATTACTAATATTTTTTAATAAACTTTTATATTTTACTTTTATATAATTAATCGAACCGGGGCTGTAGATAGAAAAAAAATCGGAACAACAACAAAACAATTTATTTTAACCCTTTCTAGAGCCTTGGGAATTTTACTTATCACCAAATTCCTCGATCTTTGTACGAAGTTAGTCGGTTGGCATATATTCTCAAAAATGTTTCAATAATATTTTCAATATAATTATTAATTAACAAAATGAATTGATGAATAAATTTATATTTATCTAATAAACGAAATGAATTCCTTTTCTTAAGTCTATCTTAATTTTGAAATTATTTTAATATACCATTACTAGAAAAAAATGGCCCTTTAAAGGGTTAATCGAAATAATTTGGTATGTAATATTCCTTAACGCTTACATTTCACATACTTACAAAGTTACAAAGTTTCATTTTCATTATTTTCTATTAATCATTCATTATATTACTCCGATTACAATCAAAACAATGAAATTTCACCGCCCTACTATTCGCAACAAATAAGATAAACCGTCTTTTTAAAGTAAGTGATGTATAAACAAAACGAAGTGGGAGAAAAAAAAAGCGTTCAAGCAAAAATACTTGAATAGTCCTATTGAATCATGGTTTTACCGTCATTGCTATGAATACCGCGAAGTAAAAGAATGCAAAAGGAAGACATGGAAAAATAATAATAAAGATCTTCCCCTAATTAACTTAGCAGTTGAGCATTGTGGTCCTTGACAATGAACCCCAACGAAAAATAATGAATGAGTCTGTTGCGGTTTCATGCGATTATCTTAGTGAGATTAAAAGAAATAGGGGGGGAATGTTCCCTCCTCTCCTTCTCAATTATAAAGCGCATGAGACATTGTCAGTAAGTGCTAAAGAATTGAGATAAAAAGGCACCTGAGATCCACCAAATTGGCGCCAATGTCACTGCAGCAGCCAGGCCTTACAATCGGCTCGAGATTCGGTCATCGACAATAGCGACCGTCACTTCTGTTTTAATTAGGAAAAAGTCAGCCATATTTAGATAATTTCTTTCATTTTTTTTCCTTCGATTTTTTCTGTGCATTTTTTTTTTTCTTTAGGTAGTAAAGAAAAGAAACATATATATATAAAATGCTCTAAGCTGCAATTCGTTCCTTCCGTGACGCTTTGCGGCATCGCCACAATCAAAAGATAATCGCACGTTGCTTAGGGTTGGCGTGAAATTAAATTATACGGGAGGTTTCGTGGTTTGTTACAGAATGCTTTGTCTGAAATATCAGAGTAATAGCCAGGGAATGGTGGTTATTTTTCAAAACAACGTTTAAATTTATTGACGAAAACTATTCTGGAAATTTACATGCCAAATGCTAACGTTATTTTAAAACACTGTGAGCTTTCGGTGGTGTTTCTTTTTTTCAACGACTAATTACTCGGAAATGAAAAGGGGAGAAAAAGAATTCCACTAATGCAAAACTTCAGTAGAGATATACTTTTCATGTAATGATATATTTTTTTCTGTTTTTATTTATTATTTATTTGTCTTTCATTCTTGCTTTAATTTCGTTTATTTCTTATTTCAGACATTTTGACGATCAAAAGATTATTTTATCGATATTGTTTAATATCCAACTACACCCCCACCCCCTATTTTTAATAGAGCGGTTTTGTGAGTGTTCGCGAAAATTGATTGTTTCTATTCATTTCAGTTTCTGTGAAATTTTTCTCTCGATTTGTTTTTATCCATAGAATTTTTTAAATTCAATTATCAATCTTTAGATAATGCTCAGTTTTAATAAGAAGAAATCAGTAATTCAATAAAATGGTTCATTTCTACAGGGTAATATTTTTAAAATCAGTTCTACAAGTTTAATATTTGATTAAATGTTTTTGCTTCTTTTAAAAATTATCAAATATATACTGATTACATTTTTTTTATTTTACAGTTGAATTACTTCTTTCATGGAAAATACGTTGATGCCACCCATCAATTTGCGTTTTTCTCAATTTGAATAATGATTATTAGTGCTTTATATTGCTGATGTCCTTAAAAATCTTTTCACTGTCAATCATTGTCATTATCGTCCGATTCAAAACAATTGATTAATAATACAAAATTTCGAATTCATACATTTGTGTTTAGTTTTGATATGTAAACATCAAAGCTAAAATAAATATACCATTTTTGTTTTTGCTCATGCTATCTATCTACTCCTAGGTTCATTACTTTTTCATCGATGAATAGTGAAACAATGTTATTCCATAAATATTAGTTTTAAATTTAATTAACTATTTAAAGCAAAACATTTTTTTTAAATTTTATTTCTAGCCGTCTGCAACCTCATGTATTTATTGCTATATTTTGCTCAATAAAGTATCATTCTGTGACCTCTTTAGTAATACTTGTTCGATAGAACCTTTATATGGGAGTTATGGCTAGAACACAGAGACGCAAAATGATTATATATGTTTAAAAAAAATTTCAATGTATTTGTGGCAATGTTTACTGCCCTAAAGCAATGCTTATATAGATAAATAAAAAAGAAAGACTTCGATCGAATAGTTTCCTTCCCTTGAAAGATTCGGATACTTAATTTCTTTGGTAAAAGACTTTTCAAATATAATAATTTGGCAATAACAATCTTGTGAGATATGGCTCTCAAACCCTTGCGAATTTTAGCAAAGCATGCTCAATTTTATCAGCACGTGCATGCGTCCAAAATTATAGTAAGAGGACATATTGTTTTATGATTTATCTATTGATAATGCATATATTAATACCACTTATATTAATGAATGTTGGCACTATATAATTTATTTCTATCGTTTTTAAAAAAATTGGAACAGGATTTACCGTATAGATCAAACCCAGTATTTTGTGAACCAGTATTTTTGTAAAGTTTGTTTCGGAAGTAAGAAATCTGGAAGAATAATAAGTCAATAATTAAATACGAAAGATAACTTCAATAAAAAAATAGATCTAAATAATTGAAAAATTAAATCCAAAAAAAAATGAGAATATTATTTTGAGGGAAGCGTCCGAAGTTCATGCAGTGTTAAACAAGGTATGGGGTTCTAATTTTAAAACAACTTTTTTTCTATAGATTCGATTCTGAGTAAGAATGTATGAAAATACGAGCAGAAGCTGTTGCAAAGCAATCTTCAAATATTATTATTGCTATGTTCTTTTGTATTTCCCCGTTCGTTACCTTCCCCCTTCCAGAATAAATTTCATAAATATTCTTCACAAAAACTAATTAGTCATCATTTCGAATGCCTTTACAAAAATTTTCACATCACCTATTATATTATAAACATCATGTCCAATAACAGTAAACCTCAATGCGTGATCAAAACCTAATAGTACAAAAAAAGAAAAGAAACACGAATCAAGTGTACATATCTACAAAGGTAAAAGAAAAAAAAAAAGACAGAAACTAAATGAATAAATGAAACAGGCTAGAAAGATGAGTAATGGACTGAATGCGTGGAAAAGCATGAGCACCCCGCTGAGCGCCCAAACTCTACCTGACACCTGTTGATGGTGGGCTCTGTTAAACGTCAGTCCGTCTCTGCTAATCATTGACAGCCCTTGCCAGGCCCTCTCCTCCTTTCGATTTGTATTAACATTTGCTCACTCCTCGCTTCGTCCCAAATCACCAGGTAAACAAACCATTGTAGAGACAGAGTGCAACAATTAAAAGAAGAGTTCTCTGCAACTCATTGTTGGCTGCTGCCTTTCTTTTCAATTTTACCTGAGGTGAATGCATTGTGCGGCTCTGATTAGGCTCGTGGCGGCTGTCAAGGGCACAGAGTCGAACTCGGGAGTGTTTATCGGTGCCGAGTCCTCGGTGAAAAATGTATGCATTTCAGATTTTTAAAAAATGGTATTGAAATGAGTTGTTTGACTTTGTTCCATATGCTATTTCAGATGACCATTTCCTAAACATAGTATCATTTTATTGAATACTAATGACAAGCTAGCTCATTGGAAGTATTAGTTGAACTTCGTTTTAACTAAATCCTTAATAAATAATTTGTGTTCAGGAAAATGAATTAAATTGAAGAGAAGATGAATTGAATAAAAGATATAGAATATGAGGCCATGTTATCTATTAAATATTTAGGATAAGATTTAAATTTGAATTCGAGAAGTCAAACTACGGAATATTAGGATATGTTTATCGACGCAGTTTATTCAGAAAAAGTTTCAGCATTTCATATTTAAAAAATATCAAGGATATTTGAGGCCTGCCGCTGTGGCATATCATTTGACTTTTATATATTATCATATAATTTGGCTTTGTCCCTGTGGCATATCAGAAGATCTTTTCCATTAAATACATTTAGCTAATTCTGATATAGAGCCAATTTAACCAATTTTTACTACAGATGGATAATCTGGTTTAATAACCTGTACAAAATATATTAGTAAAGGCCAGATAGTTGAACTGGGGAGTAATCGAACATGTTTATACTTGGTGAATTCCATGAAGAAAAATGTGAATATTTCGTATTTCTTTAATTTCAATGGAATTAACTGCTCATTCACTTTTATTTATTTATATTTTTTACTTGACATATCAGCCAAATCTCTGAATCAAAAATATGATAAACGTGTCTGGTTTTCTTGGAAAATGTTTACAAAAAGCGTAATTCAAGGTCAGGTAACTGGATTGTCAAGATTCTATTGCAGCTTTGTTTATCGATTAAAAATATTTATTCTGATTTCAAACAATGAAAATGCAATTCTTTAATAATTTAATATTTTAAAAGTAAAGAAAAGTGGATTGAAATCAAATTGTTCGATAAAAAAATTTACTTTATAGCAAAATTTTTCGGTGTATATATATATATATATATATCTTAATCTATTTAAATCCTAATTATTTTCCCGATTTTTATCTTAATTTAGAACAAATTAACATCATTCTAAAATATTCTCGTATTTCCTTTTCAATTCACACTTTTTTATTTAATCAATTCTCCACGCGCTCCATAAAATTGCTCACTTCAATAGTTTCTCATGCTCCAAATGAAAGGATAAAAATCACTAACGCTTACGCATTCTTTTAAAGATACCCAAGATTCCCTTTCTAAAGCCGACTCGTGTCAAAGAAATCCCTATAAAAATCTCATATTAACGTCAGTGAGGTGGAAAATTTCTGTCTCTCTTGCTCTTGTGTCGCGATGTAGACTGCAGCATCTTTAATAATCGCTTGTTTCTTTTACAAATTTTGCCTCTCGTGGTGAAAGAGATAGAGGTTAAAATTCTAAAGTTTCTTCTTCTATTCGGTAACGCAAATGCTAAATTATGCTTCATTTTATTCTTTAAATGCTTCCCCTTTCGAGCAACTACCATTATTAATAGTCATGCTCGAATTTACATAAATATTTAATTAAACTGAATTCTCTCCTTGTTTAGGAATTACTTATAATTTAAAATTTATTAAATTATAAGTAATGTTTTTATAAAATGTGAGATAAATTTATATAAATTTCTTCGTAGTGAAAAATTGCCCTTGAAATATTTGTAAATAGTTTTGAGGATTAATATATATATATATATATATATATATATATATATATATAGTTTTAAGAAAATTTATATATTAGGCAATTAGAAATAAATTAAACAGCTGAAAAGATGTTGCTATGATATTAAATATATGATGAATCTCTAATTAAATCCTTACCAAAAAGTAGTTTCAGAGAGCATTGAAAATATTTATTTGGAAATTTAACTTTTTTGTGGCATCAATTTATTATAGTTTATTTAAAAAAAAACACTGTGTGGTGGATGTCTGTGTTTTTGGACGAATATCAATAGAAGTTAGACTCAAAATTAATGCTTTTTGAATTTTATTCAAAAATTTACTAATATGGTGAAGAAGCAGAAAAAAAAAGCATGACTCAAATTAAAAGAGTCCTAAACGGAGAATTTGCATCTCGGTTATTTGATATCAAGAAATAGCACTGAAAAGTAAAAGTGTATAGTTAAAATAAATATTCTGTTGAGATATATGCGATACTCGACTGGAAAATTTCCAGTTTATGAAAATTTCTATCGTTTTTTAAAATGCATGATGGTTTCAAATTCAGGTGTACTTTTAGGGGAAATTGGACAATGAATAAAAACGCCACCGGAACAAACTAGTAAATATTGGAGGATGCAGAAAGGATACGTTCAATAATAAAAGAACACTCTTCATTTATTAATATTTTTTTCGCATGGACAGTATATATACACGTTTTTACTACTTTCATATCAACCCCTCAAAATTATTACTATTCATAGATATGCATGCTTTAAAGATTTGACACACAAATTGATTAATCCTTTCGAAAATATTCTGCATTTCCTAGATATTCGCAACTCCGACGGAGATTCGGGAGGCAGAGTTAATATATAGCCATTTTCAACATTTTAAAACTGTGCATTGCAGTTGGAACTTTTAGTGTAAAAATTCAATTGGCTAATAGAGACCACGAATTCACCCAGTTGGCATTTTCAACTATACTTTTCTTAGTGATTTTGGATTTTTTTTTCGTCCTTAATATTTTTTATACTAAATTTTGAATTAGATTACAATGATCATTTGCTTTTGAACTTATGAAACGATTATCAAAGTATGCTAAAATAAATTTCAAGTAATGAAGAGTCCGATATTGCACGGTTCTGACTATTTAGAAGAATACCAATGACAAAATAATTTATTTGCTTGCACATACTGATATCTGTAGTCGTGCTCACTTTAAAGACTGGGGATCATTTAATATGAATGTTACCAACTTACAATATTTTGATTAAATTATTCCCGCCGTTCACACTTCAAGTTTCTTATTCAGCAGCCGTTGAAGAACGTTTTTCCGAGAGCTTTTCTCATGTAAATCAGGCACGCTAGAACACATTTTTTATCTTTAACCTCGGATCACGATTTGGGCCTTTTTTCGATTATAAATTGAATCAGGACCTAATTGCTCGCCCACGCGCGCTCTGAGCGAATCGCCATCACGATTTCAATCCCGCTCGTTATTTCGACACATTGACTTTTCACACGATCAGAGCCGTTAAACGGGGATCTAATCGCTGCTATCACGGTTTTGGTGTTAAAGCGTTAAATCTGTGTGGCAGTCATTAAAAGCACCGGGAGAGGGGTGAAAAATGGTTTTGGTCATGCGCAGAGTAATGGTGCAACCGATTTTTAACACTTATGGATGGAGGAAATTAGTTACAGAGGATTGTTACTCGGTGTAATCTCAATTTTTAGGGGAGAATCAAACAATAAGGCAGGCGGTCACTGAACTTATTATTTGCTTTGGCCTCTAAAATTCGATCTTCTTTCTTTCTTTCTCTCCTTCTTTTTCAAATAATTAAAAAGTGGAAAAAGGGTTAGGTACGAGTAAAGTTTATATCCAGCAAATACAAATAAGGAGATGGACTGAAAAATTTCCAGCTCATTAAAAATGACGAAGAAGAAAGACAAATTAATCAAATTATACATCTGCTATCAATAATATATCCCCATATTTATGTTACTGGACATTTCTTTCTTTTTTGTTTCAGTTTCGCTCAGATTAGTGCACCATTATGGTATATATCGCAATTACATTTCTACCCATTGCATTGTTAAAATTCTACGATATCGTTATTAATGGTTTTAAAGGCGTACTATTCCCAAGGTTTTTATCATTTTTCAAATAAAAACCATTTTGTATTATGAAAAATCTGACTCGTATGATTATTTACCTATTATTTGCGTTTATCCGAATTATAGGTTCAACTAATAGTCTATTTCTGTATCAATAATCAGTTATTTTCTCAAAGAAAACAGTGGATAAAAACTTCATTATATGATATTTTGTTTTGGCCGCTGAAGTCCCTTTAATCAAAGAGCATTTTGCTGATGCTCATAATTCAGGAAAATAACGGCTTAGCATAAAAATTTGTTAGCAAGAACTTTTTGTATCTTGTATTGCGGATATTTTTATTTGCTTCTAACCTTTAATCATTACACCGTATAATAAATATTTTAAATTAACGTTGGGGATGTTTTAATGATTTAACTTCCGAACAAATTATAGGATAGATTACGTTGGCAAAGCAAGAAAGAAGACAGAAAGGGTTTTAATGAATGGAATATACTTTCGAATGTTTACTGCGATGAACTTTCACTTATGATAATAAAGCAAGAAAAATTACTAATGCCATTTACTTTGTGAAGTATTTATTTAAATAATTACTTTAAAATAATAAATTCTAAAGATAGTTATAATCCTCAAATTAAAATGATAAGGTATGAAAATGTTTGTTAAGTGCACTTTAATTTCTAAATTATTTTTCCCCAATATTTCCCAATAAGGGTTTTTCCTTTTTGTTTAGTAAATATATTTAAAAAAAACCCAATTAATCTTTCATTATTTGATTTTAAAAGGCATTTAAATGAATAATCCATCAATTTTTTTCCCTTTTATCAGATTTTTGAAAGAGGAGATATTTTATGACAAGAAGCATTAAAACTATTCTAATGGCATTCATACTCAATAAATAAAATTTTATAAGCTATGTTTCTTCTTCTCTTTAACCTTGTAAACACTTTTTTAAAAAATTTGTTTTATTTTCAGATTTGTAAAGGTGAGAATTTGTAATGGAATCTCATTTCACTTTTTAATGTTCTAGAGTTCTAAAAATTTGTGCAATCATATAGTCACAATATAACAGTGATATAATAGATATCATATTATAATATTTTAATATATACGTTCTTTAAAGAATTTTCGGTTAATTTCATAATTTTATTTAGTTTTACTTCAGTACAGAGACGCCATTTAACAGTGAATCTGAGCAAATTTAATTATAAGATCCAATAATCATTGCATATAAATAAAATTTAAATCAGTATCAATAATTTGAAATTTATAAATGTATTTTCTCAATTTCGATCAAGGGTTCTTTAATCATAACCCATTAATTAGTTAAGAAAATACTATAAGCGTCCATAAAAAATGCACAAAAAGCGATAAATTAGAAAGAAGAGAAAGGGTGACAAATACACAAAAAGCGATAAATTAGAAAGGTGACAGACACGGAAAGAATCGCTCCTAATTTGGAGAAGAACACATGGTATCCAAAGTAATGTTAAGCTGTAAGATCCAAATAATATTGTTAATCGAGCCATGAAAGAGAAAGTTTATAATAAATTGTTATCATACAAAATGCTGCAAAAAGTATATTTTTTGTGAAAATGCGCAAACGTACAAAGAATAGCATGATCGTGTGGAACAAATTTAAACAGTTTAGACAGAAATGTGATTCAGAGCTGTAAACATCTCCAGACCCCAAACTAAAGACCTTGGGTAACATTAGAAATGAATAACTGATTATTCTTTTTATGTATATATTTGTGTTTTGTGAATGCAATGGTTTTAAATGATTTTAAAAGAGTTAGCTGGACTTATAACTTAATATTTGTATAAAAGTTGATTATTTTATACAAAAAATGTATTTACTCTCATCAAATAGTTTAAATATAAAATAGAACTATTTTTACAGAATTTGTGTTTTAAAAAAAGAAGTTTATGTACAGAAGTTATGTTTATTATGTTAAGTTATATGTTAAAATATTTAATAATTTTCACATAATGAAAATAAAAATAAAAATGCAATTTTGTGTCATTTTAAACCTACTTTACCAACAACACACTATTTACAGTATCTAAGTTAATTTTTAATTGTAAATATGATAAAAATAAAATACGAAATTTCAATGGAAAATTCTGTGTACTTTGTAAGAGTATATTATAAAAGTCAATTATTTCTGCAAAACGAAATGCAGGATTTTAAGTTGAATTTATACGGAAAAAAAGAAATATTAAAAAAAATTTCGAATTTGATAATCTGAATACTTTTGGAATAAAAAAAATAATATGAGCTTATGATATTGAATATTAAATTAATTTCTATGCCTGTTCTTTTATGTTAAGTATAAAAGTAGTTTTATACTTAACATAATTATCATATAGGTTAACATTTAGGTTATATACATTATACTTAACATATAGGTTATATACATTAAGTATAAAACCTAAAAACTGAAACTTAAAATATAAACTTGGTATCTTCAAATAGGATGAAATGTATTTTAACTAGATTTTTAAATGTATTTCACTTTGATGCCAAATCTTTACATTTTTGATAGTCAAATTATCTCAGATTCATAGAAAATATGTTTAAATGTTGATATTTTTAATGCTGTCGTTTTTCTACAAAATCAATACTTTTTCTTATTATTATCACCTGATAAAACTATGATTGCATTCAACCCTACGTTTTAAAAAACAAAATAAATCCGAAAAAATAATCAAACTACAAATACCTAAATGCATGTTTTGAATAGATTATAAAAAATATATGTATGAAAATCTTATTAAAAACTCACTCTCACTCTTTTAGTTTATTATTTTGAATAAAATTTGAGAGCAAATTTAATCAACCCATTTTAACGCTTGTAAATTTGGCTACTTCATCCAAATTCAGTATTTTGGTCTTAGAAGTATGGAATCCTTAAGGTCTTAAATTTAGAATTAATGATAAGCTACCATACAGTTAAAATTGATAGGCTTGTATTAAAGTAACCAAGGCAGTGAACTTTCGGATCATTAAGTGTATTATGCTGGGGGGGGGGGTTATATAGCACCCTTCAAATGTTAATTTCATCAAATTCAAATATAGATTCTGATTTTTATTTCATTTTGTAACTGATTTAGCAAAGCAGTGAGTTAAACCAATTATCTGCGTACATTTATTCTCTAAAATCAAGGACATTCAATAATTTTTTAATAATTTATAATTTTTTTTACATCAATTTTGAATATTATTCAAGAAAAACTCATTTTTCTGTCTAATATACCCATAAAAAATAGCTCCTTTTTTTTCCTTTCATAAAACAAAATAAATAGAGTCGAATTAGTCACATTTTCATTTTAATGTATCAACAAATAGTTTAATTTTATCAATTAATCAATTTATTTAATCATTTATATCAGCAAAAATTATTTAATTTCCCATGATAAAACTTATAAAATCCTTTTCATATGATAATTCAATGCTGAAAAACTAAATAAATATTAATTAAATAATAAGAAACAATAATCCACAAGATTATATTCACCAAGGATTACATTATGTACATATAAACATTTGTAAATGACGTAATAAGTATTTCTACACATATATGCATATGTTTCTACGCGCACACACATAATTGGAATAAATCCGTTAAGATCATATTAAGAACTACTATGCTCCAATGCATTTACTAATAAAATGCTGTTTTACTTTTTTGTACTATCAACGAAAGGTATCACCATAAATTACATTGCTTCCATCAATTTTAAAATGACTTTGAATATAATTATCCATTTAATAAATGGAGAATAATTTTCCTCATGCTTTAGTGAGAAATGATACTGAATATGGTATATCCTTTTAATACAAGCGGATAACATACCCGCACTGTCACTTTGAAATGTCCCCGAATATAGTATGCGCATCTAATACGTGGTGGATAAGATGCTTATGCTATCACTTTTTAAAAGCACTGAATATGGTAGATCCATTTAATGTACAAGGATACGTAATTTTATATAGAAATGTCACCGAATATAATATGTTCATTTAATACAAGTGGGTAACTTACTCCGTGCTGTCACTTTGAAATAACACTGAATATAGCATGCTCATTTAATAAATGGAGGACAACTTGCCTGTACTGTCGCTTTAAAATGACACTGAATTTGATATATTCGCTTAATATATAAGGAATAAATTTCCCCTTGTTTTTCAGTTTGAAAGGGCATTGAATATGGTATAGTCAATTAACACATGGGTAGCTTTCCCCGGAATGGTTCCATAAAATTTATCTGACTATAACGTATTCAAATTATTGACTATAAGGATTTAACAATTCCAATTATTCCCTCAAACTATTTCATTGACCGTAATCTAATAAAATTCCACCTCTTTTCAAACCCATTGGAGCTACTGAATGTTCCCATAAAATATCGCCTGTCTTTCCCCACTGCAAAGAAATGTCGCGCTCAACTCCCATTGACAATTAAACGGCAGTAAATCGTTCCCTAATCGTACCCCGCGATTCCCCAGCCTACTCATATGCCTCACAACAAACAGTGCGGGCCTTGATAAATTGGAAACGTCCGGCCCTGGAATCCCAAATCTCTTCTTGCGGTGACTGGTAGCTGCAGTTTTGGGCGTATTTCGTTGCAACGAGAGATGGATCGTCCCTTAGACCAGCAATTATACTGTTCGTCCGCTCACCCTTTTAATTATTGGACGCTTCGTTAATTGGCCTGCATTGCGAAACAAAATGCGATGCCGAGAATTTTTCGATGCCTTATTTTTTTCTTTTCTTGTCTTAATTGTACAGGTTTTGCTTTCGAACAACATTAGAGATTTTGTTGCTTTTCATTTCGTTGTCTGAAGTGGTATTTTGATGCATATTTCATCTCGTTTTCGTTTGGTAGAAAGGACAAAGGTTGGTGGTGGGTTTTAACTTTCTATATGGCATTTAGAGTTCGAGTCTATATGCCTGAATGCTTTTCAGTCACTTGTAATGTTTTTGAATATTTGTTATTTATATATAATGCAATAATTTTTAATTGCATCTTAATTATTTTGATTTTCTTTGAGAAAATGCTTACGCGTTTCACTGATGAACTTTAATGAAGCAAATTTTATTTCTACAATACATGGAAAAAACACATGATGCGACGTTTTGATATAACAGTAAATAGTGAAAAATCGTGGACAAAGAGTTCTTATTGAGATTAAGATTTCCTAATTATTAATATTTTGTGACATGCAAGTAAAAAAGGGAATCCTTTCTCAATTTCAGAAATTTACATTTTAAAGCATTAGAACAAAAGTTGCTACTTTGAATTATCTTTCTACCCTCAGCAATTAAGAAATTATGAGAAAATAAACATTTCAATCTGTATTAACATTTTCTTCTTTTTCGAACTCATCATAACATTTTTTTTCTTCGATAACATCAAAAAGAAAGGAAATTTCTCTAAAAACATTAAATTCATTAAAAATAAATATTTTTTGATAATCTTAATGTTATTTGTGTATGGATAAAATAAAATAAACTTATTCATTCCATTTATAACGTTTAAGCTGTCAATTATAATTTTAGTCCAAATGCATGTCTACAATAGAGAAAACTTGATAGAAAACACATTGTAGGCATTCCTCATTATATTCGGAATCAGAATTTTATTAACATAATTTTCAAGAAAAAGTAATATAATTTACCAATTTTTATATAAAATTGGTAAGTTTGGAAAGGTATAAGTTTGGAAAATAATTTTAACAGAATTAAAATAAAGATTTTTGCTGACTTAAAACTGTTAATATTTTTATTGGCAGGAGCAATTCTAAACATATTTCCATTCATTATATTATAGATTATTTAGATATGTCTGTTATTTCTTATTCTTAAACTTACATTTTCGGTATATTAAACATATATATATCCTTAAATAATAATGTAACTTTGAAAGATGAGAAATGAGCCATTTTTATTAATCTGAAATTTTTGAAAATGGTAGAAGGGTAAATTTTGCATGTTTAATCCTTGAACTAGACCTTCTAACTATGTATTGATGGTTAAAATGTATTTCCCTTCATTATGCAGCATTATTGCAACAAAATAA
Source organism: Argiope aurantia (assembly GCA_026543865.1). Taxonomy (NCBI): domain Eukaryota; kingdom Metazoa; phylum Arthropoda; class Arachnida; order Araneae; family Araneidae; genus Argiope; species Argiope aurantia. The sequence continues at coordinate 297,494 of JAPMOR010124037.1, read as the reverse complement.
CATTACAGCATTATTATGACAAAACAAAATATAACTATGGAATTTTATGTATGATATGGTTACATTCTTTCTGCAAATGTTTCTGCATTAAAATGCTCAATCATAAAGCTGATCTCAACTTCCTCGAGGCATTTCCACGCTCGAATAACTCGCACTATCACTGCATCACCACAAAATCAACAATTAAAGCAACCAATAATACGAATAATTGCATTTTTGGTCTGAACTGTCCAGCGCCGGCACGTGTTGAGCGTAATTAAGCAGTTCAAATCGATGAGGGAAATGAAAATAATAATAATAATAATAATGAAAATACAAACAATGGCAGTATAACGCTCTGGTGTGTGCAACCCACCCTTTCCTGGCTCACCCAGCGTTATCACTCATAATCTTTTTATCGCTATAACTTATCACATTTGTTCGGCGAGTTAGACAAAAAGGGCAAGAAGGGGGGCAGGGAATAACAAAACGCGACCATTTTGCCCGATTCCGTGATGCAAGGCTGGTTGCACGCGAATTCAGGTTCTTGTTTATTCGAAGGTGAACAATGATCGAGAAAACAAAACAATGACTTCTCTTACTCACGCGATCATCAAATGATCTATTTAAATAACGTCCAGCTTTAATTATTCCATTGTCTGGTCGGTGTTAGGCTCTTGGAGACGTAATCAGAGGCGGCTTGAAACGACCCGATTTGCATAACTAATAATCACCAGAGTCCGCGAGACATTAGGTTTGACGTGAATGGACTGCCTGCGCAGCTTTTTAGCCTTGAAGCGCTTCAAAAGACTCCTTATATGCGAACTGAGATAACCGCCCAAGATGTATATCTTCTGCCACAAATCTCGACAAGGGAAAAAATGACAGAGTGCGTCTTTGCAGACACTTCCCGTAATTCTTAGAACTAGTTCCCAATATAGATTGATGTGCACAATGTACTTTTTTACAAGGCATGAGGTACTTCTGTATTCCAAGGTGTTAAGGCATGTGCTCTTTGTTTCAACTGACCTTCCGTGTCATAGACAATTATACACAGGGCATAGGCATGATGTAGTGCAATTGACCAAATTAAAGGTCTGGTGAAAGTAATTGTTACTTCTGTATCGTAAAGGTCAACATTTAACTTGTCTTCGAAATTAACTGAACAAAGTATCTTACATTTAAATCTAATTTAGTTTCTTAATTAGCATCATAATGGTTGAGGTTAATAATTGTAACTTCAATCATTGCAGTAAAAGGTTAAATGTTAATGCTGTCCTGCCAGCATAATGGCAACATGCAACGATTTTGTTTAATTTGAATATATAGTTTCAAAGATCTTAATAATCACATTTTATATTTCCATTCATCTCAATGAGTTCGCCTTGAAACATCTGTAAGAATTTCTGCAGGTGGAAATTCTGACAAGTCACATCAGAATGTCATTGTCATAAATATAATTAAAACTAAAATGCCGAAGTACTATGCACATAAATATTACAATATCTCCTAGAGGACAAATTCCTTTTTTTGGGGGGGGGGATATTTTTGAGTTGCCAAAAATATTGCCTTTTAGCATTCATTTCATTATAATCATATAAAAAATACAAAATGTCCTGAAATTCTTATTCACGGAAACGCTAATAAATACCTATAAATATTTTCCTTTTTTTTTATAAGTGAATACATAGATAAATCCCTGTTAATCCTTATTAAAATCTAGAAAATGAACTGTAGAATTATTATATAATTTATTTTATTAAAAAAACTGTGATCTTTCTGTCACAAAGATCTACTAGCACAACTATCCTATTATTTAATGTTTATATTAATTAAATATAGAAACGGGATGCAAAAACAAAATTCGGGACTCATAAGATCACAGTTTTGGCTTCTATTTTCTATCTATATTTTCTATCTATATATCTTCTTGTTATAATTTCCAGTCTTTCTCTTTTCAGAATTCCATAAATGAGAATTGTGTTCTTCATACATAATAAAGAAGATCAGTACTTGCATATTAATTACATAGCATTCGCGAGCAATATTTACGAAATATTACTTTTTTTATTGAATTAGATTTGTGAGAATTAAGGGCTGAGCAAATGGTTAGTGCACAAGTAGCAGAAAAATCGAATGTGCATTTTGGACTTCTTTTTGCTTGCCGATTAAAATTAAAATCTGACGCCAAGCTACAATTGCAGTCACAAGACCTCACATCAAATTTTGTTTATTTAAGCTACTGCGTTCGAAAGGACAGATCGACAGATTACTAAATGCTTAATATATTTGGTTCCAAATTTGAAAAAGTTCTACATTCAGATGCCTTTTCTATTTACTAAATTTTATCTATCTAACATTTAATATTCTTGAATAAATGGGTTCATTTGTGCTGACAAACTTTCTCTGATTGAATTTGTTCAAAATTTAATAGAAATATGCCATTTGGTGTAAAGTTCATGTATCAAATTTGAGTTCGAATTTTCATGGAAGTCGAAAGTGGAGATTCGCTAAAATTTCGAGTTCGAATTTGTTTTAGCTATCTCAATAATTTCTTTTTGCATACTTCATGTGCGAGAAAGTAAAAAGATCTCTCTCCTCTAATATGAGAATTTTTAAGTAAAGACCATAGCCATAGAACTAAAAATAAATAGTCATTTGATATTCAAATAATAAATCCTGTACATGCCGAAAAACTATATCTGCTACTATCAACATTCGTATAAGAAAATCGTTCATCCATGATTTAAAATTTCTACTTCTGTAATAATGAATGCAAAACTATTCTAAAAAGATGGCAGGGACTCTAAAAGTAAATTAATCACAAAGAAAACTTATTTTGTAATTTTAAAAAATGGACGCAAACATAAAGAGGGAAGGGGTTTTATAACGGTTCTCTTTAAAAATAAATTAAGCAAACACATATAAAAGGAGCAGTGCAGGAGTTAATGAAATACAAAATTACATTAACACAGAAATGCTATTGCATGAATTAAGCTATCAGTGGTGGATTTAAGTATCTTGCGCCTCTAGGCAGTGTACATTGTAAGACCCCCTTTTATTTTAATTTATTTTCAAATTTCAATACATTTTATCATGTTAATGATTTATATTAGATTAATCTTTTTTATTTTATTAATTTTGGGAAAGTATTTTTTTCCATTTATCAATTATCACTCCTTACTGCCGGGCAGTCCCAATATTACTGAAGCAGTCGTTCAGTTTATAAATATTCTAATAACTAAGTGATGGAACATAAGGATCTAGCAATTATGTGATAATGTATTAATATTAACCTATTATTTTAAAGTCATAAAATTTGCTTTTTTTATAAACTTATTACTACAGCAACAAAGAAAAGAAAAATCAATCAGCTTGCGTCCTTTTCTCAGCTTAGCGGTCCTAGACAGCAATCTAATCTGCCTAAACAACAATCCATTATGTGTGCTAGTATAAGTTGTACGCAGTATGACGCAAACAAAGTAACACAAATCTTTAGAATATTTAAAGTAGTCAAAAGATCAATAATAATACACACTTCAGATATCATTTTCCATTCAACTGTATTATTACACTATCGTAAATTTGTATCCCATTACATATTTATTGAAATTTAATCTAGTGTATCTTTTTTTTATTATTTATTCATTTATTTTTACAAAATTCCTTAGCAAATAGATCTCTGTAGCAGATATACTTTGCATTTGCAAACCAGTGTCCTATTGCGAAAATCATTTATTTCTACATGCTAAGTCTATATTTGAAATTTATCCTTGATTTTAGAATAATCCCATATAGATCATTCAAGGCCCAAAATGCAATTGCCCTTTTCATTTTAATAATCTCACGAATTTCAATTAATTCTACCTCTTGTAAAATCATAAAACTTATTCTAAATTTGTACTCAAAGTTATTTTTGCAGGGTCATATATTTTTGTTTTGAAGTCGTATTCAGAAATATGTGTCTAGAAGGTCTTGTCCAAAAAAAGCAGAAAATGATGAAGGGTTTTTCATTTTCACGAACACAATCATCTTCACATAATATCAATTGCCCCTAATAGAAAAATAAGTTTATAAATGCAAGTCAAAGGAAAAAAGAAAGAAGTCGGGAGAAATTTCAACATTAATGGAATGTTCTGCCTAAAATCCAATCATTAAAATCCTCCAGAATGTCTGTTTTTGAATTTCATTGTGGATGGGATGCTCAAATCCATTTAGATATCCGAATCGTACTTTCAATTTCAATCATTCTCGAGACAACCTTTTTCCTTGAAAATCATAAACATAAATGTGAAGCGAAGCGAAACACTATGTGGTCAGCTCTGGTTTTCATTCCTAATACCAAGCTGTCCTCCAGTTGCCATTCGTCAGTCCAAAAAAGACGGGGGCCGGCTTTGGAGTCGCTTTCTGGCAGCCACCCTAAACATCCTGATCGCGCGGAAAAGAATGTAAAAATCATACACAAATACAAAAATTCAATTACTGAGGTCTTGAGGAACATTGAAGTAGAATCTTTTTATTACAGCACCGTTTTTCTGTAAGTACCTTGACTATATTCAAACGTTTCGACGAACCGTATCTAATGGCAAAATAATGAGTTTCGAGTAGCTAAATAACATGCGGAGCTCCGTACTGTACGTGGAAGATCGTCCGTTTGCATTTATGGAGTTATCTTTATTTTTTATGCCCGCCATTATAAGTCAATCGTTATTATATTTTCTGCCTTTTAATGGTCGCGTAAACAAAAGGATTGATTCGGCCAGTGTCCGGCGGGAATTCTTTGAGTTTTGTTGGTTATTATGCCACCAAATACATGACTACGGAGCAAATTTTGGAGCCTTTGCAGAATTCCGACACTTGTCTTTTGTGGGAAATTTTATCTTTCTTGTCACGATGGTTTCATGGTGGGGTAGAATTCAAAACAGCAGCGGAAAAATGGATTCTGGAATTGGAGCACATTTTTATGACTGTATTTAAGATTCATGTTTCTCCACGATCTTAATTAATAATTTAAAATTAGAAGCTTTTTAAAAATGATTGTTAGTTGATATACCTAAGCAAATATATACGGAGGCCTTTACATAATATTTCTCATATATATGAAACGCCACTCCACACCAAAATAAGTTTGAACTTTTCTTTCTCTTAATTTACTGCTTGTTGTATAGCACACCTCAAATACTGTGCGCATTTTGTCAGCTGATGATAGGAGAATTTATTTTTATGGTGTGAATTCTGCATTAAAGTGAATGGGTACCGTTCACTTATTACATATTTTCTGTTTTCCACATACTTTCTTCCTTTTTCAAAAAGAGAAAATGAAACAAAAGGTATAATAGATGAGCATTCATTAATGTCAAGGAAAAAATGGATACCGTTCAGCAGAATAATATTTATCATTTAAGAAATTTAGGAAAACGACAAATTAAAATTATATAAAAAATAAAAGTAAACTTTACTTAGCATACTATATTGTGATTTCAAGAATAGATAAAAAGATTTAAAAAAAGTAATTACTAAGCATTGATAAATAGGGTAGCATAAATTCATTAGTTAAAATAAATTTCATTCAGTACAATTATTAAGCGAATTTAGGGATATTTTTTTAATAAAAAGCATCTTTTAAACTATTTTCTCTTATAATTATTCAGAAAATCTAATAGAAGTTAGTGTTGAAAAAGCTCTCATACCACAATTTTATTTTACAAACCTCAAAGTGGAAAATTCCCATGGTATAAAACCCTTTTTTTTTTTTTACCCTGCTCCATGGTATGTTTGTTATTGATTTTCTATTCTCTTCGCGGAAACTTAAATTTTATTCACGAAACAATTCAATCTATATTTGAAATATGTAATCCAATACAGGATAATCACGATTAAAATATAAGTTCTTAGAGCGCATTTACAAAAAAAAAAAAAAAAAAAAAAAAAAACTGAATTAAACGCAGCGTTATCTTATTACGTATTATCGAGGGAAGTCGATTTATAAAGAAAAAGAAATAATAATTGCATTTTTCCGTACCTGCATTAAAACTGGCTTGCAGGCTGTATTTGGTCAGTAAAACAGGCATATAAGCTTAATAGAAAGGAATATTTTATGTGTTTGGCTATTATTTAATGAACATTTAACACGTTACTTTTAATATATTTTCTTAAATTCATAATTTGTGTTTTCCTGCAAAATTATGGGAAAAAAATCTTTTTTGCTTTTTGAATTCTTGTGAGTTAAGATTTTAAGAATCATTTAGAACAGCTTATGAACTCAGTAAATTTGGATAATTTAACAGAGTTCAGAGATCTCCGTTATATTTCTATCGATCTGAACATCAGACAGATCGACAGAAATATAATGCTTGATAGTGTCAGTAGTGCCGAATACCTACGTCGCAACGATGCTCAAAAGAAACAATTTTTAATATATTCCACATACTAAATAGGGTTATAAATGAAGAAATGTTATTAAAAAATTAAAATCTAAATTGTAAAGTTATAAAGTTAACAGCATTTGGTTTGGATATTTAACTGAATGTCAGAAATGAAAAACTGTAGCTGTTGAAAATTTACTTTATTAAATTTTAATCAATCATGTGCAACATTCTTTTATATAATCATGTTTTAAATTATTATTTATACGCTTATTTTACTGTCTAAATTAAATCTACATTTCACTTTTGTCCTAGGTAGAGAAAATGTCAATCATACGTATATATTTGTCTTTGTAAATCAATTGTGCAAGTTCCAAAGAGTATTATAGGAAAAGAATTTGTATTTTTTTTACTGCAATCATCTTTTAATTAATCTCATTCAGAACTAATTTCCTTCAGGATATTTACTGTATAAACTGGTTTCAAGAAGAAACATAAATAAAATACGAGAATATTTCCCCGTAATGTACGCAATTTATAACAATCATTCGAAAATAAAAGTAATAAAAACAAAATGAGAACGATATTATTATCGTACTGGTTTATCATTCAGATAAAATGTTCCCTTATTTTATATTCTACAGAATTATTTAAAAATAACATTTTCAATCATTACTATAGAGGTTTTGGAAAGTTTACTGGAATATTGACATATTTTTAGATTCATTGATAATGAGGATAGGATGTTTCCGGTTGTCGTCTTATTTTTTTTTCAAAACTAGTAAGCATATAAAATTATAGTGTATTTTTCTAAATTTTTAAATAAAAAATATATTTTTAAAAATAACTTCGTATCTGTATTTTAGATTTTTAAATATTTTCGAATATAAATAATAATCAATTTATTACATTTACCTTTACGTATACATACATACATATATTAAATGTTTCCCTCCCTATATATGTTAAATAATTTTTAATCTCATTTCATTTCATCCATAAATTTCCAGTTATTCATATGCCTTTAGAGTTAGAAGTAATAGTATAATGAGCCCAAAAAGAAGAGAAATATTTAATTTGCATTTTATTCTCATAGTTAAAATCTTTTTAACAATTAGAAGATATTAAACATCCTAATCACTTAAAATAATTTTTTAAAATAGTGTAATTATAGTAAATACCATTGAAACAATATGAAAAGAATACATGTTAGAATCAATTAATTTTTTTAAAAGAATATTAAATATACTTAAAGTGCTATTCATAACGATTAATATAAATAATTATAGGATGTTTCGTGTAAATAAAACTGGGGCAAGTTTCTAGAACTAATATTTTATTAGATAAATCATTATAAATCTCTCTAAAATTAAGCATTTTCTACAAATAAAGGAAAAATCCGCAAATATATGGAACGAAGGATGAAATGTCATCTAACAATGTTAATTAGCATTTATTCAATTCTAAAAGAAATATACTGAATTAGTATGTTTTAATTTAAGATGGGAAGATATGTGAACTACTTGTAATCTAATCATGTTTAGCTTATTAGAAATGCAGTTAAGAGGGTTGGTTTTGAAGTACAATTTTTTTGTTTTCAACTTTGTATAAAATGTTAAATACATTGTAATTGTAATTACATGTATACATTTATAGCCATTAAGTCTATAAAATCTTGCAATTGCAACTATTTTCAAGCTGTTTTAATATGTTGAAAATTTGGCCGTTACACAATTGTTTTTAATTTCTTTTTTTATCTGAAATTTTATTTAATAGCAAAGGCTCAGACTGACATTTTTTAATATTTGATTTACAAAATCTATTACATACAAATTTTATAACTTAATGATAATCAGAGCTCATAAAAACCTTTCGATATAAATATCTTTAAATTCAATTTTTTTTAAAAATAAAATAATGGTATCTTTTTTCTTCACGTTATTTGTTTTATGTTGTACATACATTCGAATAAATTTGCTTTTTTTTCTGGCAATTTTTTTAAAGATTAATATTTTAAAAATTCCACTCCACGAATCTGAAATAAGATTAAGTATTTGATTTTGAATTCACAATATTTAGAACTAACTTAATATTTCTTAAATAATGAAATTTTGGTAATGACGCAAATGTTATGCTTATTAGGAAAAGACTTACCTGTACCAAGAAAAATTCAATCGGATGGGCGTATACCAAATTCAAGAAGACTGAAAAAAGAAGAAAAAACTTTTTTAACACAATTTTTAAATTTTTTAAAGCGACATTTCATTTTCTGTTCAAAGAATATGTCTTATTTAATTTGGATTATATAACGTTTTCTTATAATATGAAACAATATTTATTTATTTATTTTCCATCATAGCTTTCATTATTTCGCGACCGAGTAACTATGAATCGTTGAAAAGGAAATATAAAATCATATAAATCTGATACCTTTTTTTAAGCAATGTCTGGGTATTTTGCTTCATTATTAAACTGCTTAACCGTTTGCGTTTAATAATAATATTCCTAGAACTATCATTGTTAATAAATTTTAATTGATACCCAAATAGCAAAATTATAAGAACATTTCATCTATTTTCTTACAAAAAAAAAAAAAAAAAAAAACGAGTATAAAAGTCTACAATTTCCAAAATTTCATTTAATTTCAAATGCAGTTTTTTTTCTACAAACTTTTTTTAGTCGACAGGCACACATATTAATTTATCTCAAAGAAAAGAGAGACTATTGAACCTTATTGTTAAACTCAATCGGTCCTTATTTGTAAGAAAATGGATCAAAGATGAACAAATAATGAATTTTCGATAAGTTCTGATATCAGAAACGTGTTATTTGTGAATATCAGTCACTAGAAAATAACGAATTTGAAGTCACTATACGTGTTTTTCTTTTAACGTGCATCGATTTTTTTTTTTTGCATAAATAAGGAAAATTATTTAAAAAATCCATTTAAACACTTAGAACAGCAATAAATAATTGCAGTTAAATATTAAAGATTTAGAGATTTTTTAAAACTTTTGAAAGGGCATTTATTTATTTATTTTTGTTTTGTTTTTACTGTATTGCTATAAATATCCCCAAACAACAATTAAATGTAAAAAAATTACTCCCATTTTTGTTTACTACAATTTTAAAAATTATTAAGCCCATTTTTTCCTATTTTTATTCGCAGTGCGCGATCTTTAATAAAAAGAGATTCAAAATTACGTGCCCATGTGAAATCCATATACCTAATGAAAATTAGAATTGTTTGCTGTTCTTTCAATAAATAACTAAATCGCAATTTAAAATTCATGTTTTGCATGTATTTACTTTGAAAAAGTTGGATCTTCAATTATTATTTAAATACAATTTAAATGGGTTTTTTTAATAAATACAATAAAAACGATTTTTAAAAATATTTTTATTCACATGTTCAAAAGTAGAGCTTCTTTATTTTAATTATTTATTAATTTTGAGCCTTTATTTTAAAACGTATTATTATTATTATATTATGAAACCCTGAAATAAAAACAATAAATAAATATTTAAATAGATTACTAATGATTTATAATAATATAAATAAGTAATAATTAAGATTGAAAAATCAATTACAAAATTCCATCTTTACAAACGCGAAGTATGTCATTTGAAATTAAAGTGTTTAAAAGTAAATAATAAATTGGATTTTTTTTATCCTGGAATTTGATTGATAATCAAAAAGTTTCTCATTTCTCTAAAATGTATTAGATATAATAACGGAAGTTAACTAAACAGTTAAGATTTTAAAATGAATATCAATTAAAATCACATTTTTTTTAGCTTGTAACCTATAAACTTGTAAGTTATAATTTACAGAATTGATTATAGGTGTTCAATATTATAAAGATTGAATATAAATATATACTTTCTGCAATGAAAAATCACTTAAATATTTCTTCTTTTGCTTGTTGATTTTTTGTTGTTTGAAGTTAAATAACAAGCATAAATCAAATATTTTATTCCTGATTTGCAAAATACTTTATATTTTCCTTTCAAACTGTGACCCCCCCCCCCCAATTCCTTAACATTTTAGTTGAATTTCTTCAAAAAACATAATAATTCAGTTGAAGTCTCCCCCCCCCCTCCATTCAGAGTTGTATCCGGGCTTGGCAATATTAAACAGGACTCTGAGTATCCATTTTTAAATGTAAGGAACGGAAACAAAGCAAAGCATCGAAATTGAAAACATACACAATGATGATGGCCTTCAAACAAATGGCATTTCAAAATTCAAAGATTTTGATCTGAAATAAATAGCAGTCTTCAAAAAATAATACCCAAAATGACTAAAACAAACACTTCCAGCGCAACACTTAGGATTCAAGAACTAGAAACTCTTCTTTTCGTCAATTTTACACTCATAAGAAACGCGGGGCACAATTAGATATGGAGAGGTCCTTCTTAGTCAAAACAAGTAAGAAAATAAACAACAATTATCCTCTTTTTTCATCCTATGCCTTAATGTGAAAATTGCACAATGATACGTTTTTACCCGTGGGAAAGAATGCAGGAGTAATGTCTTCATATTTTTATTAAAATTGCAATGCTTTTAATGAAAGTTAGCGTTCTGAATTTTTCATTGTTGAGAATAATCGTTAGCTCGTTCCTTGATTTTTAAAATTTATTTTTGGGCTATTTTTCCTAGAAAGTTGTTATTTTCTAATTTTTTTAAATGTATTTAAATAAATTATGATGTGCATCCTGTGAATAATCACTATATTTTAAAAACTTTAATAACTGTGCAAAAGAAATTTGTTAGATTTTTTTTCAAATACAATTTTTTTTAATATTAATTACATAAAAAATTATTATTGTGTATTTGCAAATATTTTAACCCATAGTATATCCCTATTAATAACATTAATTGGAATAATATTATCTGATAATTAATAACATTAACAGATTATTATTTATAATAATTGCATACATAATATCGCATTAACTGTAACAATAACTGGTAAACCTAGGCAATTTGGCAGTTTCTTTCTTTCTTTTCTTTTTCTTCTTCTTTTTTTTTTTTTTTTGGTAAAATTGTTTCTTTTTAGGGAAAATATTTAGATACGAATCTCATACTGATTACATATGAATATTTTTCAATATTACCTACATATGAACTGGTCATTTAAATTTAAAAAGTCATGAATGCATTTAGTTTAACATGTTATTCGGATTGGTTAACACAATAATTGCATTGTTGCTATTGGATGTGAGCGGAACGTATTCGTATTCGGATAATGTCATATAACGCCATCTCACAAAATTTTGAGGTACGAGCAGGTTATCATCCTATGGCAATAATGTAAGTACCACAAACATTTACTAGATGGCGTTATATGTGATATTGTCAGCATGAGAGCAGATAGAAAAGGGATCTAATAGTTAGTTATTAAAAATAAGGTTTTTGTGTATAAAATCGCGTTTCTTCAGGAAAGATGCCGATATAGATAAACTTAAAAAGCAAACCTTATATATATAAAGAATTGCTCTTTTGAAGTTATAAGGTAGATAAATATTATTAGTAAGATGCTTTAATTTTAATGGTTTTTCGCCTCTCTTTCCAATTCCTCCCCAGGATGATTCAAATTGTATGTGGATGAGAAGTTGCCCGAAATAATAAACAGATTCTCAATGGTCCTAAAATTATAGTAGTGTTGCTTAGTGAAAGGGCCCATCACGGAAGACGGGACATGCCTCCTTAAGAAAGAATTTGTGTAAGGGATGATGATGACTATTTTAAGCAGATCACAATACTATTAGTTTCAGAAATCGGTGCTTATCACTTTTGATAAATTTTTCTCAGCAGATCGAGAGTAAACACAGGGAATAAGAAGAACGAGAGTTCTTTGTTAGACAAATTTTTTTAACTGGTTTTTTTTTTTGTCGATATTAATATTCTGTTTCTTTTTTGAGTAATCATATCATAATCATCAATATTTTTTGTCTATGAAATAATCTGCAATATTTACATATATTGCTTGATAAAAAATAAACACCTCCCTTTCCGTCTGCAATTTCACCCTGTTATGGTAAAAGTCACTGCCAACTAGCGCATATGGAAAAACGTGGTGGATTTCTGTATCTAAAAACTGACAATAATCCCCTTTATTATCTGTCATAAAAAAAGTTTCATCGAAGGGGTTGATTTATGCCAGGCATTCCTCAAAATCTTTCCCACGTTGTGATTCTTCATATATTTATCCAAATAGTAATACTGCATAGTTCACGTAGGGACACAATGATAGATAGTGATGAAGTGAAGAGGGAGTGGGGAGGGCATTCGAAATAACAGACCGAGGCTCTAGTCTTTCGGAGGTTTCGGGAAGATAACACAGTGCATTACATCACTTTTTAAAGTGAAATATGATGATGGAATAAAAAAATACTACAACTGGAAGCCATTTAATCTTGCTGAGTGACTGATTAGAAATGAGTTTGAAAAAATTATTACGTCCATGTCCCGCTACCGGATTAATGAAGAGAGTGGTATAATTATAATAGAAAGATTATCATGTAATATTACAGAGATTGTGCAGTAGAAATTATTCAAATTAAAATCAGATACGGTTTTAAATTCATTTTGGAACATTATTTTATTAATATACCAAATTAATAACCATTTGCAAATTTTATATTATGTTAGTCTATAATTTTAAGATTTTGTGGTGATATTGTAATATTAAAATAGGTACTCATTTCATATTATTAATTAGACTGCGTAAAAGTTTTGTCGATTTTTAAATTTCTTTTTCTTTACCATTTTGTTAAGATTTTAGTGATTAATTTTTAATAATTAAATCTGCATTTTTTAATAACAGTTGCATGCATTTTTAAAATAACTATTACACTTTTTAATAACTATTGCATACCAGTGCATTTTTAATAACTATTTTCGTTTATCTCATTTTACTACTTAAAGCAATTTATATAACAATTAAATTAAATCATTAAAAAATTGATTTTGGAAGTTCGAGAAAAAAAAGAGGGGCTGAGATTTAAAATGTCTAAAGGCCCCTAATTGATTTCATCCGACCCTGGCTAGACTCCTAGTGACAGATTCTGTTTTCGAGACTTAATCTCGTTAAAAATCGAAAAAAGTCATTCTAAATGCAAACTCGATTTTCTTCTCTATACTACGAAGCACAAAACGCTAATGCGCGGGGCTGAAAATAAAAATGTAAACAATCGTAGATCAGTATTTACGATCTGCAATTATCAGGTAGTGTAGAGATGGGAGTTTTATTTATTAGGAAGTATGCGAGAAAGTTTCTGTGAGATTTTTACCATTGGTTTTCAATATTAGTGGGATTTTTTTTATCGACCATTCTTGATGTGTGCTTATTTTGGTTTACACCTCATTCCCTTCTCTTCTTTTACTGAAATATCATTTTTAATGTCGTTCAAATCTTTGTTTTTTTTTTTATCAAAATGCAATCTTTTTCTTTCTTTCTTCTTTCATTATTCTTTTTTACGAAACTCACTGATACTAACTTCGTTCTAATACTACATACTCAGAACTTTTTTTTTTTATTTTTGTCCGAGGGGAGTAATTTAAGAACTCCGAAATGACACGAAAGTAATCGATTCTTGCCGAGCGACCGTGTTTGGTTTAAGGATCGAAATGCTATTGAAGAAGATGGTCGGCACGAACGATCGTTAAGTAATGAAAAAGATTTCTGCGAGCTTCTGCAGATTTAAGTGCACGAGACGCAGAAATATATCAGGGACTGTCAAAGTCTTTGCCGTCACGCGACCATCTCGAGGTGACCTCTTGGCGTCCTTTCGGCGTCCCTAATGGGTCGCCCAAACGCGTCTTTTGCGCTTGCCATTCAATCAGTTTATGTCTCTTTTTATTATTATTTTTTTTTCTTTTAATCAATTTTCTTAGACATTCGGCGCCGTCGACTGAAAGATATGCGACTTTCAATAATCTTTAATTGATTTCAGGGGAAGACAGATAATAAGAAAGAGGATTTGATTGATTCTGCGCTATTTCAAACTTTTTAAAGGCACTAGACCTCTTTTGTAAGGTTCAGGGCGATAGTTTATGCATGATCAAGTTTTTGCTCTCTTTTTAATGGGAGATGATGTAAAATAGAAGAGCTTATTATTTTAATGAAGGAAAAAAATGGTTTGTGATGATTATTTGTTATTTTTTCTGAACCTTTCTTAGCGGTTTATAAAAGTTCAGAAATATATTTAATTCATCAATCTAGAAAAGCATCATAAAACTTTGCCAACGGAATAACCACTGATTCATCCAAAATTATAAATGTATCATCAAAAAATTTATATCGATCCTATCCGATACATATATATCGAATAAATATTAATATTTTGAATATTTTACCTTTTTTATCTTCTTTCTATTTTTGGCGAACTAAAAAACAATCAAAGAAAGAAAAAACATGTTTATGAAAAGAAAGAAGAAAAAGGAAAGGCATCTATGAGTTTACGCCATAGGTGCAAAACCTTTCCATATTTCAAAACATGTTATAAACAATCGGTTTTATAGGGTAAAATCCATTTAGTTATATCCAATTTATTTGCTTATTGAAATTTATAAGCATATATATTTATATATTTTTAAAAATATACATGAATGTATGTGAAAATACTATTTGTACAATATTTTAAATGTATACAAATATATATTTTGTAAAATGCAAAAGTAGATGGAAATAAAGTATTTATTCTTATTTATGAATTGAGAGGCAGCTGATGAACCCTGGAATTTGATTAAAAATTCTTTCATAGTAACCTTTGAAACTATCAAATATAAGAGTATATTTAAAAATAAAAATATTTTTTTATTTTAGATTTAAAACTTGATATTTGTTAAGAACTTGGAAGAGGAGATTTGTTAAATTACTAGAAGATAAGGAAAAGCATAAAAAAGACATTTAAAAGTTAAAAACTATTTGTTATTTAATTAAATAAAATTTTAAAAAGAAATATTAATTTGAAAAATAATTTTTTTTTTCGAAAAACTCGAAAATTATTTTTGAAATAATTGCGTTTAACCAATCTATATCGTTAAGTATATACTGTGCTGACTAGAGAACTAAAATAAAATTGACTATCTATGATAATACCATTATTAAAAGGGGGTAGTTAAAATAAAACCCCGCTAACTCTACTATCAATTATGAATTTCTGATTCAAACATAAAAGAATTTATCCATAAATTCGCAGCTTTGTATGAGAGCATCATTGAGAAGTAAAACTATATGGATTTTGTAAAGATTCTTATTTATTTGAACACATATCTGTATATCGCAAATTTAGATTAAAAAAAATAGTGAAACTATTTTTGTTTTTTTTAACATTTCAAACTACTTTTTAGCATAGAGAATTAAACAATGTCCTTCCCAAAATAGTTAGATGGAATATAAAGATTGATATGCTTATTGATTTCACGGATATCTTAAAAGAAGAGTATAGATGCTGAAAAAAAAAATCACCAATCAACAAACTGTGAAAGGCTTCAAGCTTCACTGACCTTGTTTTGAAAAGGATAAAAAGTATCATAAGTAACCAATGAAGCCAGATATTGATTCAGACCATTTTTTAGTTCGATGATGGATCCAGTTTGATTTTTTTCTCCCTTTTTTGTATTTATTATTATTATCATTTTTCCAGTCGTAAGATTCACGAAATATATATCCCGTAAATCAACGTAGCAAAACTAATATCTTAACATGGGCTAGAAAATGTAATAAAATTTTGTAAATAAGAAAATTAGAGTTGTTCTAAATAATGATTTATTGTATTTTACGCTCAAAACTGAAGTTGAAAATATAAACCTAACCATTCCATCATCATTAAAAGAAACTTAAATCAGTTCGTTCAAATTCAAACCTAAATCATCCATTCCAAATTCATGAATGTATCATTCTTACTGAATAGTTTTGTAAATGTGGATGACTATTTAATTCATTTAATTGTCTAGGTTGGTTCTTCTTAGGATATCATTGAATATCTTAGATAATACAATTACTCTTAATCTTCTCTGTATACATTTCTGAATAGAAAAGGGAATTAATACACTGTTAAATATCTGTCTAGAAGACTATTTGGTTTCTATATGATCTAGGAAACATTCTGATGAATTCTATCAGTACATCAGTATCTGGATCGGAAGAGGGTAAGATGCAAAAAAAAAAAAAAAAAAAAATGTCGTTTAAGAAGAAGAAGATGAAGACTATGTAGTCTAAGAAACATTCTTTCGAAAAAAGGAAGCCTTAATGAATTCTGTAAATCCATTTCTGAATTGAAAATTGAAAGCACAAATGAAAACTTAGCCTTCAAGAAGACCCATTTGACTACCATGTGGTCTAAGAAATATTCTACTGAAAGCTAGGTATCCATTTCATAACCGCAACAAAGGGAAGGACACACATGAAAATTCATGATTCTAGAAGGACATTTGGATACTAAATGATCTGAGAACCGTTCAACTGAATTCCATATATCAATATCTGAATCGAAAAAGGAATGAGTGTGCAAGAAAACTCGAAATTTTAGATGATCATTTGACTACTATATGATGTAAGAAACGTTCTACTGGATTTCATATAGCCAATTAAGAATCAAAAAGGAAATGAACACACAAGAAAGCTCTTTCTTTCCAAAATATTACTTGGTTTGAGAAAAGCTCAGTATTTGACTCAGTAACTTTAGGATATTATGGAAATGTATTTGACGTCATAGACAGTTTGAAGTAATACGGCAGAATTACTAGAAGTTTTAAGAAATGCTTATCGATGAAATTTGTGACCACATTTTCAGTGTATCATTGTGCGATTGATTTGAATATAACCCAAGGGAATGAAAATTGTTATTACTAAACCTATAATTTAATGAATAAGTGGTTTCATAATGATTCCCTGCATATAATCCTAAAATTATTTACAACGAAGTTCTCAAATCATTTGTATGCTTCCTTATGATCGAAACGTTTAACCTTCGGGCCAGTACTTTTTTAATGATATGTGTACTTTATCATAATTCTTTTAAAAATAATGCAGATTTTTATCTGAGGTGCCTTTACTCTTAGGTGCTCTATTGCGAAAACTGCTATAAATTAATTAATGAATATAATATGAAATTAAAAAACAAATATCGGCATCAGACATACACTACCGAAGACTTTAGTTTCATTTTTTTTTCTGATTCTGATTTATCGATAAAATTCCAAGAAAAACGGGAAGGTGAAAATTCTAAAATGAGAGACAACGCCAAAGATTCTTTGGATGTCTGATATTTCGAACAAATTACAGTAAATAAATAATGGTAGAAAGAGGAAAGATTGTTGAATATATATATATATATATATTTTAAATTTAAATATGTCTGCATTTCGAATTCTTTCTCCAATTCTCTAAATTTATTATTGATATGATAGTCTATAATTGTTTTTAACTAGGATTTATTTTGATTAATTCAAAATCAAAACTAAAAACTACATTTTCTCCTCTCTTCTTTTTGAATAAATCTTCAATGACCTTTAGTAATTTTCATTTCACTCCAGGAATTTATTGTGATACAGTGTACAGTAGCTTAGCTAGGATAAACAATGTTTAGGATGCAGTATTTAACTGCAGCAATCATTAGTTCTTATCAAGTATAAATAGCATCTAGAAATGGACTTAATAGAAATAGCATCATACTTCCGGAAATCTAAGATTGTCATACTCGATAATTATACCCCACTTCCTTACATCCTCTGCTCCACACAATAAATTAAATAAGTAATAATAAATTAGTCATTTTTAAATCGAACTTTTTAGATCAGAATTATATTTTTTATTTGAAATTTTGTTGTGAAGTTATTGCATTCAAAGTACTGTATACTGTTGTTATTATTATTATTATTTACTTAACTTCAAAATTTTTCCTCATAAAATTAATAAATTAGTATTTATACTCATTATACGTTGGTAAATCATGACGTATTTATTAAAATTATTAAATACTTTCTAAAATCTTTAATATATGGTCATGTTTAAAATGTACTAGATTTTACAATTCAAATTTTTAAATTAATCGGATTTTTAGTGTGCTTCCAAAACCATCCTCTAGCATATACTACATCATAATCTGCATATGGGATGTTAAACTGTGCATTTACAATCACATTTTAATGATCTTTTGATAAATAAATTAATATAAAAATAATTTAATTCATGCTTGGTCATAAAATATTCAATTTACTAATCCAGCAACTTCTATGAATTCAATATCTAAAAAGGCATAGAACAATCCGATTTTCCACCGCGCGAAATACAGTAGCTCTCTGTCGAAAATAAAGATAAAAAAGAAAACGAAACAATAAGATATAGAGAAGATGGGAAAGAAAGAGAGCAAAGAAATGATAATAATGAAAAAAATAATAATAGAAGCAACTATATTGAACCAAAAACTGAACGCAGAACTAACTCTGAGAGGTGCGTCAGCAGCAATGCGTGAAATTGAAGATGTGGAAGAGCCCGCAGCGTTTAAGTGGAAAATGACATGCCATCTCTGCTGCAGTGGCAGGGGTGTGAAGAAAGAAGCCCCAACAACAAAAGGGGGCGAGAGGGGCCCAATGTTTGCACCTGTCTATCCAAGGAGGAGACGTCTGACTCTTTCTTTCAACCCAAAGCCTTGATTACTCTAATATGCTTGACGTATTCTCTCTCGCATCGCCCTGTGTTTGAGCATCCAGCAAACACCTATTGTTTCGATCCTGCACATCAACGGTTGCAGTGTGAAGGGCCTCGTAGGAAGATGGAGTTGTGTTATTAGACCTCTCATTGCGGGTTGCGGGCAAGAAAAATAAATAATATAATATCTTGGGAATTTTACTGAGGGTAAAAAAAAGTTAAAAATAAAATTTATGCATATTTCTAGTACGAGAAAAAAAGTTGTTAATAATGGATTTATGGCATCCACTTCAAATAGGGTCAGAAATATTGACTGCTTTTTTGTTGGCACGTATGGAAACAAGAATAAGAAGAAATCAAGCCGTAAAGGGAAAAAATAAATAAGAGAATGGCAAAGATATGAGAAAATAATAATTTAAAACTTTTTGAGTCTGTTTTTGATAGTAAATTTGGTATAGCGGAAAAAAAGTAATAAAAGTCTGCCGAATAATTAAATTTTGAAGGATTACATTTTATCTTATTCCTATCATTTACGGATATTATTTTTGACTATTCTTTTCTATAATAAATTTCTGAGATATTTTCTTAATAAGAAATAAAAAAGAAGTATTAAAGAAAATGTGACAAGATTTTGTATTTCGCAATTTTCTACAATCGCCCAACAGAAAGATTTATTCTAAGCAAAGGTTGAGGACATTATTTCAATTCTTTTGGCGTAACATTATTTGTCGATAATCTGACGGAATGAATTTTCTAGAACAAATTTCAGATTAAGATTAGAAAGATGGAGCATTGGTTATCCGGATTATCTTGAATTTAATGGAATCGGCATCGTCAAATTATTTACACTTTTAGATTTCTTCGGCAACCTATTTGTAGTTTAATAATCTCAAAAAATATTAATAAAAATCGAAGAAGTTGGAATTTTTATGTTTCGCCCGCAATTAAAAAATAATATATCTTCTTCATATGTAATTTGCTGCTTTTAACTTCAGCCTTTATGTCTCGTTCTGGAGATTCAGGCTAGTAATATTATAGGATTTCTTGAAAACTATCTAAAATCCTTAAAGGAAAGAAAATATTCAGCAGAGAATTGAATCCTGTTACTTAGACGTACTTTTGAACAATAAACATTTTAAAATTTTAACAATGTTTTCAACATATTGAATTATTTATCATTTCTGAGGAATTCCAGCTACTAATACTCCAGCCAGAATAATATCGAAATTTTTTTGGATTCAATAAACCAAAATACATGTAATATTTCGTTTCGGATGTTGTTTCCTACGTTTCTCCATGCTTTTTGGTGTTTCCTGAGTTTCTTCATTTTCTAAGAAAAGATTCATCTTCCTCTTCTTGAAGAGAATACTTAGACTAAAGGAAACGAGACGATACAAGGCACAAGGAGTAAAAGTAAATACATTTCTTGATGCAATAACGTGTAGTAAAGTGTTAGTATATCAAAATGGTTTCATAATTATTTCTTCTATTCTATTAACACGATATAAACAGGTGCTTTACGAAACTCTTTACGATCGACTCAGTTCGAGGCTGCTCCTCATAAGAAAAGGCTCTTTGATATATCATACGAAATAAATGAAAAATCTTTTTTCAAAATAAATGATATACATATGTTGATCGATTTCATTCAGTTCCTCTGAAATACAAAATACTATTCTTTTGACCTTTATGCTGCTCAGAATACTTTCTTAATATTTTAAAATATACTTAACACTTGAAGATTACACTAACTATATACTTGAAGATTACATTAACTATTATAATCTTCAAAAAATTAGAGAATTGTATTTTGATGAATCTGCTTGTTATAGATATCCAGGAGTTATTATTTCTTCCCTTTTTAGTCCGTGTTTGAGCCCCTATCGATAACTTTTGTTAGATTCGAATGCATGAAGACAGGATAATATAAAAACGCAACGTGCAGCTAGACGGTAAAATTAACCAGCACACTCAAATGTTAGAAATGTGTCATGAATAAAAACGTCTTAAAACTTTTTAGAATATTCATATCTTATTTTCTTTCCTAAATTATGAAAATAATAATATTAAAAAGGAAATTTACGAAGATTTTCTTTGCATTTCATATTAAATGAAAATAAAAAAATTCTATAATTCCACCTATATGAGAGTGCGTTGCCCTTTATATACGGGAAATGAATAATTTTATACACTTTTTAATTATTGGGTTTATACACTCGCGTATTGACAATTTTTCGAGCAAATAAATTTAATTCCTTTAATTTAGTTCTTGCCATTATCTTATAATTATAACTGAATTTTCAAAAATATTTCTCAAATGAAACGAGCAACATTGAATAAATCAATTGCTAATTTTTATGAAGGAGTTAATTTTTTTTCTGAATGATAAGTTTCGAAGTTAATGCCAAAATGTTTCAAAATCTTGAAGAGGGAAAAGGACAGCAACAAACGAGTAATCAAACAGATTATCCAAGGTTATTTTCTCGAATTTTTCTTGAAGTCATTCAAGTAAGTTTGGAAGTATTTGATTTAGACTCAAGTATTTTTATTAAATTAACCAGAAAGAACCCCCTACTTAAAAAATCGGGAGGAAAACAATCTCTATATCTAAAGGAAATTTAATTTAAAGATTTTATCTAGTGATAATTCAAGTGCTACATAAAACATAATGCTTGAATTTTCATATTAGTGAAGTAAAAAAATAAACTAGCTGGAGTAATCCCTCCCCCCCCCAAAAAAAAAATCTTGTATAATAAAAAATGTTATCCTCTCTTATCATAAAACTGTAAACCTTGGACAAAGCCCTGATTATCGCGAATGGTCAGATTTTTATTTTCAAAATCCTGTAAATGAGAGTTGTATGTTTACTGTTTTTATAAAGAAAGCTGGTATATTAACTGGATGGCATAAGCAAACAGTTACGAAATACTGATTTTTGGTATGAATTTATCGCTTTTACTGAATCTAATTATTTTAGCGATTTTATTTTAGTGGTTAATTGCTGAATTAATGTGTTACATGCACGTGAAACTACAGATTGAGATACAGATAATGTCAACCCTTTGATTCCAAATTTCAAAAGGATCTATATTTCGATACTTAACTTGAGCTCCAAATTTTCCTTTACCTAAGTTGTTGTGCTTTGGAATTACAACGTTTAATTGTATACAAAAGAACAAACCAACAGACAGACAGCTCCTTGATGAATTTAATTCCAAATCTGATACGGATCTACATTTTGGATGTGAAACTTGAGTACAAAAACTTATCTCTCTAGCTCTGTATTGACGTGATCTCTTGTACTCGGACAACTAAATGGGCAGATTTATTCCGAACAGATTCGGTCCCAATCCACAAATTTGGTAGAATAAAGACCATACACGAAATTTCATCCTTCTAGCTTAAAACGCTTCTGATTTATCGCTTCACAGAGTGGCAGACGGATATAATTTCAAAATTGTGTTTCGAGAATCTCAGGGAGATCTCAAACATGGAGTTTCATCAAAATCTTGAGTTCGAAATTTTTAACTATTACAATAATTTCTTTTTGCATAGTTATATGTTTAAGCATAATTTACAAAACATTTTTCTTGGCGATTATTGTACCTTCTTTTCGCATATATCTTACAAAAGAAAGGAAAAAACATTGATATATAAAAATTATAATTATAATTTAATTATTTTAGTTTCCTTTCAAATAAGTACCTAGCAGAATTTGGAACTAGAATATCAATAATAAGCGCGGGGGGGGGGGAGGGAAATAGGTCTTCTGCCAAGAATTGAAAGGTTTTTCAAAATGTATATGACGCGTGAGATAGATAAAGAGTTTTGTAAAAGAATTAAAAGATGAACTTGGACTTGAGTGGCAACGGAAGAGTAAATATATGAATTATGCGTAATATTTTTATTAAATATGAATTCTAAAGTTCGTGTTAGGAAATCTTCATAAATAAAGTCTTTTTTGCTGAAAAGTAGCTCTTCATTCAAAATATGATATGGATCTGAAATTTTTTATATGCTAAATCTCATTTGTCTGACTGCATTTTTCAGTTATCATGTTCACGTACACATGAGTAGACAAGCAGATTAACTCTTAAAAGGACTTTTTTCCCTATTCAGGTGATTTAAAGCATCTAAATTTCGAGGTCATAATTTTTAACGATGGCAGTATTTTCTTATGCAAATTTCATACGCATAAAGGAGGAAAACAGGTTTGAATTAATACAATTTCTTTTATTTTTAATAATATTTAATTGTTATTTTAATGTCCCAAATATTATTAATTATTCATGTCAAGGTGTCTAAGAGAATTTTTCCACTTCTAAAGCATGAAACGTTTTAGTATCTCTGTCTTAATAGCTCATAAATTGGAAACATATGAATATTGCTGGGGAAGCTCGATTTTAAAATAATTTTTGTTGTTAACATTATAAGAAATAAATTATAACTGAACTTTAAAAAGAAAGTTTCCATTCTGTTTTTTTGTTAAACATTTTCAATCTGCAATTATTACAATGTCATCTTAACTGACATTATGTGAATATCCACAACTATCTTTTCCTCACAATCATTGCTAGGCTCACTGTAGGAAATTATAATCAGTAATAAAAAAATCATTGTTTTTTATTTTTATTTTAATATTTCTACTGTATTATTAGTCAGCATTTAAAAAAAATAAGATTTTTTTTTCAAGCCGATTCCTTTAGGACGAGAAAAAAAAAAAGCAGAATCGTAATAGATTTCGGAGTCGAAAATTACAAACGGAAATAATTCTATTGGAACGACGCGGGGCGAACGGGAATAATGAATATTGTGCGCATGTGAAGTCACCTGTGTCAGACACCAATCCTCCCCCCCCTCCCACCTTCTGCAATTCCTCCCCTTAAAGCTATTCCACCTCCCCCGGGAAAGAATTGCTCCAAATGTATTATTAACCAGACGAGATATTGAATTGAGAAATGTTTTACGAAGGGACTTTGTTCGCAATTCTAAATGTTAGATTTAGGTTCTGACTTTGAATACCTTTTACGAATCTTTAATCTAAATATTTTAAATTTGTTTCCTTTTTTCCTTAACTTTTGTAATATTTAATAATGATTCATGTGCATTATGGACTGATATTCTTTCAAAATAGCTTACATCTATTAAACGTTACTGAATCTACCATTCAAATTTATTTAACTTTTAATTTAGATGTATGAACATTCCAGGATCAAATGTATGTATATATAAATCATTTTTCAGTATATATATATATATATATATATATATATATCAGTACTGTTCATGAATATGTATGAATAAATCATCTTTCATTATGTACCAAAAGTATACATATACCAATCCCGAAATGAACAGTTTTTAAAGCTTGCACTTCGCTGAGTTGTGGTACACAGAAAGATGAGCGGTTACGACGTTTCCTAATTCTACGAATAATCTAAGATCACCTGATTGTTAAATGTAAACATCTCCTCCTTTTATTTTTCCTATCACCCTTTTTTAACTGATACTTAAGCAAAGGTTGGAAAAGTTTCAGAATACAAAATGAATAGAATGCATAGAATGTATTATATATCAGAGACATCTGTCTTTGTAAATTGGAAATCCTTAAAAGAGGGATATAAAAATCTATTTATAGGAACAAATTCAGAATACTAAGATTCGATTGACATCGCTGATTTAAATGAAATAAGAATTAATTTTATTAATTAATTAATGGAAGTTCTGACTTAATTTATTTGCTGAAATATTATTTATTTGTATCCAATTTGTTTTTCGTGGCTGATGTTTTGACATGCAAAATTATATTGTAAATAAATTCTTAATATATCTAAACATACCGGAAATTCTATTTTCGAAGTCTTCTTCAGTCTAATATAGAGCTTTCTAATTAAAAATATCATAAAATGTCATACATTCTATTAATAAATTAATCCTACTCAACTACCAATAAATTTAAGAAAATTTCATTCTTATTAAATTTTTACTAGATTAATTAATTCGTGTGTCTGCAACGTAATTCTAATAGAATGTTATGTTAATGTAGAGTTTCCTTATTTTTATTTATTTATTTATTTATTTTTGCTGAAGCGTCATAAAAATAAAAAGTTATTCATTTATCAATCAGCATGTTTAAATAATCTAAAAAGAATTACGAGTAGTAAGATAATGGGGATTTTCAAACATGTAGTAAGAGATTTCCAAAGCAATTAAAAACTTTTCGTAATCAAAACTATATATATATTTTTAAAAAAATAACGATTTTAAAATTATTATATTATGGTAATGCAAACTTTTAAATTCTCTCTGTTTATTTCTTGCAAAAAGGGAAACCCAGACCTGCTTCTTTGCTTGTAAAACTGGCTTAAAGGTTCGTAAACATCGAATTCTCGTTCAACGTTTCATTTAACTTAATACAATACTTTCAATATTTTCTTATAAAAGTGTAATAACTGTTTGTAATTCTTTAAATTTTATTTGTTTTGATTTAAGACTTGAAAGAAATATTAGCAACATTGAAATCCTAGATAAGAACTTGTATCTTTTCTGAATCAAAACATATATTCTGTGCTTCACTATTTGTTTGAAATTAATGAAAAACTTCAATGAAATGATGAAAGGTTTTCTTTTCTTAAAAAAACAGTTCTCAACGGAAATTTCGAAGAAAAAAATTAAAACCGAGGTTTAGATGCATTTATAAAAAAAATGGGAGGTAATATATCTGTACGTCTCGGTATGTATATTGGGTCTCTAAGAACAAATTGCTTGACCTACAGGTCCAAAATCGACTCATATATATTTTACAGAATAGGAATGTATATCTCTAAGCCATTTCTTTCCAAATTTTAATTAGTTAAAAATTAAATACGATATTTGCCGTTTTGTCCACGATAAACTCACGAATATATTAGTGAACACAACTGATTTTTATGCCCTTTTAAAGTTTAAAAAGTTGTCTTTTTAATGACTTTAATTTTATTACTGTGCAATTATTATTATAAGAAATGAGAAAAAGTTTATGGTTGATATAAATGTAATTTACGTGGGATAAGAAAGTAAATTAATATTACAGCGATATTAAAAGATAAAAGAATATCAAAATTACGCTACATATACCATTAGTATGGTTCGTGTACACTATGAATAAAACATGTGTAAGACCATTAAAATTGCATGGTTTTAGTATCTGACGGTTTAATATATATATATATATATTTTCGTTCCTTCAAGAGCGAATTATGTTACGCATGAGCCTTAAATGAAAGTAAACACAATCAATATTTTCTTCGATTTATCTCGTCGCCTATCTAGTTTCTAGTTTTCTATAAATAAAACAGAATAAATTCAGTATTATAAATTATTGTCCAACCCTGCCTAGTAATTTATAATAATGGACTTTAGTCCGGAAATATTGGTTGAGCTTAATTGAAATTAAATACCTTGATGATATGTTAATTTAATGTTCATTGTTCTCTTAACAAGGGAGAAATTTGTTTAATGAAGTCGTTATTATGATGTAATGTTAATTAGTTATGATGTCATCATAATTAATTAGTTATGATGCTAAATTCTTAAGAGTCTGGGTAATCCATTTCAAATTGAATGTTACATTTTTTTGGTAACGTGATTTCACTTTCTGATTCCTGAAGTAAACTTCTTAAATAATTAGCATAATCCTTCAACAATAAAAGAAAACGAAACGAAATGATAAAATAATGAAAACAGTTTAATTTTTTGGCTATAATGAAATCTATTGTTAAACATTTTATAAAGAAAAAATATTTTTTAAAAATTTATAAACTTTTGGAACATTTACTGAACATTGTTTATCCTAAGTTTTAATCATTTTAATAAAAAAAAATTATACAAATTCATACACGAAAAGCTTTATAGAAGCAAAAAAAAAAAAAAAAAGTTATTTAAGGAAAAAATTTCTTCCGTTTTTTTCTTAGTTTTAGTGTTTTTTAATTATAAAAATATTTGCAACTTCTAAATTGATTGTTAATTAATGGCAAATATGAATTCATTAAAGAGGCGAATTGTGACGAAACTTTCAAGATTTATTTAAAAATTATCTTTATTTGACAAAATGAGAGAATTTCAATGAGTCTGTCACATTTTTATCTTCCTTCAAAACTTTTTAACAATTCCTATCTTTTAGAGAAATTGCATACTGTTAACATATTTATGTACCTTGATTAAAAAAAACCTTCATAATTTAATAATCTTTAGATTTCATGCCTTCCATACTAATGCCTTTAAAGACTAATGCATGAGCCTTTGAATTAATTTAGATTAAAGTTAGAATAAATTAAAATTAAATCATTTTAAAAATTATTCTATTTTATGTTTGCTACTCATTATAATGTATCATGCTGGCTACTTTGAAAGACTTTTTTTTCTTCCTTTCTTTTTATGAAAATATTTGCACCTTCAATTCTTATGGTAAAAATATTTTTGTGCGTTATCTGTGAAACAAGAAAGGTTAAAGAAAGGAACAAAAAGGTTTTATAAAAACCATAAATTTCTCTAAACCATTAACTTATTTAAGATAAAGAAAGTCTAAACTTCTGAATAAATCAGAACAAAAATACTATTATCACACTATTTTAAAATTCAAACAATTTACTTCATAGTGAATACAATTTTCTGATTTTATATCAAAGTTCATTTGTTTTAATTATAGTTAATTTAAACATACTTTTTTAATTTAATTTTTTGTATGGTTATCTGTGCGACTTACAAGTATGTGGGGGGGGGGTTTTCCCTTCTTACATACGTATAGAACAAATAGACGTTTGCAGAGTTGTAGGAACATCGACTAGTATTAAATAGATCTTCGCACAATTTCCTCTTTCATTTTCTCGTATTAGTGGACAAAGAGAAAGTATTATAATTATCAAAAAATTCGGCCTGAAAATTGTGATAAATTCTTCTTTTAGACCTCTTCTCTATCCCCTTTCCTTCTATTTCTCTATCTAAGAACACGGTAATTCAAAAATAGTAGATTAATGGAAATTAATATGCAGATTCTATATTGATATTGTCGATATATTTGAAATTTCGTAAAAAAATCCATAAAAAAGAAATCTATCTATTCTTGAGCATCAACATTTTAAGCCGAAACAGAACTGATGAAACTTGCTACATTCATTACAAGAATGGTAGGCTTATGTGAGATTTTGAATCCAGTTGATCAACAGGAAGAAATTCCAAATACAATGCATGTTCGATTTCAGTTAATATGTGACGAAAGTACATAAAACAATGCAAACATGAAGAATGCCGCACTCTGCAAGTATCGATGGGATGGACTTCTTTATGGTCATAATATCTTGTATCATTTTCTAGTCAATAAAATTCACATGCAATAAATCATTGAAATTATTAATAATTTAAGAGGACGAGGTATCTTCCACGTATCTTTTTATTTGAAAAAATATTGAAAATAATTGGGATAATTTTGTAACTTACATTGAAATAAAGTTATACAGAAAAGAAAAGAAAATATTTTTTTTTCATTTGTCTTTTTATTTTAACTTAAATTACTTAAAGATTTAGGAATACTTTTTTTCAAATAAAAATATCTTCTTCGTTCTTTGTAGATTCAATTAAATTGAACTTGAATTTTAAGAAACATCAAATTCTCCATCTTAATATAAAGTTTTCACTACATTATGCAGAGAAAAGTGAAGGAATTTACAAATGCCTCACTTTGACTCTTGTATATAAAGAAACAAAGAATTACATGCTTATTCCATAAATAGTTTATTACATCTAATATATAAAAATCTCATGTCACGGTGTTTGTGTTCGTACTCCTCCGAAACGGCTCAACCGATTTTCATGAAATTTTTTATGTGTATTTGGTAGGTATGAGAATAGGTCGTAAAGTATATTTCACAACGCTAGGTAATTAGGGTATCCCTATCCACGTTCACCGTACGACGAGGAGATCAACGGTTGCTTGAAATCATCGGCACTGTGACGTAATGTTGAAAAAGTCCAGCTAAAAATGAACACGTGTGTCCAAATGCTATAAGATCCATCTGCTGACACATTCTCGGACCAATTGTTAGATATCGGCGATGGAAAAGTTGCTGTCTATGAAAATACTGGATGCATAAAATTGCCCACTAATTTCTGCACTATCATTGATTTGCAAAATTCTCTCATTGACCGTATATTTCCCGATGTACGCACATAATACATAAATCATGCGTGGCTGGCAGGAGCCTTTTTGGCAGTAAAAAATGTGGGCGTCGACGATTTAAACTTCAAGATACAGCAACCGTTGCCAGGGAATTGGTATCACACAAATTGATCGATACAGTTTGCGATGCTAATGAATCTGTAAATTATCCAACACAGTTTTTGAACTCACTGGATTTGCCAGGCATGTCACCACACCTTCTAGGACTGAAAGTTGGATCTCCGGTTATTTTACTTCAGAATTTGAACCCACCATGGCTGTGCGATGACACGCGATTGCTCATTAAAAAATTGATGAAAAACGTTATCGAAGCCACCATTTTGAATGGCAAATTCCGAGCCGAAAATGTTTTGCTGCCACGAATTCCAATGATTATCACAAACGTACCAATTGAATTCAAACACGTTCAATTTCCTATTAGATTGGCATTCGCAATGATAATCAATAAGTCGCAAGGCCAAACGATATCTGTTTGCGGCTTAGATTTGGGCACACCATGTTTTTCACATGGGGCATGTTCTTGCATGGGCAAACTATCCAGCTTATTTGTGTTGACTGAAGACGAACTGAGAAAAAATATCGCACACTCAATTGCTCTTCGAAACGAATATTGATTTTTATTATTTCATTTTTATACTTTAGGACAAAAAATATATTACTTTTTTCACTTTACGTTTAACTTTTAAGAGATCAAACAATGTATATGTTCGTTACGTAAATGAAATACATTGTACTGAGAAAATGAATGGTTGGTGTTTTTTAGTTTTTATCAGCGATCATCGTCTACATCATCTCCATTCCTCTTTCTGTCATAGATCCGATCCCTACACATTTACAATGCCTTCGTTAACAACCAAAATAGAAATAATTTATAAGGCAGAACAACATTTGCCGGGTCAGCTAGTTCATAATAATATAAACATATGCACAAAATTAAAGCTCGGAAGGGAAGAAAAATACAAAACAGAGAAAAGATCAAAGTTTGCATTTGAGAAATATGAATTTAGTCGTTTGAAATGAAAATTATAAATAAAAAACAACAATTGAAATATTAAATATACAACACTGACATTTTGATATAATGAATAGAAGAATAACAGCAAATAAATGAGACAATAAAATGAAATTGGCAGTTTAGGTTTATTATGTATTATTATTATTGAGTGTATTATGTATTTTATTATAAAAATAGAAGACATCTAGAATGTCACAGTCGATGATTCAGTCGACGATGACTTAATTCACCACGTAAAAATACCAACTTAGATATGATAACGAAACAGGTTGAATTTTTATTCCAATGTCTAAATATTTAGCTCTCTCGTCAAAACACAGCATGCTTTGTTTACGGTTTCTCAACAAAATTACTTCTCACCGTTTCAGAAACCCGTAGACATTCCCCTGGGCATATAGCACTACTTAGAGAAGTGCAAAAATTGGCATCTAAACCCTCATAAACGCTCACCGGTCTGCTGCTTTCCTTAACAGCCTACTGAAGAGGTGATCCTGATGATTTACGAACACTCTGATAAAGTGCGAACTACTGAAACTTACACGCCTGTGTGGGTCCTAATGGATGATTTGATCATTTGTGCTCACCGGAAACGCGAAGGGGGGAAAAAGCAAAGGAGAGAAAATACTTTTTGTTGATGTTCTCCATGATGTATTGCTTTCCATACACCTCCAAATAGTGGCATCTAATTGTTAGAAACTACAGTCACGGTTACGGTAACTACAGTGGTAAATAGTGATGGATCATACTACTTTTCTCTTTTGTATGTGTAGACCTGCTTACCCTTAATTTTGCAGTAAGAAAATGGCATTGACTGCAATTGAAATTGGGTTCTTCCGTTATTACCTGTCTGCTTGTGGTTCCTCTGTTTGTTTTGATGGCCATTATAGTAATTTGGAAGATGTTCGGAAACTTCATTTATCTGAAAATGTCACTTCGCATTTGTCGACAAATGAGGAAAATTGACTAATTTTTTTCTTTTAAGCTATTTCTATTCTTCTGTTTTAGGCATTTTAATAAGCGATGCAGTGATTATGTCAACTCCATTCTTACTGACAGAGAGTTTTATTAAATATTTTTTTAGAACAATAACTTCAATTTCATTATCCTCAAACAGGTTTAAGGATTAGATACTGCAGAGAATTTTTATTTGCTTTAAGTGTGACTCATGCATTACGGGTCAAATAGCTTCATCTTGAACAGTATTGTTTTATATTTCTAATATAATGATGAAATCAGAGTCATCAATCCATCTCAACATTATGAATCGATAATTGCAATGATTTTTAAATTTAGAATTTATGTAATTACATATTACAAATACAGAGTCCTTTGCTATGTATTTTATTTGTACTTGTTAATGTAAATATGTAACTGTGTGGAATTTAAAAATATTTAGATTCACGCGCTTTGCATTCATTATTCATTTATAAAAGAGAAAGAAGGGGGAAAAAGCAATTTTCGTATTGCATGTTTTGCCACAGATTATAATTCACGCAACTTCATTCATATGTTTATTTGAATAATAAAAATGTGTGAAAACTAAATTTCGATTCAAAAACTAACATCAGCTATTTCACAAAAAGGTTTAAATTAAAAACGGTTAAGCATTTCTGATGCTGTTAATTTTAATTCAAAGGTTATTATTTTAAAAAAATCAAAAATGTTTTAATTACTTTTTAATATGAATTTATATGATATTTTAAATCAAATATAAATATTTCTGATAGTTTATATATTTTAAGGATTTAAGACAGGAAGATAAAAAAACAGTTAAAAACATAATTAAATCAGTCATAATCTTCCTGATCAAAATTAATCAGTGCTCACTATGCACAAGCATATTCGACCAAGATAAATTTTTATATAAAAAGAAATGCTGGAAAACTCGAAACAGGAGCAAACCATTTATGAATTTTAAACTATGTGCATGTAAACTTTTTTTACTGAGTGTAACAAACCATCGTACTTCAAACATCAACGGAGTAGCCCTTATTAAAATTTAAAAAAAAAAAAATGGAGAACACCTTTTACTGCTACATTAATATTCAGATTCTGAATTTTCTTCTTTTAATGCTAGATTAAAATGCTAGATTTCTTCTTTTATTGCTAGATCTGAAATTGCGCTCCGGAAGCGCAATTTCACGAACAGGTTTTAACATTTAAAAATAAAAACTTTTAAAAAAAGAAATGTATTAGAAATTGGTTTTACTAAAAAGAAATGTATGCTTAATATTATTTTAAATGTCATTGTTGAATCCCCTTAGAAAAAAAATTAACAAAAATCGCAACTTTTATCATCGAATTGATTACAATGAATATGATATTTTAAACAAACAGGAAATTGAAACTATCAAAAATGTGAAATAAAAAGGATTTGGAATCCATTTTTCATTTAAATTAAACTAATTACCCCCCTTTTGCATTTTAAGTACTGTCGCTCTTGAAAATGCCAGAAACTATTTTTGTGGTTATGAAGGAATTTTTATTATTAATAATTTATTTTATTAAAAATAATAATAAAGTTTTTTTAAAACAAAAGAACATAGTTCAAATGGTATAACTGTATAAACGTTAAAATATATAGCTATTTAAAAATGGTCTAATTCAAACTTATTTATTCATGTTTTAGAAGTTGCCCAAAATAATTTCTAAAATATAAATGAATATTTTCATACCCATATTCTACAACAGAAAAAAAAAATCATCTATTTTTTACAACAAATTTTTAATAGGACTTCGAATTTATAAAAGCAATATTGTGTTATCGTAAAGTAATTCTTAATGTTAAGATAATTGTATGCTAAAAAATTTTTAACGGATCAATTCTTTAATTTAACTGCGTTTTGTTCTTGAGCCTGATATAATTTTAATTCGAAAAATATATAAAAAAAGAATAGATTCCATTTTTAATTAATTTTTAAGCGTTAAATAGCATTATAAATTCATTGAAAGAGCATTATAAATTCATTGATTCATTCCATTTAAATAAATAATATAAAATCGGATTATTAATTTTGAATTGAACTACGAAAAGGAACAACGTTAAAAAGAAATACTTATATTCCCAATTTGACCGATAGATGGCAGCACGGTAATTTCATACACGTAGGTACAAAATCAAGGTAAAAATTATTTATTCTTGCACCTGATCAAAATATATAATTGATTAATAGTGTTAACACATCAAAAATTGACATATTATAAATTATTTAAATGATTTCAATAAATAAAAATAATTAATAAAAAATAAAATAAAAATAATTAATAAAAAAATAAAATAAAAATAATTAATTTAAAAATAATTAATCGCGTGTTAGCACTAATAATATGCAAAATTTACATAAAAACAAAACAGTGAAAAATCTTTCAATGAAATGTTGAACTTGATATTTTCCTAAATTTCGTTGATGTCTTTTTAAACATTTTTAATTACATATGGGGACAGAATATTGAGTTATAATAAATTCAAAAATTCTATTAAATTTGATATTTATTTGAGAATTAAATTTGAATTTAATAAATTTCAAAGATTTTTTATTAAATGCACTAATAAATATTTGAAAAGGCTTAGCCTTAAATATTCGAATCATTAAAAAAGGCTCAGAATAAAAATTAAATAGCTTTAAAAATTGTTATTAAAGTAATTAATTTTCACCAGAGTTCTCTCTCTATAGATCTACTTCGAAATACCCATAATAACGTTTCAAAATGATAGAATACCACCATAGAAGTTTTAATTTATTTATCTTTTATTTTTAATTTACTATGCATTGGAAATGAATAAATCACATAAAATACTTTATTGCAAGAATTTGCTTTATGAATGTTGTACTCAACATTGCAAACAGTACCTCAAAAAATTGCAAATTTTGTCCACAATTTCATCATGATTAAAAGATAAATATAAATGGAAGAAGCTAACTTACAGCTATG
Source organism: Argiope aurantia (assembly GCA_026543865.1). NCBI lineage: Eukaryota > Metazoa > Arthropoda > Arachnida > Araneae > Araneidae > Argiope > Argiope aurantia. The sequence goes on along the minus strand of JAPMOR010124037.1, from coordinate 263,327 downwards.
ATAATAAATAGAATTGAAATTGGAAAAGCAGAACAAAACGAAAATATCAAATCTCTTTCCTTTGAAATCTTCTTTCCATAACATTTAAGAGTTCCTTTTATTAAAACTCCTCCTTCAGATTTTTTTCTATTAATCTATGCCTCATATTTAATTTTTACCACTATCTTAAAAATGATAATATTTACTTCCATATATGCAACATAAACTTGCAGATTCACTTTTCCAGATAATAGTAACATATTTAACTAACATTTGGCTCAAAAGGATTAGTAGAGAACAGCATTATGTATGATATTTATTATTATTGCTATTCATTTTACTTCGCCCATTTATTAAACGTTATTTGGTGGACGTGAGTTTACTGCCTTTAAAGGGGGCTCTTAACTCGCTCTCTATGAATATATTACGCTTTATGTATACTTCGATACAACGTATGCCATACGTATATGCGTCATGTTGATTTTCGGCGTATTTGCTGAAGATATGCTTAAATATTTTGTCACACAGCTGCTACCATAACCAGGCTTGATAATATATATATATATATATATGATTGTACAGGAATTTTTTTTAAAAATTCAGCACCCCTCACGAGTTGGTCTAGAAAAAATTATAGATCTAGATGAATGGATAATTTCAAAATTCATATATTATTTTCGTAATTTACAACTTACTCTTTAAGATGTCATGTCTGCGCCTGCGTGTTAAAATTTCTTCAGTATACGCTTTTGATTTTATCCAAAGATAATTTATTTAAGAATAGTTTCCAGCATAATTATTAGAAAATATCATTTTGCAATAGTATATTTCTTTTTGAAACCATTTTTTTTTACCTCGTATTCAAATTATTTGAAACAAATACATTTAGAAATATCTTTTGAAATTTAAAATTAATTTTATGTTACTTTAATTTTCAACGTGAAATAGAATTCTGATTTTAATGAAAAACATTTGACTTCTAATATCCTTTTGATTTTATTTTATTAATATCCTTTTTTGATCATTTAATAATGTTAAAACCAAACTTCTAAACTGTATATTCTTCATATTCTACTAAACTATATATTCTTTAGCATCCTATGTAATTTATAATCCAGTTTGCATAATGTATTAAGTCTGGGAAACCTTAATGTTAGATGATTTTAAAGCCTATCATACTAATTTAATTAAAATACAGTTTTTTATTAAATTGTTACCATTCAACTTAATATTATTCTAATTTATTGAATTTGTCTTCCCACTTTGTAGTTATCATTCTAATCATAAAAGAATACATCATAGGCGGTTAATTAATATCATTGTATTTTTCAAGCAATTTAGTATATTGAATTATGTTTTCCCCATAAAAGTATTAAATAGTTTATGGGCAATATGATAATTATTACAGTAGAGTTTAGAATTTCTAACTGATTCAGATTCAACATCAAGTTCCTCTGAATCCTTAAATTAAGTCCTTTTTATAAAGTATAAAGAAGTTAGAATTGAAATTAGAATGAATTTTTATATTTCAAAAGTCAAAGAGAACCGAAGAAACTTTTTAACACAATTCTTTTGTTAATTTCATTTTTTAAAGTTAGTTAACTGTTATGTATTTAACTGTTAAAAAATATAAAATGATAATTTTATATTGAATTTGATTCAGCATGCGTTTTTATTGAAATATATACCCGGTACAATATCCACGAAATTACTTTTAAAAATAAATCAGAATGCTTTATATTAGGTGACATATTTTTATTTATTTAGATGGAATCATCAGATTTACATTTTTGTGATATAATTATCATTGAACCCCTTTGATCTGATGAAAATTGTAGTAACGGATGTACAAAAGCAACGAATTTAGGAAAATAGTAATAATACATTTACTTCCGTTTACATTATTTTATTTCCGTCTGTTTTTGCTTTTTTTCCTCCAATTTAAAAACGTATCTTTTTACATAAATAAGTTTTCAAATTATCTTACATATTACAAAATAAACTTACAATTTCGGAAACTTATTGCTTCATTATTTATTACAACTGAAGAGACCATCCCAATCTGTCGTACGGTTTAAAATTAAAGCCGATGAAAATTGCTAATGAAAAGACGCAAATTCGATGTACTATTTATTTTTACACTATTTATTATTAAATTTTGATCCATAATTTGAAATCATTAACTAATTCCAAAGAAGACTACAAAGCCATTTTTATAATAATATTCAACTTTAATCACTGAATTATCTATTTAAAGCAACATAAACTTTTTTCTATGATTTCTTTTCCGAGCCAAAACTTTTTAATAGTTCAATTTTGCGCTTTTATTCTCAATACAAATAAAGAAACGGACAAAAGTAAAAAATGAATTATTTGAACATCTGGAGTTTGCAACCTCAGTTTAAGAATTCCATAATTTAATTTACCCTGTAATCTAATAATCTTTTGATAAGTAGTATATTTGATCTCCCACATATGCATCCCGAATTTTACAGTGGCTTCATCTCTTGGTATTATAGCGTAGTATTATATTATACAATTACAATACTGATTAATAGTTCATGAGAATTCTTCAGATTTATTTTAAACTTTTGAATATATATATATATTTGTTTATAATATCGTTTATATTATTATATTCGCCTATAATGGTTTCACAAAGATGATTCAATCCTTTTTATTTTTTAAGCTCGAAAACTTATGGCGAGCCGTATATTAAGGCATTTATCCTACTCTATACTCTCTATGCATCTCAGAGAAATATCTGTTGTCTCGATTAAATATTAAAAGTGAGTGCTGCAGAAAATGCAGAATTTTTCGCATTTTACATTCTATATTAATAATCTAAAAATACAAAAACATAAACAGCTAATAACATAAAGCATCATCCTCCAGCATTTTATTTCTGCTCGCATTATTAAATTTAAAATAAAAAAAAAAGAAATAATTTGTTGCTCATAAATTATTAACTAACTTTAGTCCATCTGCAAACATTGCATTTGACTAGGAATTTTTTAAAAAAAATTTGTATTTGGAAGCTTATACAACCTAGCAATCTGAAATAAATATCAATATTTTTAGTATTGCGAGAATTGTATAGGATAAACCATGCCAGAGCAATGCCTCTCAAGCCCGTGAACTCTAAGACTCAACAGATGGTGATAATAGTCTAAAACTATATCAAGTGTGCTGTTTTTTGTTTTTGTTTTTTTTTACATTTCCCTTTTGTTTCAATTAGCTCAACATTTATTATTAAAAGTAGATTTTTTAAAAAAATACATTTTTCAAAAATTTTTCATTAATTTGCTGAATAATTGTTTTAATTCGAATTTATTTTCATTTTTTAATAATTAATGCTTACCCTCAATAATTGTATCTATTTTTGGAGGATTTTGAGACGAAAATGGTACCGAGGAATATCTTTCAATTGAAACAAAATTCTCAATTGGAAAAAGCTTTAGATTCCGCCTACTAAAGCATTATGAACTTAATACAGTTTTCATTCCTTGTTTCGCTTATTTTTTCTGTTATTTTTGCATTAAATTTCAACAATAAAAACTTTAAAAAAATATGACGCTCAAAAAATCTATTAATGCATTTCCAGTTAGCTAAAAATGTTTGAAAAAAAATTATTCTATTAAAATGCTTCGAAAATAATAATGCTCTAAAGGTAAGCTTGCACAATTATTTTGATGAGTTCCACAAGTTTTTCCTCTTAAAATGACTTTCTGATGATGATCGGTGACATTCGAACCACCTGATACGCACAGGATGATTCATGTCTTTCCACATATGGTTGCTCGTAAAGAATGAATTTACGGATTTGGGGATGATTAAGTTCATTGCTCATCATTCGTAACTCGATACAAATGTTAGACAAAGAAATTGGGAAAAAGTAGTTAAACATGAATAATAATAAAAACAAGTTAAGATTTGAATACAATGAATTAAGTCAAAGTTATTCTCTATTATTTATTAATTTTCGTGTTTTGTATGTAATTTGCTGTTTCTGTATCTTGATGAGTCATTGACTTTTCCGATTGCTGTACTTTTGGAAATAAAAAAAAAATGACTTTGCAGTTTCACTGTAAATGTTTTTTGTTTCCTTTTCATTGGAAGTTTCACTTTAAAGTTTCGAGGCCACCAATATATAAAGGAAAAATGAGATCAGTTCATGATCAGTATTTAAAAAGCTTTAATATTTGAATAAATTTAAGAGAAGCAACAAACCACTTGGTAAAATTTAAAATGTTTGCAACTGGTAGCATTATATGCTATAAAAAGAACAATTAATTTACATCAGAAAATTAATGGAAGATTAAATGCAAAATTATTGCCTTTGAAAATAATTGTGGGAAACGCATTTGGAATTGAAGTAATTACATTATTTTGCTTTATTAGGATGGCATACGCGTTCAAATTAATGATGGTGTAGTTCTTACTTCGATGACACTCGAGGTGACGTAAATGATACCAGTGAAAATTTCTTTTTATATCATTGGGATGCTTTATTTTTGAAAAAGTGAGAAAAAGAAAACACCCATTCAAAAAAGTAATAAAATTTAAGAAAGGAGTTTATCAAGCCACTGCAATTCGAGTATTTTTATGCGTGTAAAATAGTTAGATGACAAAGGAGAACAGCTATGAACTCTTATATGTCAAATCCGATAGTCTGCATTTATTCCCCGAAAGAGGACATTTAATTTTGTGATAATAGTTAAAATTTATGATAATAGTTCAAAATATAATAGAAATTTAAAATTTCATCCTTTATATTTAGCTAAAATTATAACACTAAAATCAATAAATTTTTTTGAAAAACAAACCGAATTAATATTAGATCGACATTTTCTACCGTGAGTCTTAAATTAATAAATGACGGGTCTCTTCAATAAATTTCGACGTTTTGCATTATCTGTCTGATTTTATTTCTGAAAAAAAAAAAAAAAAACACGACTGAAAATAAATTTTTTTTTTAATAATTTGACCGTGTACATTTGGATGCATTTAACGTGATCAAATTTAGAATGAGAATTTTACGTAAACTATTATTTCTTTGATTATCATTTTTTTTATTTTGAAGTTAGAGAAAACGCATTGGTGTAATTTTGGTTCTTTTTCTCATTAAGAAACAAAAAAGAAAAAAAGAAATGAAGCTTTTTCTAAAAGAACTTGATTAAATGATAGGACCGACAGAACATGTAGGTTAGATTAGTCACTGAGAGATGTAAATCTGACATGGCAAAATCTCTTTTACCCTCTTTTAAAAACTCAGAAAAAGAGTGATTGATAAAAGATATGGAAACTCCTTAAGCACCGTCAGAGAGTGTTGCTAATTTTCTGAATAGGTGCTTCAGATAAGATATTCTGCCAGACATATGTGCTTTCTACAGAAAGGTATCTGATGCAAAACAATTTGAGATATATTTTTCGCTCCGCAAATTATTCATGGCTAAGATATGATCAAAAGGCTGCATTGACTAAAAACAAAAGTGCCGACTCATTAAAAAAACACCAATGGAATATTTTTTTTAATTTTTAATTTTGTTTAATAAGAATAATAAACCCGCGAATCCTGCTGAGAAAAATGAGTTGGATATCTCTTTAACTGTACTACATTTTAATTATGCTTTTAAAAATATTTTTATATATTTTTAAAAGCATAATTTTGATATTTAACTTGCTTGAATTAAAAATAAAAAAATATTAATGTTAATTTAATTAGAATATCCTTTCTTAATTTTAACATTTTGACACTGTATTTTGAGCACATACTTTTTAATTTTTTAAGGGATGAAGATATCTCAGAGCAAGAGCTTTTGAACCGCATCGAGCAATTAAAACATTAATACCTAGCAAATGGGCTTTTATATTCTTTATTTCTAGATGATAAACACTTAAATTCGCAAAAAAAAAAACAAAAAAAAACCCTTAATTGATTCGTTAATTTGCCTCTGCATATATTTAGAGATTGATTTATTATACTCACGGAAATGGGAAAAAAAATGAATGGAAAAAACTTGGGTAATGGATAAGATCATTTTCAGATGGATACCGCTTCCTTATTTTTTAAAAGTACATTCGAAAATATTTTCTTTTAAAAATTACAATATTTCTTATAATTCAAAATCCGTAAACCATATATATATATATATATATATAAAGTTTTATTTACAATAACAGATAGCGCTGCTATAAATTCAACGATGTCACCAGAAATTATCTATTTTGCCTCCATATAAGGTTATAAACATAAAATTTTAGGTTTGAATACATTATAGGATTTGCTTTTGTCCAATATTTTAACGTTTATGCGCAAAACTGACTTGATAAAAGGCATTCATTAAAATATCTCAAACAGTTTTATATAACTCAACTTCTTTATGTAGGCAGTAAATAAAATTTTATTGGTGTGTTTCATGCTGAAGAAATACATATGTCAAAAGAATATAATGACAGATATCTAAAATAAGATATCTAATATTTCCCCTAAAAAAGAGCAATGAAATAAAAAAAATAAGAAAATGAAAGATACTGGAATGAAAATCAGCATCTTAGTAAAATACAATAAACAATATGTCTTTAAAAAAACTTCAGTCTTTTAATAAATAAATAAAAGATCCAGTTAACAATAATAATAACATACTTGCACTCTTCTTTTATGGTATGAAATTAATTCGGTTCAAAAATATATTTCTACGAAACAACTATAATTGTTATATGAGTCAGCACATTTCTCAACAAAAACTTCATTATTCTCTTCACCTTATAGCATCAGTGAATGAATGTTTTCGAAGTTGATATTGATTAATATTAAGATTCGCTTCCATAGAATTTTAATTCAGTATTTAGAATCTGATACCTTTATTAATATCTAAACAATATTAAAATGAGAAGGAATGCTGCAATATTTCCTCGTGCGATGCTAGCGAAAATAGGCGAAAAATAACTAATTAGCTTTCAGTAGATCAAAGAGAGAAAGAAATGGTAGGGTGAGGTGGAGCTTTCTGATAACGTATTAGAAACTAACCACAAATAAAAAAAACATCACATGAAATTGAATGTCTAATATCCATTATCTCGGTATTTATATTTTATTTTAAATAATCATGTACTAAATTTTATCTGCACATATAACAGTAGCATAGTAATTAGGAAAAGAGGCAGGGTAAATAAAAATAGAACACTTTGGGAACATTCTTTTAGAGGAAGGAGCACCAGTAGAACTAACTATTAAGGCATATTTCACTTTCTAAAACCTCATTTACAAAGGTTATAAAAATACGAATCTTCGGACGCTATTTGCCATTGTTATGGGAAAATATTATAGATATTTATAGCGCCTATTACCCCACATTAGGCAGAAAACTCAAACATGTTTCTGTGGCGAGTGAAAATAATGATCACAGAATTTGAAAAATGACACTGGAATTGTTGCAAAAATAACAAAGTCAGATATTGCGCCTTTTATACTGATATGGTTTCCTAAGAAAGGGGAAGTAGAGTGGACATAAATTATATAATCTTAAATTAGGTAAAAAGAAAAGAGAAATATTTTAATTAATGTATAACTTGCTTTAAATTATTACTATAAAAGTAGTAAAAATTGTAGCTTAATAATAATAAAAATTCTTATAAATTATTTTTAGGCTGTAATTTTCTTAATTCTGGAAATCTAAATTCAGAAAAAGATCCAAGGATAGGGCCGTGAAGACTACCTATCGCAGTTCAACAAGGCTAATGCATCACATTCTAAGTGGCCGAAACGGCTTTAACATTTTTCTTATTCATTTTTTTTTCTTTCAACAAGGAATAATTTATGTTTTTTGTGACGATCTATGCTGCATGCGAAGCAATTCTTTCTTAAAATTCCACATAGAAAATATTCTTAAGATCTTCAAATACTGAATAAAAATACTGGAAGTTTCTACTGAATACAAAACAAAATCGATTTATTCACTTTAAATGTTAATTTTTCAATCTAAAAAGTAGCAAATCAAATCAACTGAGTACTTCCAGTTTTAAGAAAATAAAAGTCAACCCAAGTAAATGCGCGTGCCTCCTATTTTCCAAAAAATTGGTAATGCCTGTCTTAGCCCCAAACCAAATTTTCGGCCAACCCGTCCCCTTCGTAAATGAATATAAATACCTAGGGTTAGTTTTAGACGCAACATTAAGCTTTAATAGTCATATTAAAGCAGCCCTCTCCAAAGCTACTAAAATGAGTATTAAACTCAACAGCTTAATTTCTCCATGGAGCAAGCTATCGATTAGGCTCAAGCTTCTGCTCTACAAAGCTATATTAAGACCAACTCTGATGTACGGCTCCCAAATATGAGGGGCGACATCAGCAATTAACATAAAGAGGTTGCAAGTTTTTCAGAACCGTCAACTGAGGAAAATTGTCAATGCACCCTGGTATGTCAGAGGAAAAATAATTCGTAACGACCTCAAAATTGAACCTGCTTCGGAATTTATTAAAATAACGTCAATTAAGTTCTTTGAAAAATTACCCCAGATTCGCAACGAGTTACTCAAACTACCATCATACTATCCTGCATTACCCAGCTCTAGGAAAAGACCTAGAGCTGCAATTGATAATGTTTACATTAATTTCCCAGCCGTAAAAAAGCTGAGAACTTCTTTACTCCGTTGCCAATCTGGTGGCTTAAAATTCTCAAAATTATTACTGTTTAGGCCCTAAATAGCTACGATGTGCTACACGCGAATTTAATTTTCTGAAATTTTTATTCAGCCCAACTAAAAGTCAGTCCCCATAGTAAAAGGCACGTGCAACGTAAATCCATTAAAATCTCTTCTTACCCCATAAATAATATTTATTATTATTTTAAATACATTAATTATACCAAAACTTTAAAAATACAAAAATTAAATACCAAATTTCATGACGTTAGAGCTTTATTGCGCTCGTCTAAACTAGTTCAATTAATTTTAACTTTCCCTAAACTAACAAATTAAAGTAACTATTGCAAATTATGATGTGAAGGTGCTCGTGACCACTTTGTCACATCGCGGAACTCCGAAACATCATGACGTTGCCGTTACTGAATTCATTGGTGGAAATATATGAATCATTATCAATAAACTATCATTCTTGGAGGTTCATTTTATTAAAATAAATTTTTATTTAAACTAATAGTTAACTAGTTCAAACTAATCAAATTATAAGTAGATAATTTTAGTATTATAAATATTAACCATATAAAAATATTCTAAAAAAGTAATTTTTTTAAGATAATGTTAAAATGTGTAAAATATTTCGATAATTACAGTTATTTTAGTTACAGTGATTAAAAATCTAAACGCGACATCATTAAAATTGAAAAATATTTCACCATTTGCATTAATGTTAATCTGAATTGCAGTATAAAAATTAATATCTCTGGTTTTAAGAAAAGCGCATATTTTCATAATTCTGGAGATTGAAATTTGACGAACTATTAATTTTGATTTCGCATGAGTTTTAACAATTAAACCCAAAAATGCGCAAAAAGTTTCATTTTATTATGCAAACATTTATATAAAATAGTTGTTTATATAAATGCTTATTTTATTTTAAATCTGTGCTAGTTTATGCATAAAAATAAAAGAATACACGAAAAATTCTATCAACATTAAAAGAAATAATAAAGTAAAGACAGTTTGACAAAAATACATAAGCATAAAAAACATGAAAAATTAATTCTGAAATCTTAATCTGAAATCTTCACCCTCTTATGTATTAACCAAAATATAAAGTCATGCCTAGCATTTTTTTGGTCGAGAGCTAAGCTTTAACTTCATATCTTGCATCATATAATATATCAAGGTCACAGAAGAACCCTTCATTATTCTAGATCGTATCAATGCCAAAGTATTTGCCAAGTTAAGGCATGATGTCGGTTTCAAAAGTCAAAAAGAGGAGCTTCACGATTATGGAAAGTTGTTTTTAGCTGATCTGATACTATATGCTTATTATTATATGATTACATTACGAAATTATACGATTCCATTATATAAGAATATTTATAAAAAAATATAAGCACATATGGAATGAAATAAAGTTGCAACAGTAATATGAAGGGCGAGGGCGAGTGAAATTATTTGCAAATAAAAATTAAAGTTGTATTCTGTAACTTTGATGTAAACAACAGAAATAAGTTTTGCTGGGAAATCGTATCATTCCCACAAAAACTGTTTAAGTGATTATTTTATATTTTTTGTGAAACTTTTTTTTCTGATTTTTAAAATTAACTTTAAAATAATTAATAATTAATCCAATTTTTTTACAGGTTGCAAAAAATTGGAAACTAAAATTTTTAATTGATAAATGATATCACTAATGTGTATAAAAATAATTTAATTCAACATTATTAAATTTAATTAATATAAATTTAATAAAATTTTCAAAACAGAAATCAAAATTTAAATGAATCATAATCACATAACAAAAAGAAATCCTCTTAGCCTACCTGATGTTGAAAACAAAGTGTTTATTTAATTGACTGCTCTTGACTCAATGTTCGCAGTTATGCTTTCGAAAGTCTGCACAATAAGTTCTTGTTGAAGCGCGATCTCCTTGAATCAGTGGCAACACCTTGCACCAAATCTGTTCCCTGGCGCCCTCTATTGTCGGCAAAGGAGACAGTCCAAGTTCATGTGCAACTCCGAAGAACACAGCGACCAACACTGTGCGATTTTGATCGCTTAGCTTACTGTTAAGCGCCGTTCGAGTCTGCTCATCCAATGCCCGCCCTTCATGCTTGCCCAAATGCAATTCTCGCCGCAGCATTGGTTGGGTAATGCGCGCTACGCGGCCAATCATAGGCAGGGGAGGAGCCTAGTGCCTGGAACAAAGAAAAGAGTTAAGCCGGTTTTGGTGATTATGCCGTTTCGGTGCCTCCCCCCCTAGATTTCGTTCCCGCCCTTGCCCTTTCGTGATCGATTCTTTGAACAAAGCATGAGGTGACGCTATTGGTTGGAGAAGGGTCCGTTATTGTTGTATTGTCAGCGACTGTTAGTCTGTGCTGCGTTTTGGTACAGAATCAATTTGCGGTGCTAAAGGATGGTGTATATTGTCTACATTAATTTTCTTGGCTAAGTTAGTGATTATTTTTTTAGCTGAGTCATATCATAACATATTTTTTAAAACTGCAATTTCACCTTTAGTCAGTTTGAATAAATATAATATTAAATATTTTTCTACTTAAAAAAAACAGGAGAAAACTTGTAATTGTTGCCATTTTTTGGGTTACGAAAGAAAAAAAGTGGCAAAATGAATTATGTTATTCAATATTTAATATTGAAAGTAAGGTTAATTTCAAATTTAGAATTCTATCTTTCGTAAAAAATATTAATTCATAAACTATTCAAAGTAATTTTAATGTCATAATATTTTTCCTCCCGATTTTGGCTTCTTTTCCCGTAATATATTGAAAAATAAATTAATAATATAATTACTTTTTTATATTTTTGTAATTAGATTCACAATAAGTAGTATTATGTGAACTTTTATTTTAGAACTGTTCTAGTTTGTTATTAATAAATACATAAGGATAAGAATATCGATTTAAATTTTAAAAAATGAATATTATTTCAATCACGTAATAGAAATGTTGTGTTTAAAAATTTTCTGGTAAAAATAAAATGCCATGAAAATGTATTAATTTTTTTAAAGTTCTCCCAAAATATTCTCTAATGCAAAAACATATTTAACGACGGATTTCATAATTAATCAGAATGTTTTGTTAATATCTGTTCCGTTCTTCCCCAAGATTTCAAGTGCACAATGAAAGAAATGTTATTAAAAATGGTATAAAAATAATAAGATGCTCTAAAACAGAGCAGGGATTTACATTCATACAATAACTCTCTCAATCGTACATGCAGGTTCAATATTTCCCTTTAAAGAAAATGTTTTCAACAAGATAGTTATTTACTGAGTAAATCCTAACGCGACTTTTGAATGTAAAATTAAAGAATTTGAAGAAGGATGAAGGAAACTGGAGAAATTAATTTAATAACTTTATGGACAAATATTAAACGAATGAAAAATGAAAACTTTTTACATATTCAAAATAATATGATATTTAATGATTTTTTTTCTATAAGCTTCGTCTAATGTATTCAAAGAAAGCCGCAAATTCACCAGAAAATATGCTAACAAAATAACTTAGGATTGAAAGAAAGTTTCCTGCATGAAGAAGTATACGTCGAATATTTACTTCACACAATATTTTTTTTAAATATCACATTAATTTTTTAATCACTTTTAACTATAGAGATGCATGTCTTAATATTGGAAAAAAATTAATTTAAACTTCCTGCCTTTTATTCTATTTTTAATTTGCATTAAAAATAATAGGTTAGTTAATACTGTTAAGTATATTTAGAGAAAGCTTCTCTTCGAAATGAAATGTAGTTTTACACTAACAGGGTGTAATTCCATTTCACATAAATTTCCACCTAAGTTTGTGCACTAACAGTGTAGAGACGCTTGATCATCTACATTGGATTTAACGTCCACTTGACCTACTTACGGATTGAAACAAGTTTCAGAACTTCCAATTTCACTTCAATATTTAAAAAAAAATAACAGTAAGAAATCCTTCAGCTTCAAATCACTGGTCCGAATTTGATTGTTTTTATTTAATATAAAAATTCAATATGCCCAGAATTCTCTTGGTATGCCCTAATAAGATCGCCTGACCCCATTTCCGCTTTAATCACAAAAACACTACTTTATTGCATATTTTCTATGAAAAAAAAATTATCTCTGCCTCAACTGTTATATAGATTTCGTCGGGTTTTTTTTTAATTTTTTTTTAATTTTTATTTTACACTAGCCACATTTGGTAATCAGTTGCTTGTTAAAATTTTAAATTAAATATTTTATGCAACTTGGTCTGTTAACTTCTTCATCAAAATATTTTTGAACTTCAAATTTTAAGAAAAATTAAGAAGTCTAGATTTTAAATAGTCCTTTAGTCTTTAGGAAACATATTCTTCGAAATATCCTCTATATTCCACCTTTAAAATAAATAAATAAAAAAGTTTCTACCTTTTGCGATCTTACTTCAGTTTTGTATACTGAAATTTTAGAACAATCAATATTTTCATAATCTTAGGTCAGTCAATCTCAGGGAAACATTGAACGTCGATTGGCGTATACTTCTTTGAGACGGTCGATAAAGTAGTCTGAATTCGCTCGTTTTTATGATAGTAATATTTCAAATTTTCATAACTCAATCAGTTTTAGTCGAAGAAAAGAGCAACATTTATTATTATTATTATTATTTAAAATTATTCGCCTTCGGCTACCTTTAGTTCGCTGATAATATTGTGTATTTTTAATTTCTTTATATCGTATATATAAAAATAAGAAAGCGGAGAAAAAATGATTGCCTATAGCTTACTTTAACAATACAGAATTTACAGATCATTTATATATATTTTTATGTACTCAGTACCGGCCATCTGGTGCGGTGGATGCAATGCACCGGGACCCCGCAATTAAGGGACCTCAACATGATGAACTAAAATAGTTATCTGAATAATAATAACAATAAGGAAAGAAAAGAGGACGACATTTAATTATAACAATAGACGGGTTTGGAAATATACGAAGTTTACAGATATATTATAGTCTGGTGCAAGTATGCAACATATGAACATAAAGTAAGTAGATTTACGGTCATTTGCCTCATCTTCTAGGTTAGATTGCATATAGTATTTTGATAATTCATACCATAAAATGCTTAATACTGTTAGATTTAATCATGTCCATGCCAAGGAAATATTCTTCTGGATATCAAAAAAGAAAATTAGCGAAAAAGGAAAAAGAATAAAAGCTAAACTTCAAGAAGTCACAAGTAGATCTATTCTCTTGTTTATTACGTAATTTTGGCAAAAATATTGCTTCGATTTCAGAAGTTATAATTCAAGTTACAATTGGAGACGAAAGTTTCACACAAACTGCACAATCTTGCAATAAAAACGTAGAAATTGAAACTCTTTGAAGAAATGTATGTTTATAAAAATATGATCGTATCAGAAACTAACGGTGAACATTTCAATAGCAAATATAATCAAATGAATATAAGTGATCCAGGTTTGTGGACAAGTTTTCTAACTGATAAATTTAGAATGTTTTGTGTTAAAATCTGATCCTTACAACACAAAGAAGCTGTTGATAAGAATGCTAAAGGTAGGTCATTTTCCTCTATGTACTACTTAAAGAAATACCAAATGGAGAAACCCAACTTCGCAGCTGGTTAATTTATTTAAAAACACAAGACTCGATATTTTTTTGTGTACTATTTTCCAAAAAAATAAATAAATAAATAAATAAAATAGGAACTGAACAATCTACACGATTTATAATAGCTGGAGAAAGCTGTCAATTGTAATTCAAGACCAAGAACGTTTTATTTGTTACTTAATTTTTTTATTGGTTGGAAAGAGTTACTAAAATGACTAAAGTTATATTTGACTATTGATAAAAACAAATCAAGTCAATATAAACAAAAAATTGGAATGACTAAATTACTATTTTAAAGAATTGTAGAAGCGATTCAATTTTTTTCATTTAATAATCTTTCACTACGGGGAAACAGTGAAAATAATAAGAACACCTAATACTGGAATTTTTTTAAGTTTAATCGAATTATTTAGTAAATACGACTTTGCAAATAAATCATATTAAAAAAATAAAAAAATTAGAAAATTAAAATTGTGCATCACTTATCACAGAGATTACTAGAACAAGTTATTTCTGCGTTATGAAATGAAGTCCTTAAAAAAAATTAAAAACAATATAAAAGTAGCCACGTACAACAGTATCCAAATGGAATTTACTCTTGATATTTCCCATAAGGAACAAATTTCAGCCATTATTGGGTATATAAATTTTGAAGAGAAAATATTAAATGTAAATGAATCATTTAGAGGGTTTATTAAAGTAACTAATATGACTGGAGGAGGACTAACAAAAACTCTATTAAAAAGATTAAATGAGCTGGATTTAGATTTTATGATTATAGAGGACAGGTGTATGACAACGGTAGCAGCATTATAGGGAAATATCAAGTTGTACAATCTAGAATAATTGCTTTAAACCCACATGAAATTTATATGCCTTGCTTATAATACACTTTTAATTTATTAAGGAATATGATTGGTAAGACATAATATTAATTTGTGATATTTTTTCCAGCAGTATATATTGTAAAAAATAGATATTGCACCTTTTATATTGCTTATTTTCTGCATCTACAAAAAAAAATAGTAAATTCTATAAAAGCATTTAAAAATTAGTCTTAAACCATTATGCAATACTCTTTGGGAAGCCAAAATTAATTCAGTTAAAACAGTATTAACACAGTTTGAAAAAATTTGTAATGTCATAGAAGAATTTATTGACGCAAATAATAATAATACACCGATATCAGAAGCTACAAGTCTATTGGATTCAATACAAGAAGGGATATTTATTTTATATTTAATAGTATGGTTTGCAATATCATCCAGAATTAACACTACCAATAAGCTATTTCAAGCAAAAACAGTTCGTCTTGATTTGGCTTTAAATTTAGTCAGTAAAATTAAAACTGAAATCCAAAATTTAAGAACAAAATGTAACACATTTTTAGACGAAGTAAAAGTGATAGGACGAATTTGGATATTTTAGATTGTTTTCTTAAAAAATGAATTAGAAAAAGAAAAAGGTTCTAGTCTGAAATAATAGAAGATGAAGTTATAAAAAATGGAACAAAGGAATTTACGTGTTATTTTTAATACAAAAATTGATAATGTTATTGTACAGATAGAAGATAGATTTAAAAGTATGTCCATTAATCGTTGATATAAAAACTTTAGAAAAACATGGAAAAATCTTGTAAAATTTTATAAGACAATGTAAATGTAAATCTAATCGAAGAAATTGATTTGCTACAGGATTTGCTTTGAATGAAAAGGATGAAAATAAAGCACATACTGTATTGCAATATACTAAATAATAATTATAATGAGTTATTTTCAAATGTATTAATAGTGTTAAAACTTTTCTTGATGTTGCCCGTAACCATAGAAAATGCTGAGTGATCTTTCAGCAAATTAAAATTAACAAAGTATTGCCAATGATCAGGGATGTGTGAAGAACGCTTAAATGAACTTGCTATTCTAAGCATCGAAAAAAAAGTGCAAAAAATAGTAATTATTCAGAAGTAATTAATAGCAAAAACCAAATCACGTCATAAATAAACACGCAATAGCCTTATATATTATGTTTGTTTTTTTTTTTTTTTACTTTCCAAAAAATTTAGGGTTTTTTGAGATTTTTACTTTTTAATTATTTCGAGTAGAAATGAACATAAAAATAACAGTGTCTTTATAACATTGCTTATTTTTACTTAATCTGAAAAAAATCCATAAAAATGGATTTATTCAGAAAAACTGGAAATTGAATTACTTTCACTGCTATATTAGATTAAATAAATAGCCTTTTGCAACATTTGAAAGTTAGAAGAAAAAAAGAAAGAAAGAAATGAAAATAAAAATCCTTTATAAAACTCAGAGGTTAGATAGCTCTAATAGCTACTTGTTACATTTTTCAACCTTTATTTTAATCTTAGTTTAAATAAAAATGATCAAGTCAGTCTTCAGGTGTCTTAATTGACATTTACAAATCTTAGGACAGAATATAAATAGCTTTTTTTCCTTTCCATCGAATTCCTGCTGAGACTGAACATCAGAATTCTACATAGTATTATCCTAATAGACCGGCATATCTTGCCCCTTTGCCAGTATATTTTTTTAGATGATAGCATCAAAAGTAATCTCAAAAGTATCTGCAGCTCAACATTTCTCCCATCTTTATGTAAGATGTCAAAAGATAAGGAGTCGGCTTTAGAAACCATAAAAATGTCTTTTTGATGATCTCTATCTCACCATTGCATCCAAATATTTACACACTTGTAAATAACCGTAAAAATACGTCGAATGTCAGAATGTAAACTCTTGGGATTTCACTCTCATAGCTTTGAATAAATGGAGTAGTTTCTCTAATTGCAGGGATTACAAACATCGGTTTAATGTAAAAGAGCATTATCTACAAAGATTTCTTTTGATATAATGATCTATGTATACATAACACACTACAATATGTATCGAAGAGTTTTTATCAAAACATTTTTTATCTTAAATGACTATTTCTTGATATCCAACTTCAGTTTTAAGTTGTTCATCAATTGCAAACTACGTATTAGATGAAAATCACCCCATAAATCAATTACTAGAAAACGACCATTTCCTCTTTTTCTTGAACTCATATTTCTTACATAAAGACAACCCACTCCTTTGAGGGACGATTTGGATATGAGGATGAGAAGTTGCCGCATAAGTAAGCAGATTCCCGTTTTCCTAATAGATATATCAATTATATCGGATCGAGCTGCTTGCAAGCCGATGATGGGTAATACTCCTTAAATGGGAAATGGATAGAATGGATGCAAGAGTTGCACTATAATGGGACTATTTTTTATAAATCTCATGGTCTGAAATGAATGTCATGACCACTTTATCTTTCAGTTTACCCTGGACGCTTTAGCATAGGTGAGGGTAGCTAATTTGAGGCATCCGCATAGCTCATTTGAGGGCTGTCGATGTTTTCTTTCCTAAAAAAAATGAAATATGCAGTGGAATAGATCTCTCTACATGAGGAAGTATGCCGTTGTTAAAATTCTTCATAAAAACATATGTTTCTGAAGTTCAATGAGTGTATTATTTTTAAAATTCATTTTGGTCTTTTATAGGCGCAAGAGCTACCTATTTCTTTATCTGCTAAGCTGTAAGCTTAAAATTTTAGTTAACTCTATCGTAGGAGATGTAATAAAAAAAGAGATAATAAAAATGATATAAAAAAGAATTAATTATTGTGATCAAAATAATAAATTATATTTATTTAAAATCAAAATCAAAAGCTTCTTACTTTTTAAATAGATGGAAGTATATAAATACCACAGATGTAATTTAACATCGTTTATCTTAAATTTCAAAACACATTGGAAATTGAGTTTCAATTACAAATTAACATGAAGGGAATGCAAATAAAACTTTTAGGTGAGTATGATTATAAATATTAGAAAACCGAGAATTGCTGCTTCATTTGTTGAGTTTTGGCAAAAGCTGTTGGGAATACCTATACTCTTCCACTGTAGCAAGAATCATTAAATGCATGAGGACATGAAGACATCTTTGTTCCCATTCTCATCCTGTAGCAATCATTGTTGATATTACTGAACAAATTCAATGGCCATCAATAGAAAAGAAATGTTCTTATGATTGTCAGAATGTGAAAAGTGCATGTTTTCCAAATCATATCTCCTAGGATCAATACTCAAAATAGAGATATACTGTAAATGCCCTTTGTGTACATTTGGAAGGTAACGTTAACAAATTAAATTCTACTGACTAATTTAGATCAACGCTGTTCTGTCTCAACACGTGGCTTTGGTTATGTATCTGTTTCGTAATACAAAATTTCGGAACAATATTTATCTGATTTAAAATTACAGAAGAATAAAAATATTTTTAAAAGATTACTGTTGAACTGACAAACGCAGAGCTTAGTAAAATACAGTCGAAATATGCCATTTAGTGCAATCCAAACCATAATGTTTGGTTATAATTATATGTCAAGGTAGTGTTATTCCATAAACAAACAAATTACCATGGCCTCTTTGAAATTTTCTCGCAGACTCTCCAAAAAAGGTCTTATCCTCTCTCCGCTAAAAATTGTGGTTCTTGAGTGAGATTACGAATTCCTTGTATGGCATTAGTGATGAAAGAAGCGTGGAGATTCCTCAAAATCTCTAGTTTAAACTTATTGATGGTAGCAATGTTTTCTCTCTACTTCGTATGTAAGAAAGTAAAAATAATTTTAATTCCGTGAGAAAATAAATGTTTGCCTAAAGGCAAATCAATATTTGCAAATAGTTTTATGGGTGAAGAATAACAAAAGAAAAGATTCCTGCAAATTTACCATCATGAGCAATAAGTTAAACGCAACGATCGAAACAACAAAATATTAAAATTATTTCTATTCATTTTAATTTAGAGCGTCTCTTTACGAATCAAGTTGCTTGTGGAGTTTTCCATTTTTTTAGGCAATTTAAGAGAAAGGTATTTTAACACACTGTTGATCAATTTATTGCTAAAAAACAAAGAATATTATTTTATCTTTGATTAGAGGAGGAATTGTAATATCTGAATTTTCAAAACCATGCCGTGAGTCATATTATTTCGCGATATATAACTCTTGATAAGATTGTTTTCAAACCTGTGAAAAATTATTCGAATGTTTTTGATTAAGCTAAGGAAAACATATTTACCTGACTCCAGCAAGAAAAATATTTTGTATTCCTAAAATTCCGTAATTGGCTTGAATCTGCGCAGTAACATTCGATGGGTGTTTTCTTAACCACAACAATTTTTGCGATTTTACTTTTTCAAATATAGAAGTATTGATATGATGTTTTTATCGATTTTTTTTTCAAAATTGTTAAAAAGGCTAGTCAACTATCAATGATGAATAGTGATTTCGTTTCTGATGGAAAAGTGTTTTGATATTGTTTACATGTTATCAGTTTAAATATTAAGAATACAGAATACCTATTAGTAGTCGTAAATGATTGACATTTTTGCTATTTCAGAGATGGATGCGAATATAGAAATCTCTTTTAAAGATCCATAACAAGTTATTATTTTTTATATTTAAAAGATATTATGAAATTCAAAACACTCAGAAGCCACTGTGGAGATTTATATGATTTATCTAGTTTATGGAAAAACACTAGATTCCTGATATCAGGAATCAAATATTTCATGCTAGCTGTTCTTAAGAGTTCGTACATTTTTTCTTAATTTTGTTCGATAATGCGCACGGAAACATCTATAATGCGGATATATAGTTTAATTCTAGTGATTTAAATTGGGAAAAGAGATCAGATTGCTGCCTGAAAGCGTGTTAGAATTTTGTATTATAGGATTCAAAAGCAAGTATTTATCATAATTATTGTGCTTTTAAATTTATCAAAACATCTCTATAATTCTATAAATCACTTTCACATTGTTTTGCGATAATATATCACGCATTCATACGCAGGAAATTAATTAAAAAATTTACCTGTGAATGCGATAAGGTAAATTGACCGTAGAATCTGGGTTTTTATATTCAGAAATGGCAGTTCATTTCCGTTATCCTGAGATATCCTAAAATTTTCAAAACACAAATAGAGAAGTGAAAGGTCTTAAAATGGAATAAATTAGATAAAAGAAACTTGGTATAATGTTTTTTCTCCTGAATTAAAGATCTGTATCCAATGCATCAACTAGAAGATTATCTATCTGTATATCCATATGCGTATGAATGCAGAAGTGAGTGTGCATTTACATTTCATACTATATTGGTAGATACATGGAATTCGATAAGGCATTTTGTATCAAATCTGTTTGAGACCAAACTTGTGTCTGTTTGTCCATTTTCTGTGATAACTGAAAAATGCAGTAAACTCCATAAATGAATTTTGGTATGTGATTTTAACTCGGAAACGGCGGATTTATATTAAATTTTGGAGTTTAACTCAAAATCGTCACATTGTATGGGTACACGAGAAAATAAAGCAGAGATCATTCTTATCAATTGGGCATAAAAATATGACATTTATTGTTTAGAGAAAAAAGTTAAAAGCTAATAATAATGAATAATGTCAAGGTAAAAACATCTATACTTATAATAAAGCTCAATGTGTGTGTGTGTGTGTGTGTGTGTGCCAGACCATTCAACCTACAGCTACCAAATTCGGCACGTGTATACCTTGGAGACCGGGAATGTGCACCTGGGAGTTATTTTTTGGAATTTTTAACTAGAATTTTATTTATTTAAAAATTAAGCGAAATTTTGACGTGTTTCTGCTATAACTTCCGAAATAATTACCGCACAAAAAATATTTTTACATGAAGTTAACGATCAAAAATTTATCTTTTAAATGATGCAAATGTTTTAATCTTAAAATTAAATTTCTACTTATAATGAATTTTTAAATAAATATTTTAACTATGTTTTTCAATAATTTTTTTCGTAAAAAATAAAAATTAAGATTAAGCACGTTTCGAATTCATGGGAAAAAATTAGCTTTTTTCAAAGTGTTGCCATCACATTGATTAAAGCCCCATTAAAAATAAATTAAATCTTTTTGGAAATGAAATCTGCAAAAATATAATTTTCGGCACGTGTCTGTAGGAAATGAAACAAATATGAAATATTATTTTTTCTAAAAAATAAATTCAAGAAAAATTATTTTATGATCTTTTACACTCTCTATACAGGGTGTTTATTTAGTCACGGACCCATTTTGATGTTTAATGACTCATAAAATAATGAAGATATAAACAAACTTATGGCATTTATTGATGGAATAACTCATATATTTTCCTTTTCAGGTTTGAATATTTTTACTTTTGTAAATATCGTCTGCGCGTGTTTTTAATTTCAGATAATTTCATTTTCCAGTCTAAATATCTGTACTTATCTAAATATCGTCTGCTTATTAATTGCATTTTTCTCTCTTTTGTTTTTGGCAACTATTGAAATGTTATGTTTACTTTTGATGTGTTTGTTCTATGTAGTACTTTTGTATGTGATGTTTTATTCGAGCGGATATTAAGGATAATGCATACACCACAAGAGAAAGCACAAATTTTATGGTGGTCATAGAGTTAATTTCCAATCAACTAAATCACTGACTTTTAATAGTTAATTTCCAATCACTTAAACTGATTGATTTATGAAAATTTGAATATCACTTTTCAATAAAAAAAGGATAATTTTAGATTTTCCATCGATCGTTTCAAAGAAAATACGCCAATCAGCGCGCGCAGGTTTCTCAAGATTAATTGGCTTAAGATTATGAAAATGTTGAGTTTTTCTAAATTTTTAACATTTAAAACTTCATAAATAAGTCTTAGTTGATCGTGGAAAATAGAAACATTCATTCGTTTATTTAAAATTTGGTGTGTCCAGAATATTTCTCAGAATATGATACCTTACTGCATTAAATTTAGACTTCATAATTTTTGAAATATATTTATAGGCCGGAACAAAATATTATTATTGATTTCATTTCAATCCTTTTGAAAGCAAAACTAAAAACTGAATTTTATGCTGAATCTCAGAAATTTTTGTTGAATTATTGTTTGAGATATTACATAAATTATGAAAAATATTTTGTAATTAACATAAGACTTAAATACCGAGCTATTCTGTTTGCAATACTCACATTCAATAATAATAATAATAAAGAAATAACAATAATGATGATAAATAAAATAAAACGCTTGGTTTTATTAAAAAATATCTTAATATTAATTGCTATTTCATCATTTACATTTTAAATTAAAGTTGAAGTTTTGCCGGAAATGACAACAAATTAGCAAAATATATATAGTAAATTCAACGAAACGATCTAAACAACAGTATAAGTTTGGCATGGCTATCAAAATTTGAAGATTAAAAATGTTTTGTTTGAGAATCCTTTAAGAGACCAGTTACTTAAAATATTTAATTGAAAATTGTAGCGAGCGGTAATACTGGCGAACCGGCTGGTCGCCAAAAGCGGGTAATAAGCAATAAAAGAATGAAAATTAAATAAGATAGTTGTACTCAGTATATAATAATAGATTTAATCATTTCTTGTTTTAAATACTTGCAAATAATTTTTGCGATCAATAAGACTGAGAAATAATTTTTATTTGCTTTCAGTAAGAATATTTTTTCCCAGAGGAAAATAGTAGGCAAACGCTCTATCTTTTTTAGCTAGAAATCTGATAAAAACGCTATTTTCAACAAACAATAATTATAGATAAGTCTAGAAATATTGACACCAGTCTTAAAAATTTTATTTTCTATCATTACTGGCTTAGGAGTATTGAAAGTTCAGCGGAAATAGAAAGAGAGAAAGAAAGAAATATCGCTGAATAATGCTCTTTAATTATACTTTCAGCTGTTCCAATAAATAGCATTACTAAACAAAGCAATTGTTATATCCTTACAGGTTTTATAGTTTACTGATATGTTATGCGGTTCGATAGTCAATTAATAAATATTGACAACCTATTCGACTTTGTTTCAAAATAAAATTTTTAAGCAGAAGCCCACGTATTTTATATTCTCTGAATTATTAAGGTACTAGCCGTCTTTGGCGACCAGCCGGTTCGCCAGTATTACCGCTCGCTACAATTTTCAGTTAAATATTTTAAGTAATTGGTCTCTTAATAGATTCTCAAACAAAACATTTTTAATCTTCAAATTTTGATAGTCATACCAAACTTATACTGTTGTTTAGATCGTTTCGTTTAATTTACTATATATATTTTGCTAATTTGTTGTCATTTCCGGTAAAAATTCAACTTTAATTTAAAGTGGAAATGAGGAAATTGCAATTAAAATAAAGATATTTTTTAATAAAACCAAGCATTTTATTTTATTTATCATCTTTATTGTTATTTATTTATTATTATTATTATTATTGAATATGAGTATTGCAAACAGACTCGCTCGGTATTTAAGTCTTACGTGAAGTACGAATTATTTTTCATAATTTATGTAATATCTCAAAGAATAATTCAACAAACATTTCTGAGATTCAGCATAAAATTCAGTTTTTAGTTTTGCTTTCAAAAGGATTGAAATGAAATCAATAATAACATTTTGTTCCGGCCTATAAATATATTTCAAAAATGAGGAAGTCTAAATTTAATGCAGTAAGGTATCATATTCCGAGAAATATTCTGAACATACCAAATTTTAAATAAATGAATGAATGTTTCTATTTTCCACGATCAACTAAGACTTATTTATGAAGTTTTAAATGTTAAAAATTTAGAAAAACTCAACATTTTCATAATTTTAGGCCAATTAATCTTGAGAATTGATTGAGAACTGCGCCCTGACTGGCGTATTTTCTTTAAAACGATCGATGGAAAATCTAAAATTATCCTTTTTTTATTGAATATTGATATTCAAATTTTCATAAATCAGTCAGTTTAAGTGATTGATTTAGTTGATTGGAAATTAACTCTTTTTATTTAAAATATTAGTGTTTCAAGAACATTTTGTTAATCGTGATTTCCACAGCAGAGGCTTCATGTAAAATCAAAAATTCATTATTTGTTAGAGCATTTATTGAATCAAGTTACATAAAATATAATCATTTTCCATTTAGACCATTTTAGCAGATCTGTGCCTTACTAAAGGTTTACAAATTAGCTGTGTGACCCTGATTTGAATGGATATCCTGTTCATATTAAACAAAACTTGCCTTAAAATAAAACTGATTTATTGAATTAATAATATAGAGAGTGTAAAAGATCATAAAATAATTTTTCTTGAATTTATTTTTTAGAAAAAATAATATTTCATATCTGTTTCATTTCCTACAGACACGTGCCGAAAATTAATTTTTGCAGATTTCATTTCCAAAAATATTTAATTTATTTTTAATTGGAGCTTTAATCAATGTGATGGCAACACTTTGTAAAAAGTTAATTTTTCCCCCATGAATGCGAAACATGCTAGTGCAGCTTAAATTACATTTTTATTTTGTACGAAAAAAATTGTTGAAAAATATAGTTAAAATATTTATTTAAAAATTCATTAAAAATAGAAATTTAATTTTAAGGTTAAAACATTGGTATCATTTAAAAGATAAATTTTTGATCTTTGATTTCATGTAAAAATCTTTTTTGTGCAGTAATATTTTCGGAAGTTATAGCAGAAACACACCAAAATTTCGCTTACTTTTTAAATAAATAAAATTATAATTAAAAATTCGAGAAAATAACCCCCAGGTTCACATTCCCGGCCTCCAAGTTATACACGTGCTAAATGTGGTAACTGTAGGTTGAATGGTCTGGCCTGTAGAGCGCCAACACACACACACACATTGGACTTTATTATTACTCTCTGAAGTTAAATTAATCGCACTTTTTAGGAAGCATAAATGCCTCTCTCATGGAAACTGAATATTTACATAATTGGACATATAGCATACGCAAATACGAGTGAGCTCAAGTATGCATTAAAATATACACAGACGATGAAATTAGCTATTATTAGTAATAACTGATAATTATTCATACTAATAGAAGTTTTAACTAGATTTTTAAGTATAACAATCATGGTTAGTATGAATAATTACTGCTAATTATTAATATTAATTGTATATATTATTTTAATCATAACATATTATACACATACACGCGATTGTACTTATAAACACACATGCACTCACGCACTCTCTCTCTCACACACAAACACACATACACATATGCGCATAAATGCATTCATACTTACACGTGTATGAGATATATTAGATTTTTTTCATGTTTCTTTCAATTTCTGAGTCGCATGGACCTTTGGTTCTTTTACCTCTCAAGGTCATAAATGCAATTTTGTCTAAATCAGATTGGGTGTTCCACAAGAAGATCACTCAAAAGTATAAACTTTTGTTTAAAAAGTGCAGCTTCGAAGGCATAAAAAGTTAGAGTGACATGCCAACGCTCTATTTATTCGGTTTCCTTACTGAAAATATCCACTTGAGTTTTTAATCCCAACAAAGTGACATAAAAGTCATCTTAAAAATGAGCGTTTCTGCCTGATTATGAAGAGGAAAACAAAATATATGTATCAACTGAAAATTTAATATTGCATGTGTAGGTATATATATATATTGTTAGGAATATTTCTTTCTTCCCATATTAGTATCATCATTGAAAAGAAATGTTTACAGATGTTCTTAATGGATGATCAATGAATGCCAGGCTACTGACTCCATACTCAAGCAAAAAAACTTGGTGACCATTCTGCGACTTGGCGAAAAATTTGACAGCAAAAATAAAGATTATGGGAAAGTAGGAGTTTTAACTTTATCTCTATTTGGAATCTATGAATGAGGATTCTTCAGGAAAATTCCATCCCATGTCGGAAAATCTATATAAGCGCGAGGAACTGAAGCAATTCATAGAATTCTTTCTTTACAGTGTTATCGTATAGAGTTGGTACGGAGAGAGCAAATGTACAACTGCTAGAGGAGATTTAATATATATTTGTGTACTGTAAATTTCTTTTATTACTTATCTGTGTAAGCCTAAACTGTACTTTCTTGTGAAATAAATGTGAATTTTCAGCTTTTCAATTTCCTTTTCTGAGCACAAATACCTCCTGGGGGCACCTCGAAATGAGGATGAGATGCTTCCGGCATGGTGGTTGGATCTCGCCACCCTAGAAGGTACACTAATAGGTGGAGGATCTGACTCCTCCCATCGATGAAGGGATGTACTTCCTTCGGGGAGGATTGTATCGTGGCCGGTGGCGGCCCTTAGGACTCAACCACATTTCTCCCAATGTTGCTGCTGCGGCGGTCCGGTCATTCAGTTTTTATGGTTTAAATACGTGTGCCTTCGTGGCGGGTCGGAGAGTTAGATGGCTGACTTACCGAGCACAAATAGAACAGCTTCATTTACGATTCTTGAAAGACATTGAAGAAATTTAGAGCTTTTATTCAGCATTATTGACCAATATATAAACATCAAGCTTCTTAATTGTATAAGATATCATTATAAAGAATTAAAAAAAGCTACAAAAGATTTTAATATTGAATCAACTATCCATTTAAAATGGATAATGAATCATCAGAAATAATGATCTATTCTCATACAGAACAATATTTTTAATAACAAAGTAGCCCAGATAAATTTTCTTTTATTCTATTTGAAAGGACAAATTATAAAGAAATTATTACATTTATTACTCAAATCAAATTTCATCAGAAATAATTGTGAGAGAAAAATCAGAGGAAGATCGAAGTAAAATGCTTAATGGGATATGAGAGAGAAGGGAATGAAAGTATAAGACAAGAAAAAATTATACCAATGGGTGTATGATAACGAAGTTAGCTAGCAACGAAAGAGAGAACGATAATGAATAGTATCTGTGAACAAATTTAAGTACTAATATGATAAGGCAATAAGGAATTCATATTCAAATGACATAAGGAAAATAAGACTTGTGGATTTAATTTTGGAATCTTTTGCTTATCTTGAAAATGGATAAAGAACGCAGACAATGTGTAGTTAGATTGCATAAACACGTTTTTTTCCCTTGTCTGTCTCTCTCTTTTCCTTTCTTGTTATTAGACTCTGACACAATAGTGACCAAAATTGTGGAAATCATTTCAAATGAGTGCATTTTTAAGATTTGTTGGTTCAGAAGAGCAATTTTCAACACAATTTAACCAAAACGTTAATAAAATAATTTTTATCATAGATATTTTTGTTAGAATAGCAGTTTTAGAAAAGAAAAAGGAAACATAGAATTAATATATATAAAAATTCACTCACTAATAGCAGCCAATACTTAGTTGGGCAGTTTTTATCATCAATTATGACCTCGTAACACCATCCAGGAAATTCACCAATGCTTTTAGTTACTCAGCTGTTATAATTTAATATAAATATTGAATTATTTATTTATTTAAATATGTTTTTTATTGAGTTGCTTTTGCTTTACCAGTTCCTTTGGTCTGCTCCTTAAATTTCGGATTCGGTTAAGGTTTGGCCTATAAATAAGTTAAGGACTGGGTTAAGCAGTAAAAGGTAATCGTCTCGAAACCAATTTTTATATGCAGTGCCACTATGGCATAGACCTGTATCTTGAAGGAATATAAATTCTTTATTATCTGAGAAAATATCGCATGCAGAAGACAGTAATTTTGGAATCAGTATTTCATTTATATTTTTGGACATTTATGTTGCCATTAATCAAATAACTTTTGCCCAAGTCGTTTGCTATTGTACAACCTCAGGTCGTAATACTAATTGAGTGTTTAACACTAAGTATAATGTCATTAGAATGAAAAATCTTCAATTCCTTTTCTTAAGCCTTTTATACTTTCATTACCAAATAGTGAAATAATGGTCTCATCACTCCGAGTCTCACTGTCCAGTTGTTCTGCTGTCCAGTTAACAAGTTTTTTTTTTTTTTTTTTTTTTTTGGCTTAGTTTAATTTTTTCAACCGTTGCTTCGTATTTTAAAATAGCAGTTTTTCGTAAAATTCTTGAATTTATATCAGATTCCTCTAATGTGAGTCTATAGGTCTTCACGCTCAACATCAAATCACATTGCGCGATTTTACTTTGTACACTCCTAAACGGTTTTTTTGTTGTTGTTATATAGACACTGCCGTTTAATCCTTCTATTATTAACTGGTGTTGAATGTTTTTCCTGTCTTTATTAATTTGGTGTTCTAGCGACTGAGTTTCCTTAGACTTCCACAAAAATTTAAAAATACTATCTTTAGTTAAATTTCGACCAATTTTCTGCCTGATTTTATTATATAACTTTAGCTTTTTTTTATGCAATGGTAAATTTTCAAATCGGTTTAACTAATTAAATTTTTTTCAGAGAAATCTTTGTCCAATTTCTCTAATTTTTTTACACTTGAACAGCTCACAGAATGGAAGAATAAACCCTAATTATTGCATAGTAGCAATAACAAAAAGCATGAAAATTCGACCTTCTCTTAGCTCTAAAAACATATCGCAAATTGCTGAATTTTATTGTTAACAAGATACCACTTTATGGCTTTCTAAAATCCCGTGCTCATTGCCTATTTTCAAATGAAGGAAAAGTATTTAATCAATGTAGAAACAAGATGTGTTTCTCTAGTCTGATTAACTTTAAAAAATATAATGATAACTGAGCATAATTCAGTGCATATATTCTTGTTTAAATTTTCTTTAAAATGATATGTAGCTCTACATACGGCAAATACTACTGCTTTTATGAGCCACCGAATAATTTCCAAAACGCACTTTTTCTAGAAGATTTCTTTAATTTTACCCATTACTGCAAATCGAAACCATTGTTGACTTCAAATCAAAGCGAATGGTGCCGAAAAATGATGGCCTGCATTATTTAATAAGCTGATAGTTCACTCGAGCTTGAAACAGGTGGCTCGCATGTTCAAGACATGATTTTACAAAATATTCATTTTTTGGTCTTTCTGATAGTTAAATATCTTTCCTCTGAAAGTTGATAAGGGGATCTATACTGAAATGTCGTCCTCATCATCTGACCATTATTCAAAATTACATGTAGTTAAATCATATAGTCTTATGTTTTTCATAAATAATTATAACTGTGATTTCATTTTAAGTGATTATTTGAATGCACACCACTTCCATATTTTTTTAAAGTGTGTTTTGAGATTCTTTGTTCTATGGCTGATATTAATTACAAGAAGCTGCGTATTACATTGTAAAGATCAGTGGTAATCATCTTTTTCGAATACTCCCTCATAAAGATATTATATTTCTCTTCAGCATAAAAAGTGGGGACTTACAAAAATAATAAACATTGCGAATGAATAGATTATTATGCAGAACTCCACAACGAGCATTTTGTGCTTCGTACTGGTAATAATTCGTGATGGTAAATGAATTTTGGCCGCATTTTATCGAGTGATTGAACTAAAAATCGGTAGGAAACTGCAGTTTTAAAAACAAGATATCATAAAAACAAGTCATTGCATTTTTAAATTACCACGGCTACATACATACAAATGTATAAATCTACAGATGGTAAATGTTTTGATAGATTTAATTCAAAATGTGATACAAATCTATGTTTAATATTCTAAAACATCTTTCCAAATTTTTTCCATTCAGCTAACGTTATGCAACTATCACGTTCACTTGCTTTCGGGCAGGTGGATAAATTTCTCGATAACGGATTTCATTCAGATTTTGATTCAAATTTACAAATTTGATTTAAAGACAAATTACAAAATTTTATTCGTCTAGAGCAATTCCTTTTTTAATTATTATGTTCACAAATAGACAGAAAATATTTCAAAATGTCACGATTCATCAAAATTTCGAATTTACGATTACAATACTTTCTCTTTAAATGTGTTGTATATGAAAAGGTGATTAAACAATTCTAAATATGACAGTATTTTATTTTAACCTAAACTTATCTTTTTATATTATTTTTTTAAAATTTGAAATAACCTAGTTCCTTTTATTTTGTGAGAAATATTAATTAATAAATAAAGTTAATGTTTTGATAAATGTTTAAAAAATATCAAAACTGACAAAACTTCTATAAAAAATGTGTCTTAGGCATTTCTTTAGAGACATGAAACAGGCATTTTAATTAAATTAAATTAATTAATTAATTTTTACTCAAAGACATAGTCAGCACTCTTATAAGCACCAACTGAGCGGCACGTGCTATCAACAGCTCACAGTGTGGTTAATATTGCTGCCAAACGCAGAAAATTTAAATCACTATTTCGACTTCGAAGTGTAAAGCAAAAGCAAGACAAATCCGAGTCACTATTCCAATTCTACCATTCATTTAAACGAGTTTTCAGTCATTCAATTTTTTTCCCTTTCTGAGCACTGAACCAAAAAAAAAAAAAAAAAAAAGCACTACGTCACAGATTAAAACTTATGATCCGCTTGCTCTGCTCAGCGCTTTTACATAATCATCAGACACTTGACCTTCCCCGGAACAGTGCTGGAGATGAATACGAAATGAGCACACTTGACGGCATATCATCGGCGTGGTTGAAGGTGACAACCTGTTGATGTTTAATCAATTCCGCTGGAGGTGGAATATGTTATGCGTACGAAAGGTTGGGCGCCAGTGGAACCGAGGTACACGAAAAACGATTGTGATCTCTTATCATTGTGGATTTTAAACGAGCACTAACACTAGAATTAATCGACATTTAAAGCAACCTATGTAGCAGATTACCAGCAATTACGGAGGAACTGATCGGTAGCATCAGGAAAATCTTCTGTCGCGGAGTAAGATTTATTTTTGAGATTCGACGGAAGATTCAAAGAGCATTTCGCTAAATTTTATTTTGTTTCTGAAGAAAAATAAAGAAATTTTTCCAAGCAAAGCTTAATCATATTCGCATAGTTTTTATCGAATCTTTCTTGACGCCCATTATTTAAAGGAAGATGGATTTCTTCAATTTAGAAAGGTTAATGAAAATAGCAGGAATAAATTAATATATATAACTAAAGCAGAAAACCCAATATCTGTCTATCGGTATGTCGATCACAAATACTTCTCTTAAACGGTGAATGACAGCGATCTAAAAGTACATGACACTTTTGCGCATATTTCAAGGTCAATTGTACTATTTTCTAATTTCAAAATTAATTCTAATTAATTATAGTAAGTTCTTATTCACCGTTTCTTGCTAATAATTTCGGAGTTATTTATTGCGCAAAAATAATTTTTACTCTAAATTAAAGAGCAATAAATCACCATTTTAATGATTTATTGCTCTTTAATTCGCGTGATATATTGCGTGATTCATCGCGGTTTAATTTTGTTTCAAATTTTAACAATATTTTAAAAATATTTTAACAATTAAAAAAAGAACAATATAACAGTATTTTAATATGAGCCTATTTGCTTTTTGAAAATTATGATAAGAAAATATTACTTTCTTCAAACATTAACTTCAAGGCTGAATTTCTACTATCCTGTTTGATACACTTTGTCACTTGTTTTACTAGGCATATGAAATAATCTAATAATTTAAGTTTATATGCATATGCAAGCATATTTTAGCAGTTGCTTCGCATTCATCTCGCAGATTTAAGTATAATTATAATTCCTTAACAATTTGAATTTTTTTAACACATATCTTGTCGATTTTTAAATGTAAACATATTTTAGCGGATGCGCATCCGAGAAGAAAAAACTTTTGAAAATTTTAATTTCAATTTATTTAATTCCGGAAGGTATTATTTATACAGATAAGAAAAAGTAAGAGATACTTCAGTCTACATCTCGACACAAGAGGACAAGAGAAAGAAATTTTTCCCTTCAATGATTTTAATATAAGATTTTGATAGGGGTTTCTTTGCCACGTGTCGGCTTAGGAAAGGGAATCTTAGGTATCCTTAAATGAGTATTGTAAGCATTAGGGATTTTTATGCCTTCACTTGGAGAGTGAGAAAAGAATGAAATCTGCTGTTTTATAAAGTACGTGTAGAATTAATTAAATAAAAAGGTGGAAATCGGATTAGAAAATACGTGAGCATTATAGAATTATGTTAATATGAGCTAAATTAAGATAAAAATTTGGAATTTAATTAGGATTTAAATTAGTTTTTAAAATGTCACTACATGTAAATGATGCTTCGTATTTAATTTTCGCCATCTTCAAAACTTATATAATTCTAATCAGCGCGACAGATAATTTAGGTTTAATAAGTCCCACTCCTTCTGAACGAAAACACACGGGGACAAGAAACTATTTTATTTACTTTTGGGAAAATGTTATCCAATTAATGATTTTTCTTATTATAAAATTATTTATATTGTAATTATTTATATTGTATTGTAATTACTTATATTGTATTGTAATTATTTATATTGTAAAAAATATTTAATCTTGCATAACTCACCTCGATGTATTAAAAGCAATATAGTGCAAGCAAGCTTAAGAAGATTTAAAAATATAAATAATTACAATACAATA